>LPNX010752611.1:0-42177 GCA_001517045.1 Pseudotsuga menziesii | reverse complement strand
CCATAAAACCCCTAACTCATAATATTTTAATATATCTTATATTTTTGTAGTACATCTCTTAGGAGGCCCATTTTTGACCTCAAATTCTCTCTAATGACTCCCATCAAAGAGTTTCCTCATAGTTATTCAAGAAAGGATGTAATTAAGCATCTTATTAAAGAATATGAGGTGTCTCCCAATACATAGCAATATTCCGAGGAAGGGAAAATCCATGATGATCCTATTGAAGAGATTTAGGAGGAGCCCATGATGGAACACATTGTTGAAGACTTTCCTCATGTCACCATAGCTGAAAACATTGAATATTTGAGGTATTCTCAAGTGTGTTGCAATGCTTATATTTTTCTAGAAAGCCCTCTAGAGAAACCCACTGAGCAACACATCCCAAGCGATCCCATTGAATATGTCCAAAAATTTTCCTTGATTGAAGATAATATTGAAGATCCTCTTCATGATATCATAACAGAACCCTATAAAGAAACTTATGATAAGATCAGTATGGTGTGTGGTGACACTAGACCTTGTTCTCCTCATGTTGATGAAGGTTTGGAAAGTTTATTTCCTTGTAAAAATTTTTCTGAAGAATATTGTTATGAATACAAGGAAGAAATGGATAGGCAGGAGCATGATGCCATGGATGAAGAGTCCCCCACATATGACATGGATGGGAGTGATGACTATTGGAATTTCATAGATAATCCAACTTGTGAAAATATTATGGAGAATCCCATCCATGATATGTCCAACAAGGGGAGTGTCTATTAAAAAATTTGTGGAAGTCCAATCTGCGATATGTCCATAAAAGGGAGCACGGATCTGGATGCCTGGGAAAACCTTAGTATGGAAGAGGAGCATTCAGAATTTTCACGTGATCATTCAGAGTCATATCATGCAGATCCACACAAGGGTATCAGTAATGAAGACATTGAGAAGCAATGTTGTAAAAGGTCAGATGTGATGCAGTTAGTGGAATATCAGTCTCAGCCATCTTTTTCACATATAGAGGTTCCTTATGATTTGGAGCTACTTGGGGCTTGTGCAACGAGTTATCATTTGATAAGCCCTGGTGATCAGTATGATGATGTAGTCAGTCTTCCTCATCGTTCTGATTGGTATATCAGTCCTATCCATTCATGGATAGAAGCAGCCTGCATGAGCACATACAATTTGAGGAAGAATTTTTATGAAATTATTCATGCCTATGATCTCCCATCCATCCCGACCATTCTGAATCATCACGCAGGTTTGCATTTTCTGAATAAAGTATCCTTACTTTGGCTGGTAACCAAAGACTGGGAAATTTTTTTATGTTAATAAAATTCTTAGGTGGTTACATTGGATTTTTTTATTACACCTAACCTTTTTATATCATGCTTAGAGTAGGAAAATAAGATCCTTAAAAGAGAGCATTTACTTTCCACATTTATGTTTTGTACTTAGCTATAATAAAACTTTTATTTCATTAGTTAGTTACATTTATTTTGTTTAAATAAATCAGCTTAATATTTCATTTGGATTTTACATAAAGCTTGCATTATTGAGGTTTTCTTGTCAAGTTGAAATGTTTTTACAGGGTGTATAAACCAGAGATTCTGGTGTTCTTGTATCCTCTCCTTTCCCTATGACCAGATCGAGCACACGTCCCATAGTTGTGGCCAAAGTTTACCACCTAAGTTGTTCTTAGTGGTTTTTTATCAAATGAGCCTGGTAAACAAGACAAAGATGATTTGTTCGAACTTCAGAAGACCTTCGGAAGTGCTTGTTGTACTATATCACATGTTCATACCCCATAGGGGAGTTGTAATAAAATGTTCTAGCATGATAGTGTCTATAAAAGACTAAGACTCTTATACTTTATTTGTCAATCCGATCAGCCCAGGGTGTTTTTTCCCTTGGTTATTATTGGTTGTTGAATAAACGATTGATAATTTCTGAGTTTTTCACTCAAAACCTCCAAAGTTGGGGTGGTCGGCTTGGCATTTAGTCCTACTGAAGTTATTAGAGTCTATCTGTCAATGTATAAACATGCTAGGCATTATGGTCGAGTCATATGAACATGTCTAAGTCCCCCTAGGTTTTAATTTTTTTTAATTTTTAATTTTTTTTTAATTTTAATTTTTCCACAAAACTTAGGCTATTTTTTAATAGTCTAATTGGAAAAATTGGTTTTGTAATAAAAGTGGGCTTAGAAATCAGTTTTAGTCATGGGGGTGCTCAGTTTCAAGATCAGAGCACCATGTAAACCCATAAACCCACTTTTCCTAAGTTTTGAGTGATTCTCCCATCACTCGGGTCAGAAAACCCTAAAAATCAAATATTCATTATTTTAATTGATAAATTAATTAAATAACGGAGAAAACCCAAAATCCTAAATCAATGGGATTTGCTCCGATTTGACTAAAAGAAGTCTCATCAGCTTAGGATTGACTAGATCTAACCATCCCTTAACAGAAGGAGGTGATCTAGGATGAATAGGGAGTGCATTACTGCATGCAATCTTGGGAATTGTATCCTCTCTCTCTCCTCCACACGTGTGGGCCCATCTGGATGAGTTTTGGTGGATGCTTTAGTTAGCAGGTTGAGGTGTCAGTTCGATCAGCTCTCTTATTGATAGTTGCACTCAGTAAGACTCATATCAGGCTCAATTAGACTCATATTTGGCCCAGATTGACTCCACATGCAGTTGCAGTCTCTCTCTCCTTGGGAATTGCGCCCCCCCTGGGCTAGATTTCTAGTTTTTGTTATAAATAAAGCTTAGTTTTCCTCTTCCAAGCTAGTTAGAACTGGATTGAGGTGTTTTTGCTAATGTATTGTGTACTATGTTTCGGAATAAAGAAGCTTTGGAGGCAATATCTATGGTGTAATTCTTTTCATGTGTGGATGGTGATTATCAAGTGCTTATGAGGTATAATTTGTATTATTGATCTTTGTTTTTTGCTGGTTAATTGTTGGCCTTGAAGGAGAGAGATCCCTCCTGTTAGGGTAAGAGATCATTCTAGTTTGATTTATTCTCTTAATGTTCGCTTGTTTTATATCTCTTGGAGTTGCATGTATTTTAAGTTTAATTGCATGCTTTCTAATCGTCTTTTCCCAACAACACCTTTGTTTTAACCATATGTTTGTGCAAGGATTTCTAAGTTGCATGTGATATCACTTGTAGAAGGGGTTGATCTAGCTTGCATCTTCCTTATGCTCAGGATATTTTTGAGGACATATTCCCTCGGTGTTCCACCAAAGCAGACTCCAAAGCCCAACATTCCCAAGCTTTCAGCACTCTTTCTCTCTCTTCCTCCTTCTAAAATCAAATTTTACCTGGTTACTTTGTTTAAAAGCTTTGATATCATTTAGATCTATTACATTAAAGTAAAACTTAACATATATATGTTTTCTCAAGGCTCATAATCTAGATCTCATTCCTAAAAAGTTTCATAAAGCATTCTAGATCTAGTTAAGGGAAATCATCTGTTCTGCATGGCAATTTAAAGAGAATCCATAGTTTTCATGCATTATATTTATGTTTCTATTTTAAAAGATAAAATCCAGCAATCAGTGCATATTTCATTGGATTCCCAAACAAAAATCCAATATCCCAAGGAAAGCTTGCTTTCCTTGGTTACCTTTTTACCATTTTAACTAGTTTTAACTTAGTTTTTTTGGGGTTTAAAGTAGGCTGACCCAAAGGTATATTCAAAGTGATTTTGGGGATATTTCATTCTAATAAGCTTGCTTATTTTTAGTAGGTATAACAGAAAGAGGAGAAGCTGCTGTTCAAAAGTGGCTTTTGGGCCATCCAAATACCCCCAGGGGTCTCCCTTTTGACTGTAATCTTTAATTTTGGCATTTTGTAAAGGATTGGTTTCCTCTTGTATAAGGAATAAGAGGATTCATATTAGTTTTCTGATATTTTAACTGCTGATAATAAAAATTATTTTCGAATAGGCTCTTTCGAGCGCATTCCCCATCCCCCCTGGGGGGATTCACGTCCTTTTTTCAGTTTTTGCAATTTCTTATTTTGCTCTGCTCTAGATTAGTTTCATTGATGCAGAATAATATCATTTGATTACTTTATCATATATTCCATATTATAGTATCAAAGTAACTTTAATACTTACCCCACGACTTCCCGATTGACCCGAAAGGGGAAAAAGATGCGTGGTAGGACTAATTATAAAACTTGTGGTTTGATTCCTTTTTGCTACTTATCATTAATATATGCAAACAATATGTTAAAATCAACCCCTTCCTTGATTCCCCGATTGAGGTCCACTTGGACCGAAAGAGGTTCCCGGAAGGTTTTTCTTTCTAAAAAACATATCCTTTAAAATTTACTAAAATTGAGAAGACTCCGGTGTGTATGCTCTGCACTTGGATGTGGTTCATCTGATCAATCAAGATACATTAAAAGCAACGTGAGTGAATATATTAATTAGTCTTCACCTTCCCCAATTAACCACCATCAGGCAAAAATCCAACGCCTCGATCAAACCGTAAACGGTGGCAAAATACCCAAAGGAAGTGGGAAATATTGGATAGTGACATCGGGGCACTGATCTTTGTTACACCTTCAAGTGTATTATGAACACAGTCTCAGAGACTCCATTCATCCCACACATTCCTTGCGAGTAGCTGTGAAGGTTTATTTTTGGACATACTCCAAGTACCCCTCGAGTATATCTGGAGTCCCCCCTCACCTAATTTTAATCCACTCATATTTCAAATTAACTTAAAACGTACCAAGAGGAAATTGAAAAACATTCACTCCAAGCACATGCAAGTACTTCAACTATTTTATGACTCCATTTTCAAGGCACTGGTTCTGTGTTTAAATATTTTGATATATATATATATATATATATATATATATATATATATATTATTGTGTCTCGGCATTGTGCTTTATTGTGCTTATTTTTCATCTTGTCATCTATGGTTATTTATGGTTAATTTTAAAACTCCTAAGCAACTATCTCAATTTGACATCATCATAATAAATTAATTTTCCTTAGTAACTTAATAGGGTCTATCCCCCTTGGCTTCATTAGGATTTGAGCCTAAATGGAGGAGTAAAGAACAAGGTGACAGCCTTGACTCGAGACTTTCCCCCAAGGACACACCTAGTGGCTTGAAGATTTCTGCCACGTTCCCCCCAGGTTTGTGAAAGGTGGAAACACTGGTCTGGGATCTTTCCTGACAATCTGAAATTTTCTTCGACGTCCAAGACATCAACAAACATTCTCTGTAATGATGCTGATTTTCTCTCCAATTGAAATAAAGACAAATCGGGAGGAAAAATAAGCGCATAATGCAATCTTTCCGACCCTCTAAGGGTTGGATTTCCTAGGGCATGCCATAATAGTAACTTGCGAACCTTCTGTTCAAACTTGACGTATCTTCGCCTTCACACTTTCTCATAGAATAAAAATCTAAGAGCACCTGCTCTGATGACCTACTTTCACCCAAAAACTATAGGAACAGATGAGAAAATTCCTCCCATGTACTGATGGATTCTAGCTGCAAATGCCTGAACCATTTCTTGAAGCATCCTTGCAAATATTGGGAAAAATATCTGATACAAATGTCATCGTCTTCTATCTCAAAAAGATCAAGAAAATATTCAAAGGCCTGTAAATGCTTCTCAACTGTGAGGCCTGCAGATGCTCCATCAAACTTAGGAAGGTATTTATAGTGTTTGGAAGGGAAATCATGAAGGATCTGAGGCAAGAAAAGAGGCGTGTATTAGCTTTTGGTATTGGGTTAAATGGAGTCTTGTGGAAAATATATGATTTTAGAAATGACATTGCAGGGGCCATCAGGTTGCCTCTTAATGTCAGGGGTCTTAGGAAAAGGGTTCATACTGAAATTAGACGTATAGAATGGAGAGATACTCTTTGTTAGCAGGGAAGGATATACAGGAGTGAACTCATGGCTTTTCCTGGAGTGAAATAAGCCATGACAGACTATTCTAACAAACTTAAGAAAAGAGAGAAAAATATTTACAAGAAGAACCAAGACGTTCTAGGGAAAGCTGAACCTTAAGTACCTCGTCTTCTCTCCAAGCCTACCCATGCCTTCATAGTGAATTTACGTGCATTGCATAGGCCGTCAACACCTTCTTGGAAACTTAACTTTTAGTACCAAGGAATTAGTGGAGCTATCGCAGAATTGGAAACACGGGTTCATAGAAGTCACCGGGTGAAAGATTCATTTTATTTCTGGAGGCTTGACTGTCATTCACCGTCGATAGTATGGTATACGACCTTATCATCTATAGTTTCAGGAGGCTTTGAACCTTCCTCCTTGTACCAGTATTTTTGGCCTTCGATCTCCCCAGTGGAGTCACTCTTTAGAAATTTTAATGTGGATTCTCCAGGGAAAATGATACAACCTTTTCACATGCAGGAGTCTCTGTTTTCCCACAGAAACCCTTTATCATTAGCATCTTCGTCGTTCTTCCCAGGGATGATTTTCAATTTTGTTCCCCAGCAACGACGCCATTTTGATAGCACTCAAAATCGCACCCAAGGTTGTGGGAAGCTGAACCCAGAGGTAATAGCAGAACCATTTTAGGAAAGGGAGTTGGATTCTCAAATTCCTGAGAGGGATCTCTCATAGGTGTATAACAAGTCCAGACATAATGTCACAAAATGGATATCAAATGTTTGGTGGTTTGAAACAAATCAAGATATATCGGGATATGAAGTCAAAATCCCAAGGAAACAAAGCATTTTGCATAGGAAAACGATTACAAGGGAGATATAATGCTTCTATCACAGTCGTTATGTTTGGGGTCTGGTGGGATAAACATAACGATGACAGTCTGCTAACGTGGAGCACCATAGGAATGAAATATGCATTAGTTTTGGAAGAAATAATTTGGTGGATATCAATGACAATGGAAGGAGCATATGAGTATTAATTCCTAACCATTATACACTATGTCTATGACATGAAGAACACATAACATAAAGAAGCACTGGAAATAACATGCACATGAGGAAAAGAAATGTACAAACTGTGATTTAGAAACACACAAGAATTCATGTAATGCTTATGATCAGCATTTGGATCTATATATTAATTCTAAAATACCATAAACACGATATACCTTTACAGATTCAAGACCAACCAACCCTTTTTCCCTTTGCAGGAGTCTTTTTATAGTGCTTCAGACCCCCGGGATTAATCCCAAAACAGGGTGAGAAGCAGGTTACAAATGGTGATCAAAACTCTAACTAACTAGAACATGGCATCTCCACCACGATTTACATGTATCAAATAAAAATTATGGAGAAAATACGCATGCTTGGTCCAAACCGCAACGTGACGCTTCTAGTTTTGAGATCGTTTTGAAAGTGACGTCTCAAGACGTTTTTGGGTGGCTCATTGCTGACTGGGCCCAAACCATTTACCTGTTTGTCGAGTCTACAACGTGTCTTCCTGCTTTCAATTTTTGTTCATTCCATGCTCAAAGGAACCTTTCTTCATGGGATCAAGGTTGGAAAGGAAGTTTGTGTCCCTTCTGTGCTCAACCTTCCTTATAACTCTACCCTCTCCTGGTAACACTATTATACAAGGGGGTTTAAAGAAGGGCCGCATTGCTTCTAGTAGTAATAAGCCTCTAAAGTGGCTTGCCATTCTTGTAGTCTTTACCTCCCATGTGGAGGGTTATCCTGTACTAAATATGGCAGGGTGTTTCTTCGAGCTCCTCACCACCTCAAAAAAATTTGGCAACTGGAATTCACAAAGGCGTAGATGAATACTTTGGACCCCCACCCCTCCAGTACGAGCATTCTCTCCTACAGGTAGCCGCTAAAAATGGTCATCACGTACCAAGGATTTGGAGGTAGCGACCACGTATGGAGGTTTTGGGGGAACATCCATGGGACATTAAAACCCAGGTATAATTCCCACAGGAGTATGGCCCTATATTGAGACAGTGATTCCTTCATCAGCCTCAGGAGGTCCATCTAATATGATGAACTTCCCTGTCATGACCATGCTGACGTCGGAAGGATCCTCTAATACAATGAATGTCTCTTCCCAATGGTTGACGCATCCTTGGTGAAATGATCATGGGAGCACAGGAATGCAGAGCTATGCTTGCAAACAAATAACACACCTTGACAAACAAGCTTTTTGAACTAGACGACCGTCATAGATCTCCTCTAGAACTATCAGAACTTTCAGCAAACTGACACTCTAAGTTTGTCTTCCACACTCACTTAATATCTGTTTTTGGTGGCTCTAAAGTGTAGCGTTTATATAGAGCTGGAGAACTTGACACGACGATGACCTATTAGCATCCTTGCACACTCTGTCAATGATTATCATGATGACAGCATGAGCGAGCATGTGAGCCTAGGATCCTTTCTTCTCGCTGGAGATTTAGTCACGCTGCCTTCTCTGTTGAGGAATTCCATTATTGGTTATGGAAATGACCTTTGGCGTTATCCCACATTGTAGACCATCTGGCTCAAGGCACATGGACTTGACGTTCTCCACCCTTTCGTTCCTATTGATGATGGTATTAGAACAATTCCCCTTCGTCACGTCTTCTCGCTACATGTAAGAGCCTTACCTACCTTCTGCAAATCGACCTTTCAGGATATTGTCCATATTTTGGCATGCTTGATGTTATGATCTTTGGGTTCAGGAGGATTTTATATTTCATGGAGATAACTCTTTCATCGCAAGTGTGCTCTGATAGTGTCGAGGAATCTGACTTTCCCATCGCTTCGTTCTTTTGCACATCTGGCTCGATCTTTTGTACTGACAGGGTATTTAAGAAACAAGCAGACTGTGCATAGAGTCGTACATTTCACCTCTGAATTCCCTTGTCTATGAAATTCGATGATTGCCATCATTTTGGACCTTTATATATGAAGCTCTTTTCGATCTTGACTGCACATGTGTATTGAAGTACCAACTTTCACGAATCTGCGAGACGATTTGGTCCCATGCATGTATCATCAGCGGAGGAGATGCCCACGATACATATTTCTTTGGAGAGATCCACATCGTCGAATGTCACCGCTTTTTAACTCATTTCACTAATCGAGAGGCCAAAAATTCTGCGAGCATTTCAATCTGGCGAAATTAGTCCCGTCTGTAGATCTGCCCTCCGTCAATCATGGTCGTCGAAACTCGCGGTCGTGTTAACGCTATTTTTCAAGGATGGAGAGGAAATTTTGATCGCGCTTGTGGCTTTAGTGAAAAATCCTTTCGAATTTCGATCTGGCTCGTCCTTTGATCGTCACCGTAAGAACACTATCCCTTTTACCAAATTTCTTAGTCACCCTGCGACTGGAATTCTTTATGTGTTTTTGGTTGTGGCTTCTCTATCCTACCTTCCCGTCATCCCTCGCTGTGTGAAAAACAACTATAACATAAGGAGCTGAGATTTCCAGCCTTCGCGGTTTACCTACTCCTTCAACTGTAGAAATAAAAGGCAGTCGTGTTACAGATTTAAATGGAAAAACTGTTGTCACTATCTCCAACACTACTATTTTTATAAACCCAAATATTGAACAAACTTCAGTTCTCCAAAAATGGTTTCATGACAATGGATTTCATTCAGCATCACCATCTTTGAGCCAAAAATTTAATGCCTCTCATTTTTCTCCTCGTAAAATCATTACCATCAATGAGCTACAAACTCTTCAACCATCTGAAAAACCTGTTTGGTACTCTCTTGCTGCCATGGATGAATTTCATTTCCTTGCATGCCCTCTTTTTGTTGATGGTATACAATGCATGAAAAATATTTCCCACAAAGTTGGAGACATTTGTCATTGTGGTAAATGTGATGGGTATTTTCTTGAATGTGACTACCGATACATTCTAAAGGTTGACTTGGAAGATGCCACTAGATACCTTCATGGTGTGATAGATTTTGATGATGCTGCAAACTAAATAATGGGCATATCTACAAAATACCTATGTCTTTTCTCAACTGAATCAACATCAATTATTTAAATAGTCTATAGGATCTCTAACAAACAATTACTTCTTACTCTTTCAGTTAGAACAGATACCTTCTGTGAAGTTGCACACCTTTCAGTTGTCTATCTTAAGTTCTTATTTCATAGTTCAACATAGCAGGGTATTTTTTTAACTCCCTTATAGAATTTATATTTTGTAGTCTCATACTTCCACTCTACAAGCTATCACTTAACATTTTTTACCTAAATTGTTGATGCAACATATATGGTAACTTTTGAATACAATACTAATTTTCTATTGTGTTTATTTATTAAATAAACAACTTACTTCTCTTCTTTCTTAGCACAAGTTTTCATTCTTCTATACAAAACAATAATTTGTTTTTCATATATCCTTTTTCATACTACACTTTGATCTTCTATATATATTATTTTAAGGTACATTTTTACTTCCCAATATGCAATCAGTTAACATTTTCTTTTTATCTTCTGCTTTATATCAATATACTTTGCATTTAATACATATAGAAAATATGACGCTACCAGTAATCAAAGCTTCTAAGTCTTTAACAACTTTATGGTTTTCTTGTAGGAATTATGCCAACTCATGACAATGAACAAGCCAATGCATGAAGAAGAGTTGTATATGCACATAACAGAGATAGAAACAATGTATTATTTACAAATTTGCTCATCTACATGTGGATATAGGTTCTTCAATTTCTCTTGTCGAACCTTCCGACAGAGCTTCACTTCCATCACTTATGCTGAATCCATCGAACACCCGCCTCAACAATGAACATCAACAATTTCGTAAAAAAATGGACCAACTAGCTGATATGCATGTTTGTTCGATTTGCAAATAATGTTACCCTGGTATTGTAACGAAAAATTTCCATGATGCATACACTTGTTCTCATTGTATTCTATAATGAAAAGGCTATCTCTTTTCATTGGAAAACAATATGGACCCAGGAATCCAACCACATGTCCTTGCAACACTTACATAGGTTGAATAAATGCTCATTAGTCATGCTAACCCAATATTACAAGTTATACATTCTCATGGTGGTCAATACAAATATTCTGGACATACCATTTGCTTCCCCCAAGACATTTCCAATATTGCCAAATACCTACCGCATTTAATATCAGAACTTGACATCCTTGTTGTTTGCAAATGCAACTCTACAAACAATCCATATGAACTATTTGTTAGTCAAACACGTGTTCTTGTTTCCCTTCAATACAAAATGACAAACGACCCATACTACAAGGATGTACATGTTAACCCAATTACATTAGCTTCTTTGCCTCTTTTTTCAACATACATTTCACCTTGGATTCTGCATGTTAATAGCAATGCTACATTATCTTATCAACGAATATTTACCTCTACATTTCAGTCACCAAATTCATTTGAACCCTATGAATTAGAATCCTCCTTGTTTATTTCAACACAAACTAATGCTAGAACTAAGGTTGAATAAATTAGACAGTTGTTACACATACCAAATATCCCACTACCACCTTCCAATGATTGGCCTCCTATAGGCATTTCCCCTATCAATGAGTACAACACAGAAGTCCTTCTTTCCATGGTTTTTTCTAACTTTGGTCCCCACAGGTGTAGCAATGATTAAACAACCATGCATTCATGAGTTTGATATGCACAAATATGTAGTTCACCTAATTCACTATCATGGCAATAGATTTGGCCAACATCCTCGGTTCTGGTATTACATATACAATCTAATTATGCATCATCGGAGTAATGCTATTGCCTCTATTTTTGTCAAAATTAATCTTGAAGATACACTACCTACAACAATACTTGAGCTTGTTAACCAATTGCAAGACATGCCTAATCAGAAAATTGGTGAGCAGATTGCAAGATTTGGGTCTTCATTACATGGAACATGCTCATATTGGAAAAAAAGTAGAGCTGAACTGACAAATATGATCAATCAACAAGGCACACCAACGGTCTTCTTTACCCTTAGTGCAGCTGACACAAAATGTCTAGATTTGCATGCTCTAATGCTTGTTGGACGTCCTACAGGTTTAGCTCAAGAATACCAATGGAAGGTTCACAACATCATATTAAATCCACTTATTACATCATAATACATGCACAATAGATTCAAAACATTCCTTCAAGAGGTGCTTTAAAAAGGTTTTCATATAACGGATTCTTGGTGCAGGTATTCTACCATCTCTTTCTTCTTATTCTTCTCTTCGTATTTCTCACTTATACAATTCATTTCTAATATATTTATTTTCCTCCCATGTAGGTATGAATGGAAACATATAGCATCCACACAAATTCATGGTTTTATTTGGTTGGCAGATGCACCAAATATGGACACCTTATAATGGGAAAATGTTCTCGTAGTTGAAGTTGCAAAAAAAAAAATTGACACATATGTTACAACTTGGAATCCTCATAATTTCCACTTGTCAACATCTAGGTTACACCATTCTACTACAAATGATCCCTGCAATCTTTCATCACCATCCATTTTTTCATCAAACTACTCAGTTGACTATGAAGAACTTGTAAATTTTGTTCAAAGGCACACCAGATGTTCAGAATCAACTTGCCTTTGCAAAAAAGGAACATTTGTTCAATGTCTCTATGGTTTTTCATATTCCCTACAAGTTACTTATTCGTTATTCATTGATCCAAATGGATGTAAAACATACAATCCCGCAATAAATAATTCCCTTCTAAATATTCACAACCCTACCATGCTTTCAATATGGAGGGATAATGTTGATTGCCAACCATTTCTTTCTAGACATGTTGTCCTTAAATACATTTCAAACTATGCATTAAAAGTAGAGCCAAAATCAGAAACCTATCATGCAATTCTCTCTCACCTTGCACATGCAGCACCGAGTGATGACCCCATTCTTCATCCAATGAAGCAATTGCTTGCACAAACAGTTGCAGAACAGACATTAGTGCACAAGAGACGTGTCACATGCTCCAAAAACTTCCTCTTGTACTTTGTAGCCGTCAGTGATTTTCCCTAAATTTCAGTGAAAGTTTCTTCCGCCGTGTTTCTAATGACACTAATAACACCCCTCCAACCCCGCCCTTCATATTTGCATACATTCAAAGACCCCTTTATCTTGAACATCTAACCCTACTTGAAGTTGCTCATTCTTGGTCTTTCTCTCCTAATAGGAAAAAAGACATGGAAACAAAACTTGTGTCACACGATTGTTAGAGTATATCCACAATTCATTTACATTCCTCCCTTTGATTCTTCATCTTTTACACTATTTTTTTGGAGTGAACTTCTTCTATACAAACCTTTTCGTTCCATCCCTCGGGATATTGGAAAAACAACTTCTGAAATTATTTCTCATTGGAATCACATTTAAGGCACATATGTTCTGTGGCATGTTGAACTTGCACAAGAAGAACCCTCTACACCTTTATCTGATGATTCAAACTCTGATGCTATTACCTTTCTATTGTCCCATACCATGGATGAATGGGAACTTCTCTCTCAAATGAGACCAGGAAACAACATCAACATTGATGACCTTTAAATGCTTGGACATCATGATTTTGACAAAAATCACAACTAGACACATAACAATATAACCACCCACTTGCATGAGACAACAACACCATTCATTGACCTCAATCTCTTGTCCATCCAACTACATGAAGACACCCTATCATTGTCCAATTTTCCTGATTCCTTGTCTCCCACACAACACATAGCCTTTTCTCTTTTCATTTCCCATTTTAGAAACATTACACCAGCTCAACCACTCAAAATGATGATTCAAGGTACTGCAGGAACCGATAAATATTACCGCATATCTTGCTTGAAATTCGCATAGCAAATTGCATTTGAACAAAGTGCCTCCCCACTTATTCTCCTTGCTCCAACTGGTGTTGTTGCTTTTAACATACATGCATCTATAGTACATTCTACTCTTCAAATACCCATTGGTGAAATGCACCACCTTGAAGGCCAATCCCTTTCAAAACTTCAAGAAGAAGTGCGCCATATTCGCTATATTCTCATAGATGAAATAAGATTTATTGGACCAAAAATGTTAACTCAAATTGATGCACACTTACGTCAAGCTTTCCCCTTGAATTGTACAATCCCATTTGGTGGTTGTTCCATAATCCTTGTTGGTGACTTCAGACAATTGCCTCACGTAAAGGACATCCCCATGTATGCAGGCTCATCCATTGGAACATCTCTCTAGTGTACATTTGATACTTGTATCATGCTAGAAATGATTTTTCGACAACAAGGAAATAGCCCTTCTCAAATTGCCTTTCTCCAACTCTTGCTAAACCTTTGAAATGAAACACCAATTGTTCAATACTGGGAACTCCTAATGATAAGAACAACCTCATGCCTTTCATATGTGGAAAACTGTTCTTTTCAACAATCTATCCACTTGTATCCCACCAATAGCTCTATTGCACTGCACAACAAACACATGTTGGAACAACTTAATATGCCAAGTGTACATTGATTTGCAGAACAACAAAACAAACATTCCCACAAATCCATTGATGATGAACAGTTTCCATTAAAGGTCATTCTTGCTATTGTTCAACAAGTCATGTTAACTGCTAATTTATGGGTTCAAGCAGGACTTGTTAATGACTCACTTGGAAAAGTCATTGACATTGTCTACAACTCCAATGAACAACCTCCTGGCTTACGATCTTTTGTTGTCGTTGAATTCCTCTATTACAAGGGACCATTATGGGATGCTTCTAATCCTACTTATTTTCCAATATCTCCTATAATAAGGGGATCCTATAGGCAACTACCACTTCGTATGGCATGGGGTTTAAAAAATCGTAAAGCCCAAGGTATGACCCTACAAAATGTTACAATAGATATTGGAAAAACTGATAGACATTACATCTATTTTAGGCCTTCGCATTTCTCCACCTTTCTCTTTTTCTAGATACTCTCGAATGCAAGACAATCCATTTGTCCAACATAGGAAACAAGAGGAAAGCTTACTTGCTTCAAAGTCTTTAAAACCAAATTGTGGTTGAAGCTTCTCATTGTTTTCTCTATAAATGTATTGTTTTTATTTGTTCACTTGTTGATGTAAGAGATATACTTTTGTTTCAAGAAACATCCAAGAAATTTTGAAATAATTGCGTTCTAGACTAAATTGTCTCAAGCAACTCAGACATTCACTGTGAAATTTTTTAGGTAGGATAGTTATTATATATAAGGAAATAATTACTCAACATATAAAATATTTAGATCAACTCTTATTTCCTTAAATGAACTTAAAAAAAAAATCAACAATAAAATTGCAATGCTTTATCCAAACTATTATATAAATACAAAACTATGCTATGAAGTGATAGTAATTGACAAATTAGTATTAGGAATCGATAACCATTCATCAGTTGCAGTAAAAGAGTATGTAAATCAAATAAATATTTTTTTCAATGCACATTTCATATGTCAAGCTTGTAATGAAAAATCACTATATAAATCAACATATTTAATACATCAGCAACCTATGATCAGTATACCACAAATATAGAGGAATAATGCTAAATTGATGAAACAAATTTAATAAATAACCATAGAACATAACATGAGTAATAGTGTTATTTTATTCAATTGCAAAACATTACAATCTTTCCAAAACTACAAAGCTTTCTTGATATGTGTTTCATTTTCCTTCTCTAGTACTGGTCAATGAAAAAGACATACGTAAAAGGGGTTTCATTTCTTAACATACAAATATGTAGGCTAACGTCAGTCTCCACAAATCATACCAATTTAGAGGCCAAAATCCCTACCAAATTCAGAGGCAGACCAATAAAAAAGAATGCAAAGCGAGTTTAAAATAAGAATGGACTTAGAGGAGGAAGAAGTTACGTCGAAATAATACGAACAGATAGGATAAATCATGAAACACCAAATGACTTTAAAAAAACCAAATTTTTCAGGTTTCCGATACCCAGAGGTTGGAACTCAGAAATTGGAAATTTGACATTTCTTTATTTCAAAAGACAAAAATTCCGAGATCCGAAATGTCAAAAATTGGAGATCAGGAATTCGGAAATCGGAACATAGGGTGTTCCTTATTGGAAAACATAGCATTTATGAAATTGTAAATCGAAAAGCAGACTTTAGCATACCTCCCAAAAATGGATTTCTGCTTCCAAAAATGGAAATCGAAGAATCAGAAACTCCATAAAAATATTTGAAAATATATAACCCAGGTTCCAAAAGACGAAAAATCCAAAAAAAACAAGGTTTATTGAATAAATTTATCCAAAACACACAAAAACAACAATAAATTACAACTTGATAATTACCCTAAGTGATGAAGGGCCATACAAGCTATTTCATGTAGTTTTGTTTGTATTTTTACTATTATTCTCATTATACATCTAGAAATGGTAGTCTCCCAACTCATTAGATTTCAAGTTTTCATAATGATGTCCATTTTTTATTTTTATTAATGTGTGTTTGATACTCTTCGAAGGAGATTTGTCTTACTGATTCTAACCACCCTTATTATATCCAGAAGTATATATAGTATAAAGAGTGGTATCCTACACTCAATTAAATAAATTTAAACACAGTTCTTTAAAAAAATATTAAACTTATTTATGGAAATTGTGAAAGTGTTTAAACTGTTTAGGCTAAACATTTTTGAACGAAAAATTACAAATGTACTTAAAAAAATATTTAAGAAAAATTACCGACTTGCTCGATTCTAATCCATTCATTCACATCAATTGGCATATTGTCATATTTACTACTTAAAAAGTATGTAATGTATTAGAGAAAGATGTTAAAACAAAATATAGGACTGAAACCTTTAATCCAGAGACCACCTGCATTCTTCATCATCATAGACAGAATTCAAACTATCAATTGATGATATATGGACCTGATGATTCGGGATTTTAGTTTTTAAATTCATACAAATATAAATGATATAAGGATTTAGATTTATCTAAAATTGAACGAATTGGAAGCAGTGGAACATGACAAACTCCAAATCCAATTCTCATCGTTTGCAAAGTCAATCAATCATTATAATCCATAAAACATTATAACTCTTTCTATTGCCATCAATAGCCAAAAATCAGACATTTACAGAAAAAACCAATCCCTCCCATTTATGAGAAAACATGCTTGCAGATCAGACTGGCAGTCTCGCTCAAAAGAAAAACAATACTGAACCAGAATGATTGGGAGTTCTTAATAAGTCTCAGAAAATATTCTTAAATGAAAGCATAAAAGGTAACCATTAACAGTAGTAGTTTTTAAAACATACAAAGAGTAAAACAAAGACTGATACAATAACATCAAACAATTGTTGATGAGGCTCGAGATTGATTCCCAGTATGCTAGCAAACTCAAGATGATTGTCCAAAATAATGTGTAGGAAACATTACAAAACATTACAATTGCAAAACATTACAATCTTTCCAAAACTACAAAGCTTTCTTGATATGTCTTTCATTTTCCTTCTCCAGTACTGGTCAGTGAAAAAGACATACGTAAAAGGGGTTTCATTTCTTAACATACAAATATGTAGGCTAATGTCAGTCTCCACAAATCGTACCAATTTAGAGGCCAAAATCCCTACCAAATTTAGAGGCAAACCAATAAAAAAGAATGCAAAGCGAGTTTAAAATAAGAATGGACTTAGAGGAGGAAAAAGTTACATGGAAATAATACGAACAGACAAGATAAATAATGAAACACCAAATGACTTTAACAAAACCAAAATTTTCCGGTTTCCGATACCCGGAGGTCGAAAATCGGAAATTGGAAATTCGACATTTCTTTATTTCAAAAGACAAAACTTTCGAGATCCAAAATGTCAAAAATCGGAGATCAAGGATTCAGAAATTGGAACATAGGGTGTTCCTTATTGGAAAACATAGCATTTATGAAATTTGAAATCGAAAAGCAGACTTTAACATACCTCCCAAAAATGGATTTCTGCTTCCAAAAACGGAAATTGAAGAATCGGAAAGTCCATAAAAATATTTGAAAATATATAACCCAGGTTCCAAAAGACGAAAAATAAAAAAAAACAAGGTTTATTGAAGAAATTTATCCAAAACACACAAAAACAATAAGAAATTACAACTTGATAATTACCCTAAGTGATGAAGGGCCATACAAGCTATTTCATGTAGTTTTGTTTGTATTTTTACTATTATTATTGTTATACATTTAGAAATGGTAGTCTCCCAACTCATTAGATTTCAAGTTTTCATAATGACGTCCATTTTTTATTTTTATTAATATGTGTTTGATACTCTTCGAAGGAGATTTGTCTTACTGATTCTAACCACCCTTATTATATCTAGAAGTATATATAGTATAAAGAGTGGTATCCTACACTCAATTAAATAAATTTAAACGCAGTTCTTTAAAAAAATATTAAACTTATTTATGGAAATTGTGAAGTGTTTAAACTGTTTAGGCTAAACATTTTTAAACGAAAAATTACAAATGTGCTTGAAAAAATATTTAAGAAAAATTACCAAATCCATTCATTCACATCAATTGGCATATTGGCATATTTACTACTTAAAAAGTATGTAATGTATTAGAGAAAGATGTTAAAACAAAATATAGGACTGAAACCTTTAATCCAGAGACCACCTGCATTCTTCATCATCATAGATAGAATTCAAACTATCGATTGATGATATACGGACCTGATGATTCGGGATTTTAGTTTTTAAATTCATACAAATATAAATGATATAAGGATTTAGATTTATCTAAAATTGAATGAATTGGAAGCAGTGGAACATGACAAACTCCAAATCCAATTCTCATCGTTTGCAAAGTCAATCAATAAATATAATCCATAAAACATTATAACTCTTTCTATTGCCATCAATAGCCAAAAAGCAGACATTTATAGAAAAAACCAATCCCTTCCATTTCTGAGAAAACATGCTTGCAGATCAGACTGGCAGTCTCGCTCAAAAGCAAACCAATATTGAACCAGAATGATTGGGAGTTCTTCATAAGTCTCAGAAAATATTCTTAAATGAAAGCATAAAAAGTAACCATTAACAGTAGTAGTTTTTAAAACATACAAAGAGTAAAACAAAGACTGAGACAATAACATGGTCAATCAAACAATTGTTCATGAGGCTCGAGCTTGATTCCCAGTATGCTAGCAAACTCAAGATGATTGTCCAAAATAATGTGTAGGAAACATTACAAAACATTACAATATTTCCAAAACTACAAAGCTTTCTTGATATGTCTTTCATTTTCCTTCTCCAGTACTGGTCAGTGACAAAGACATACGTAAAAGGGTTTTCATTTCTTAATATACAAATATGTAGGCTAACGTCAGTCTCCACAAATCGTACCAATTTAGAGGCCAAAATCCCTACCAAATTTAGAGGCAGACCAATAAAAAAGAATGCAAAGCGAGTTTAAAATAAGAATGGACTTATAGGAGGAAGAAGTTACGTGGAAATAATACGAACAAATAAGATAAATCATGAAACACCAAATGACTTTAACAAAACCAAATTTTTTCGGTTTTCGATACCCGGAGGTCAGAAATCGGAAATTGGAAATTCGACATTTTTTTATTTCAAAAGAGAAAACTTCCGAGATCCGAAATTTCAAAAATCGAAGACCAGGGATTCGGAAATCGGAACATAGGGTGTTCCTTATTGGAAAACATAGCATTTATGAAATCGGAAATCGAAAAGCAGACTTTAACATACCTCCCAAAAATGGATTTCTGCTTCCAAAAACGGAAATCAAAGAATCAGAAACTCCATAAAAACATTTGAAAATATATAACCCAGGTTCTAAAAGACGAAAAATAAAAAAAAAACAAGGTTTATTGAAGAAATTTATCCAAAACACACAAAAACAACAAGAAATTACAACTTGATAATTACCCTAAGTGATGAAGGGCCATACAAGCTATTTCATGTAGTTTTGTTTGTATTTTTACTATTATTCTTGTTATACATTTAGAAATGGTAGTCTCCCAACTCATTAGATTTCAAGTTTTCATAATGATGTCCATTTTTTATTTTTATTAATATGTGTTTGATACTCTTCGAAGGAGATTTGTCTTACTGATTCTAACCACCCTTATTATATCCAGAAGTATATATAGTATAAAGAGTGGTATCCTACACTCAATTAAATAAATTTAAACACAGTTCTTTAAAAAAATATTAAACTTATTTATAGAAATTGTGAAAGTGTTTAAACTGTTTAGGCTAAACATTTTTAAATGAAAAATTACAAATGTATTTAAGAAAAATTACCGACTTGCTCGATTCTAATCCATTCATTCACATCAATTGGCATATTGGCATATTTCCTACTTAAAAAGTATGTAATGTATTAGAGAAAGATGTTAAAACAAAATATAGGACTGAAACCTTTAATCCAGAGACCACCTGCATTCTTTATCATCATAGACAAAATTCAAACTATCGATTGATGATATATGGACCTGATGATTCGGGATTTTAGTTTTTAAATTCATCCAAATATAAATGATATAAGGATTTAGATTTATCTAAAATTGAATGAATTGGAAGCAGTGGAACATGACAAACTCCAAATCCAATTCTCATCGTTTGCAAAGTCAATCAATAAATATAATCCATAAAACATTATAACTCTTTCTATTGCCATCAATAGCCAAAAAGCAGACATTTACAGAAAAAACCAATCCCTCCCATTTCTAAGAAAACATGCTTGCAGATCAGACTGGCAGTCTCGCTCAAAAGAAAAACAATACTGAACCAGAATGATTGGGAGTTCTTCATAAGTCTCAGAAAATATTCTTAAATGAAAGCATAAAAAGTAACCATTAATAGTAGTAGTTTTTAAAACATAGAAAGAGTAAAACAAAGACTGAGACAATAACATGGTCAATCAAACAATTGTTCATGAGGCTCGAGCTTGATTCCCAGTATTCTAGCAAACTCAAGATGATTGTCCAAAATAATGTGTAGGATGAGCATGATTTTTTCCTGTTGAAGTAGAATTTCGCCATGGTGCTCGTCTTTTTTCACTAAATTTTTTCCTAGGATAAAATTTTGTGACCATTGTAGCTCCAGGGATTTCTGATACAGAGATATCCGTCCTCTGGAGGTGTCAGGATCGGGGAGTAAATCCTTAAATTCATTTTTTATCTCCTCATGTCACAAGCAAATTCCTTCCAACTCCACCTCTCTCTCCGCATTCTGGATGTTGGCTTGCACTGACTTAGGAATCTCTCGTTTATAATGTTTTCTCTTTTCCACAATCATTTTCTGGAAACAGAGGGGCGAACTCATAGGATTTGACCTCCCATCCCTTGAAGGGGAAGGAACAAAGCCAGAGTTCTTATGGCGAGGCATGATAACAGGCGAGACGGCTATCAGCAAGAGCCAAGAAAAAGCAGCTTAATCAAAAAGTTGATCGCTAATGTTGTAAAGAAATAGCATAAACATAACATTTTCATTATATTATAATATCACATTGGATTATTTCATATAAAAACCTCACTACTAGACTGTCATTATATATAAATCTATGAAGATAAATGAAAATGACGATGCTGCTAGAAATAAAGGTTTAAGATAAATGAAAATGGATGGCATAGATCGTGTCCCAGAATCAAAAGATTTGTTGTTTGAGGCACGTGATAATGACGATTGCTGTAATGATTAAGCAACATAAGATTAGTATAAGGTTTATACGCAGTATGGTACGTACGGAAGTAGGGGTACTCAAAACAAGGGCATATCCATACCATCATAAGAAGGGATCGATGAGGTGACAAATTTCAAGTCCACACACTATGAGATAACTTGAGGTTGATTATAGGTGAGGTTGACGGTCACTTCTGTGATTAATATGATGACGTTATAGTAGAAAGGGGTGGCATTATGATGGGGGAACTACACATAGATCACATTAATCCCAAGATATAGATATAGTACATCATGATAATCCTGAACTCATAATAACATTTCGTAAGACTTAGTCAATAAATAGGGCCTCCTACTCAGGCAAATATCATTTCCACCTCATTTATGGTTTTTTATGTGCATATAATCTCAACCCGTGATCATCATTATTTCCCCTTCATAGTCGGCGAAGAAATAATTCCCAACATAGTGATATCAAAGGCTATAATGGGAGGATATGGGAAGATAAGTTTAGAGTCCTAGTGCCAATGCAGGGGTTATAGTTTCTAGAGTGACATGGGATTGGTGAATGAGAATGTTTCCAATTCCAATCTAGAGAGAAAACTAAGTGGACTGCATCCAATTGCAGATATGACAAAAGATGCAAAAACTATCTGCGCCTAAACAAATAAATTAATGTTGCTACATTATTAGGGCTTATCCAACATTTTGACTTGTAACTGGTGCTTCAGAGTTTGGAATATGAAGGAATGGGAAATTTCACATTTTGTCATTTCATCTCTTGTTTTCTACCTTTCTTGTATTATGAAAATATTGATTATTGAGGAATTTTGTTCTTTTTTACCTTGTCCAACATTGTCATTGTGTATAAAGCACTCCTGTCTAACATCAGTCTCCACAAATCGTACCAATTTAGAGGCCAAAATCTCCAGTGTTCCTTATTGGAAAACATAGAATTTCTGGAATCCGAAATGTCGAATTCTGGAATTTTTAAAGTCTTTCTTGCCGACTTCCGCTTTTTGCTTTGAATAAATCGGAAAGCGGAAATCGGAATTTACATGTTTGCATTTAACATTTCATGCTTTCTAACTTCCAGTTTCCTCTGAAATACAAAATTTGTTTAAATATTAAATGATATATTTAAAAAAAATCTATAAACTATGTAATAGAATGAAGAAGAAAAACGTATTACAATTAATGATGAAAAAAGTTATTGCAAACAAATTTATGAAGTTACTTTAAGGATAAACGGAAAAATATTGAAAAATATCTTATATTCCTAACTAACTGTTTAAGGACACTTCTAATCTCGACTTCCTAACTAACTATCTGATTTTGCTCTGGTATTCCAATTTCGACTTCCAATTTCTGAAGTTACTTTAAGGATAAACGAAAAAATATTGAAAATAATTGATTCCTAACTAACTGTTTAAGGACACTTAAACACTAAAAATTGCTCAGGTTGCTCATGAGCAACACATGAAAAGTCATCACTGTAAAAAATAGCATAAATTCTGGACCAATCCATATATGAGGTGTCAGACACATGCCCACTGGTGTCAATGAAAACACTGACATTGGGATCTTTGTTTTTCTTCTCTTGGAGAGTCATTTTAGATCTAGTATTCTTGGTGGTGGCAGATTCCTTCTCTGACTGAATTTTAGCAACCATGTATAAAAACGACCCGAGTTTAGATTTACCAAAAAATACGTTCAGGGGGTGAAAAATTACAAGTGGAAACGCTCAGAAAGTTGTGAGTCTGAGCGCTGGGACACAAAAAAAGCATGAGTAACAATGGTAAAAATTAATCGTGAGTTGGAATCTTTAAAAACCCAACTCAAACGGCCAAAATACTATGGAGCGTAGATTTCGTATAAATAGACAGATGATATCAATACAACAGGATAGGATATTAATTTCGAAATCAGTAATCGCACATCGGGAAACAAAGATTCAGTCAAAAAAGATGTGTTTCCTGTTTCCGAGATTCAGAATATTAGAAATCGAAAATCGGGAAAGCAGACACTTCAAGTTTCTCAGATCCGACATATCGAAAATTGTAAATCAGAAAAGAAACCTTCAATTTTATCTAAAGTGAAACTTCTAGTTTCCGATACACAGAAATCAAGAAAGTAGATAAATCATAAATCGAAAGCAATATTGCCAATATCCGATAAGCGAACAGTCAAAAATAGGAAATCGGGGAAACACCAAATGAATTTAACAAATCGTGAAGTAAATATTCGACCAACAAACTTGTCAAGTAAATATTCGACCAATATTGGCAACTTCTATGATCCAAAATAAAAAATCACGAATATCATAAAACCCTTTGAACCTTGATATCGGAAATTGAAATTCGAGAAAGGAAAGTTTCCTTATTCAAAATTATAGGACTTCCAGGATCTGAACATTGCAAATTGCAAAGCGTAAAACAAACTTCGATGAACCTCCAAAAAATGGATTTCCGCTTCCTCATTTCGGAAAGAAGAAATCGCAATCAAGAAATATAGGCTGGAAAACAACTTAAAATTTATTCTGAAAGTCAATAAATCCAAACAAAAAAGGGTCATTAAGAAATTTATCATTAATGTATTTAGTCATGAATGTCTTGAGGTAAGAACTCACTTGTAAGTCGAGTAGTAGTACACATATAAGTATTATTAAATGTAATTTCTAGTCTCCCAAGGTAAATCGGAAACATTCAATTGCAGAAAGACTCAATATTTTTACCCTCTCAGCGTTCTTTTACACCTCTAGGTGCAAATGCTAGTATATATATATAATCACTATTAATTCAAATGAAAAACAGTTTGATTCTTATTGATAACTCTATATTAATAATCGTACACAAATAGCTAATATATCTAACGAGTTAATATATGAGTGATAGTTTTGTTTAAATTATCATAATTATACAATTTCTTATATATTTAGATTAAGTTATTTTTAAATTAAAATAGAAGAGGGAACGAAAAGGTGTTGTCGTGGAAGATCATATTTCTTTCGTACTGTTGGGATTGTGTTTATGTATCTGTCTTATCTTCTGAGACGAAGAGCAAGAAGCAAGAAGCAATTATGAAGCCCATGAACAAGTAGGTGCTAGATAAAATCAATGCAATTTTTTAACCGTATCAGTCTAGTAGATAATATAACCAGAATTTGGCTAATTAATATTCAAGGACTGAAATTAAAGTTAAATTTCTTTATAATTTTTTTATTTCATTATAGTAACGCATTGTCTTCTAATAAAACAACGTCTCCATCACGATGACATGATCTCCACTTTAAATAAAACAAGGCCTCATTATGATGATATGATTTTCACTTTAAAAAGCATTGATATTTATATAAGACAAGGTCTCCATTATTGATGACATGATTTTCACTTTAAAAAGCATTGCTATTTATATAAAACAAGGTCTCCATTATTGATGACATGATTTTCACTTTAAAAAACATTGCTATTTTATATATGACTAAATTAAGGTTTTAAATTTTTTAAATATTTTAGAATTTTGTTATGTAGTGAAAATATATTGTATTGGTATATACTTGTTAATATTCAACCATGAATCAGTTTAAATCAAGTCGTAGGGGTTTAATAATTTATAAGGTTTACACTGGTTATTTAGAATTATATCTTAATAAAACTTAATGATTAAATGGGAGTTTAATAACTTTTAATTAAGGATTAATTTAACTTTTTATGGAGGCTCATGTTGAGATAACTCAAAACCGTAGACTAGACATAAGGGTTAGTAATCTCAAATGCATCATTAATAAAGAAATGGATTATTTTAAATATTTGTATGCTTTAGGTTAAATGGACCGGAGGTTTTATGGTTGTAAACTATTTGTTATAACTTTCTTAAAAGTTCGGGAAAAGCCCCAATAAAAACAAGGTCAATGCCTACCTACCCACTTGGTAGATAACATGACAACATCGAGTGGAGATATCATGCAAAGCTTTTCACAAGGAATCCATTTTGGTAAAAGTAACCTTTCAATAAAAAGAAATGTACCAAGTAGAATTGGTTACGTAGTGATGTTAAGCGTTCCATTGATATCATTTTGCGGTTTAAGAGGAAGGTGAAGGATCCAATCAATCTAGGAAGAGTTTATTAACCTTTTGAGTGGAGAATAATTGATAGAGGGAAGTAATAAATATTCTTATTGGGACACAAACTAGGGGAGATAAAGTTACAAGAAGGAAAACATATTGGGGGAGCTAATGCTGTAGAAGTAGAAGGATAATGACACAAATGGAGTTTCTTTTCCTAAATTGAGAAGATGACAAATATATGATACTACCCATGGTGAACAAATATTTTCTTAGACACCTTTACTCTTTACAGTCAACACTCCACAAAACATTATGATGAGATCATGTAAAGTAAGGGACTTTTGTAAAATACCCCAATTTTGTAAAATAATGATAATTGTTTAATTTGATTTCCAAAGACATTATGTTAAATTTAATGTTAAGTAGGAACTGATGACTCATCAGAGTCAAAAGAAGTGGAATGTAATTCTGAATATTTTATTATTAATAAATAAAAGTGGAGACAACAGCATGGGAGAGCTGTTAATAAGAGGTTACTGGTCAAACTGGTGGAAGGAACTGGGTGGAGGGCAAAAGACAAGTGGCAGCATCCTCAAACACTTCCTATGTTGCAGGTGGCAACTTCCCTACATTTGGGGTCATGATCCCCTAAGAAAGTGGGATCAGAGTAGGTAGCTCAATAAATGACAACTAACCCAAAAAGACCTAGGAAATCTTTTAAAAGTACCCAATGAATACAGCTGAGGTTGCTCAGATATTTTCCAGAGAAGTATCATTCAGGAGGAATACTATTCAGGAAATTCATTTGGGAAAAAGGGAAAAACAGTAAGGAAAGTGTGTTGAGAGAAAGTCTGCAGTAACTTGGTCTGTTACAGCCTGTTAGCTGGGAGAACTTACTGATAAGTTCAGAATTGGTACTGAGTCTGAAGACTGGTATTTGACTATCGCTGCACCTAGTTCCAGCCAGGGAGACTAGAGCAAGCTTGGGGGTCCTGAGGAGTCATTGTTTGAGCGCTCCCCAGGAGTTGGTAGGGACGAACGACCTCCCATTGCGGTTGTTTTCCAAGCTCAAGAACAGATTCTGCCCTCTAAAAGTCTGTGTTTTAATAACTGAGTATGATTGAATGTTATGTTTGTTGATTATGATACAAAGATTTAGATGGTTTAGTGATGTAGTTGCTCTAGTTTGTCAATAATAGAATTCTTTTAATCAGAAATAAAAACCCACTGTGTTTTTCCTCATCTGGAGTTACGAGACCGTACTCCAGCACAAGGGTGAGATTATAAATAAAGATGATATGATAAAAATATAAAAATAGAATGTAAATGGAATTACAGAGTATTTTCTTCGTGTGTTTTTTTAGAAGAAATATCTTTTGTAACAGGAGTAGTATTAACCTGTATGGAAAACTGTCAAGTCTTTTAGAAACAGAGAAATAAATTGTATTGTTTACAGATAATAGTATGTCTAAATAGAGAAAACAGTCATTGATACTATAGTTACTTCCTTATTGTTATTTGCATAGCAAAGAAGAGTATAATAGTCCACTAAAGTAGGGTTAAGTTAGAAAAAGATGCTTTACAGTTTACTTACTTGCAGATTAAACTACTGCAAGTATAATATTCAAATTGAAGGAAGATTAGCTAGAATCTCTATTTATTTCTACAGGTACTTAGTTAATAGCAGAATTTACTTTTGGGAAGTAATATATATTCTTTATTCATTTATGTTCCACTTAGTTAAGCTTAAACAAAACATACAACTGCTAACTTATACTATTAAGATGTTAACAGTGTAGAACTTAGTTAATTCTGTTACATTAATTATATTGTAGTTTAAACCAGACAGTATGGAATACAGAGAATATGTCTACAAAGTATTTAGTACAGTAAGTATAATAATACAGTAATATATTACTAAGTTTATTTACGATTATGAATAAAATAAGGGTAACAATTCTATAATAATAATTACAATTCTTTTAAATAAACTAAACGAAGTAAAAGTAATAACAGAAGCCATAGTACTTACAGGTAAGACAACAGTCTTTTAATATACTCTTTCTATCATTTATGTTGCATGGACTAAGCATGCAGATTATATACCAAATATAGAAACAATAATAATATAGTGTTCTATTTAATTTTAGTAACATGAAATAAAATTCTAAATTCGATACTTAAAAAGAAAAAGAAGTAACTGTTAGTTACTTAAGCATTTCATAAGAAACATGAATCGTTTTATTTTATTCTTTTAATAAAATAATATAATAGCATTGACTGTTTCTATAAAACAAATAGGTTATAAGAGTAATGTACAGTAAACCCTAATGATATTTAAGAAATTTATTATGGAATAAAAGTCAAGTATATTAACGCGCTATCATTAATTCAACAGAGTGATAGAATGCTCAACTTAACGAGCTTAAGCAAAAATTTATACAACCTAACTACATCCTCATAATTTACAGAGGTAAATTATAAATTAAAGACAAATGTTGTAAACACTTTCTTACTGACGAGCTTCAAATATTATGATAAACATATCAATTTCAGTGTTGTAACATAAACAAGAAAAATAGAAAAGAAAACCAGTATTAATAACTTATATGATGGACTTAGGGTGAAAACCCTATAAGTTCAAAATTACAACAGAAGTAGAAGTCATGGGTTGTAACCCTTTTTCAAGTCAGGCTCACGGCCTCATGTATTACACAGTAAAGTTAAACAAAAAGTCAAACGGCTCTTCAAATCCGTCGACCCCTTCAAGCATTAAGAGTATCTCTGTTTCTTTTCACTTCTTACGCAGCACGGGAATACAAACAAGAAATTAACTTATACAAGCACGGCCAAAGCCTGAGCACCCTCACACGATGCAAGGGGCTCTTCAACTACCACAAGTATTAAACAAACTATCAGGGCAAACTGAAGTCGCAAGGGTTACAGGCCTCAACGCGCCAACCCTCAAAAGTCCCAAAGGAACCCCACAAAGAGAAAGTGCCATGGTTTAACCAGGCTTACCAGGGACTTGTAGCCGCTGCAACTACTTTGTACCAGAAGCCGCACAGAAGGAAGGCTGAGACTTGTATCCAACAAAGAAAACCACAATATTAAAATGTGTAAGCGGAAAATTTATCTTATAACTAAAAACAAACAGTAAAACGAAAAAGAATTGCAGTATTCTTCTACCTGATCCTTTTATGGAGGCGCGACCACCAGCAACAGCAAGACAACCACCAATGCGACGAGGTAACCCTACTGCAGGAAGGGAGAAGAAGATTAACACACATCAACACTCAAATGCAATGCAGTAGTACAAGACTTCAATCCTCACTAAGGGAGGAGGTTATCTCAGTCAAGGGTTCGGGTTCGAGATAGCATGACAGAGAAAAACCTGTGGGAAGAACAACCGATGGATGACCAACAGCAACACATGGGATAGGACAAGCCACAAGAAGATAACGGGCTGGAGGTTAACGTTGCAGAGGAGAGGTGCTACAAGGGTGCACCAGCACCTTCGCAGAGCGATAGGAGCCGAAGGAGAAGGAAGGAATAGTGAGTTAGGGTTTGACTACGACCCTTTTAACCACGTAATGCATGGCCAGGGTAATGCCATGTTACCAATAAATATATTTGCTTGCGGTGGGTGAATTCATATAGTTCGGAGGACGTTCCACCCAGAGATGATTCCAATCATTTTATGCATCGAGTTACTCTTAGCCGTGTTGCAAAGTTAGCTTATCATTCCTATGCTGCATGTAAGAACATAAAAATCATCACATTAAACACTCAAACCTTACAATCATTAAAGTCGTGGAGACCATTACGACCAACGCTTTGCAAATTATGGTATTCTTATAACTTGACGAGTTTAAACCTACGATTGCTATGGCAAGGTTATGATTATAACCTTTTTTGCTAGGTAAGTAATAGTAACCATAGCTTACAAATGTTGGAAAAGAAACATATCCTCTATAAAGTTTATAGAACTATAAAAATAAAGAATAAGCTTTATTTTGATCGTGATCATGGTTGAGTTTTTAGGCCTCTTATTCCACCTTATACCTTGTCTTATGCGTTATGAAATATTAAGTTCAATCAACTTTTGGCTTAACATAAAAATATATTGGAAGATTATAAAGGAGGATTTTAGAGTAAAAATTATGACATTAGTTCTATTGTTCATAATAACCTTAGTGGCTTATCTATTTTGGGTTAAAATAGTAACTTTAGGTAAAAAGATACAAAAGAAAGTAGTAACTACTATGTGATATCAGCTTTTGCTTAAGGTAATAACCTTAACTTTATTTGATGACTTGGCAAGGTTAGGCCACATTTTTATTTACCTAAAAGTTTCACCATAATAAAATAGATAGGTCATATAACGATTTAAGAGATGCATTCTTTTAGGAATTATATTCCCTTAAGGACTTGTCCCGTTTATAAACATAAAGGGGATAGGATAAAACCTGTTTCAGTAATATATATATTACTAAAGATAAGCTCCAGTTATGCTTGAAAACAGTTGATAAGTGAATAAAAACTTTATGCATCAACATTAGTATAGTTTTCTTAAAAAATAGCTCCAAGTAAAGTTGTAAACTCATTTAAACTTCAAAGTTTGAAAATGGAAACAGTATTACATAAACCCCTTATCAGTTTACATTTACTATGTAACGTAATTGTATACAAATGAAATCATACCATAGATTTTATAACTCTGTTACTCTTACTCTGTTGTAAAGAATCAGTAAGACATTTTTATACATCACAACTATGATAGCTATGGAATAATTTCGTAATCATCAAGAACCATGGATTTACTTCTTCTAGAAAGAAGGGAAGTTAATAAATGTACCTTAACATGCGTTGGGAATTGTTTAGCATTTATTTTTTTTACTGAGCTTTTCTTTTGCGACGAACTTGTATTTTAAATACTTTAGAATTGCGACAAGCAGTACCAAAACCTCTTACCGGTGGTCTGTAAGAACAGAAAAACTTTATGCATTAGCTCGGAAGCTAAGTAAGCCCAGTTTTGCATGGCAGTCTCACCTTGTGGTCACAAAAAAAGAAATATAATCAGTAAACTGAAAAGAACTGCTCTATCGCTAAACATAACCAACAGATAATTCAGATAATGAATTTGGTAACATATAACTAATTTAATAATTAGTTTACTGTAATGATGATAATTATATGTTTTTAAAATTTTTAAATTTTTTGGAAAATTTAGGGTTTTGACATGTGGTATCAGAGCATGGTTCAAATACTAGGCCTTGATATAGCCCAACCAGTTTCCGTAGAACAGTGAAATAATATACTAACCTATATTCTGTTTTATGTAAAGAACAGAAAATTTCTTTTTTTTCTGAAAATTAACAGGCAGGTATGGAGAAGCTAGGAGAATATGCTCAGGAAGAGTCTCTAGATACAGAGACAAGGCAACTGCCCAGGGAACCTATGTTAGAAGAGGTGACTGCTCACTCTTCAGAGCTGTTGCAGACTGTAAAAGATTTGAAGACTGAAATGGAATCATTCAAGAAGGAGAATGAGAGAATTATGAAGGCTTAGGAAGAGTTAAACCAAATTTTAATAGAAAAGTTCCAAACTGAAGAAAGGAGCAGAAGACCAGAATCTGAGGATGTTAGTCATCAAAGAAGGTCTAAAAAGGTGAAGCTGGTAAAAACTGAAAGCAGTTCATCATCTGAAGGGTTCGGTGAACAACAAAGCTACCACACTACTAGTGACAGTAGTGACGCTAAGTTGTATGACAGAAAGAATAAGTACAGACCATATGAGGAGATTTCAGGGGAGTTTAAAAAGATAAAGCCCCCAACTTTTAATGGAGAAACCGAAAAAGGGGAAGAAGCAGAGTCCTGGTTATCCGGGATGAGGAAGTATTTTCATATATACAATTATTCAAATCAGCTGAAGGTGAGAATGGAAATCTATAACCTCTCCAAAAAAGAAGAAATATGGTGGCAAGATCTGAAGAGAGTCAAGGGTATCAAGGAAAAATAAGTTAACTGGAGCACCTTTAAAAGGTACTTCAAGAAGAAATTTTTGTCCGAACAATATTATGAAGAAAGAGCTAAAGAATTTTACGAATTGAAATTAGGTTCGATGACTATGAAGGATTTGAATAGTAAATTCTTAAGCTTGCTGAGGTATGTACCTTACTTAGTAGACGAGAAGCCTAAAGTGCAGCAATTTCTCAGCTGTCTACCATATCACATCAAGGACAGAATTGAGTATGATAACCCGAAGACTCTGGAGGAAGCCATGAGGAAGGCTAATTTCTGTTTTGAGCAGAACAAGAAGAAAGAAGGCATAGCCAACTAGAAGGCTACGAAAAACAACAATCAGCCTGAGTTTAAGAAGAAGAAATTTGTACCCCAGAAGAATTTCAAGAATAATAAGAACAGAAATTATTCTAACAATAGGAATTTACAGGGAAATATAAATGGTACATCCAATAATTCGAATAAATTTAAGGGCAAGGAAGCCGCAAATAAACATGGGAATTTCACTAAGAGTTTTGAATGAAAGGAGCCTGTTAAGTGCTGGGAATGTAATGGCCCGCACTATGCCTCAGTCTGCCCAAATCAGAAAAAGTCAGTCAGCAATATTCACACTGTGCAGGAGGAAATGACTGTTGGAGAACTCGCGAGGACTATGCCCATAATAAATGCAGCATTGGAGAACCGCCAAGCTGACTATCAGACTTCCATGGTGGAAGTGGAAGGTATGATTAACCAAACCCCTGTAACAATATTAATCGATCCAGGAGCTAGTCTTAGTTACATTGCACCTTAGATAGTGGAAAAATGTAAATTGCATGTTGCTAAGTTTGACAATTCCTGGTTAGTTCAATTAGCCATAGGGGCAAAAAGAAAAGTAACCTGTTTTATGAAATAATGTGATTTAATTATGGATGAATTTAAAACTACAGTTAAGCTTAATGTTTTGCCACTTGGCTCATATGATTTACTCATTGGTATGGATTGGTTAGAGCAGCATAAGGTATTTTTAAACTGTTATGATAAAACCTTTACATGCATAAATAGTAATGAACAACTAGTAAAGGTTAAGGGTATTCCTCGAAAAACTGTAATCAGGCAGATTTATGCTTTACAACTTAAAAGAGCAGTTAGAAAAGGGTGTAAATCCTATGCTGTAACTATTATAGATGAGGCAAGTAAATCTGAAACAGATAAGTTGAAAATAGAAGATATTCCTATTTTACATGGATTTACTGACATATTTCCAGAAGAAATTCCAGGATTACCTCCTAGGAGGGAACTGGATTTCACTATTGAGCTGGTACCTGGTGCGGTACCTAGCTCAAAAGCTCCGTATCGAATGAATATTTTAGAACTTAATGAGTTAAAATCACAACTAAAGGAGTTTATAGATAAGAAGTACATTCGACCAAGTGTGTCTCCTTGGGGAGCACCGGTCATCTTTGTTAAAAAGAAAGACGAAACTATGCGACTATGCATAGACTACCATCAGCTAAATAAGATGACTATTAAAAACAGATATCCATTGCCCCGCATAGATGATCTGTTTGATAAGCTACGTGGAGCTACGGTGTTCTCAAAGATAGACCTGAGGTCAGGATATCATCAGGTAAGAATTAAGGATGAAGATATCTTTAAGACAGCCTTTAGAACAAGGTATGGACATTACAAGTTTGTCGTAATGCCATTTGGACTTACCAATGCCCCAGCTGTCTTTATGTGCTTAATGAATAATATAATGCATAAATACTTAGATAAATTTTATGTCATGTTTATCGACGACATCTTAATCTACTCTAAAATGGAAGAAGAACATAAAGAACACCTAAAGATAGTTTTACAAGAGTTGCGGGAACAACAACTATTTGCGAATTTTATCAAGTATGACTTCTTTAAGGATGAAATCCAGTACTTAGGTCACGTAGTGACTAAGGAAGGGATTTCAATCGATCCTGAAAAGATTCGGGCAATCCAATATTGGCCGGTTCCAAAAGACGTAATAGATGTTAGGTCATTCATGGGAATTATCAGAGATTCATTGAAGGCTTTTCAAAAATAGATAATCCGATCACTTCCTTGCAAAAGAAAGGCAAGAAATTTGATTGGAACTTAAAATGTGAAGAAAGTTTTAAGAAATTAAAAACCTTATTAACAAGTACGCCTATTCTAAGAATAGCAGATCCTAATAAGGATTTCGTGGTATGCACAGATTCCTGTAATGATGGCTTAGGCGGTGTGCTGACTCAAGACGGGCATGTCATTGCCTATGAGTCTAGGAAGTTGAAAATTCATGAAAAGAATTACGCAACTTATGATCTAGAACTTGCGGCTGTTATACATGCCTTAAAAATGTGGCGACATCATTTAATAGGCAGAAAGTTTATTTTAATGACTGATAATAAAGGACTGAAATATATTTTAGATCAGCCTAACTTAAATGCAAGACAAGCAAGGTGGTTAGCCTTCTTGAGTGAATACAATTTTGAAATCCAGCACATAAAAGGTAAGGAAAATAAGGTGGCTGATGCCTTGAGCAGAAACGCAAAGCTGAATTTTACAACAGCCATCAGCACTTATGCTTCTTATTTAAATGAACAGCTTAAAGAAGGGTTAAAACAGGATAAAATTTATCAGAAATTACAAGTTACAGCTAAAGAGAAACCTACAGAAAGATTAATAAAAGGTTATAGCCTAAATGAATATGGATTTTTATTATTTAAGGATAAAATGTATGTGCCTAATGTGCCTAAGGTTAAGTTGTTGATTCTAGACGAAGTCCATAAAACACCTTACTCAAGACACCTAGGTTACCAAAAGACTGTAACCATGCTAAGAAAAGAATATTTTTGTCCTAATATGAAATCTGAGGTAGCTGAATACATTGTCAGATGTTTGGACTGTCAACAAGTGAAAATCGAACACCAACATCCAGCTGGTTTGCTACAACATTTACCTATTCCCAGCTGGAAATGGGAAGTGATTAGCTTATATTTTATTACTGGACTGCCCAGAAATCAGAATCAAAATGACTCTATTATGGTGGTGGTTGACAAGTTAAGTAAAGCAGCACATTTCATTCCTGTCAAAACTACTTACAAGGATGCCAATATAGTTGATATATTCTTAAAGCAGATCTTTCAGTTGCATGGAGTATCGAAAGTTATCATTTCAGAAAGGGATCCTAAATTCACAGGGAATTTCTGGAAATCCTTGTTTAAGGGATTAAATACAACATTGAATTTCAGCACCTCCTTCCATCCTCAAACAGATGGACAGACTGAAAGAGTGAATCAGGTGCTGGAAGATTTATTAAGGATGTATGTTAAATATCTGCCAGGTAAGTGGGAAGACTACCTGCATCTAACAGAGTTTGCATATAATAATAACTATCAGTCATCAGCTAAGTTTAGTCCATTTGAAATTTTGTATGGACGTAAATGCAACACTCCTATCTCCTGGAATAATCCAGTAGATAGATTGGTGTTAGGACTAGAATTATTGAAGGAAATGGAGATAATTGTAAAACAAGTGCAGGAAAATTTGAAAGTGGCACGGGATCAGCAAAAGAGCCAAGCAGATTTGAAAAGAACTCCCAAAGAGTTCCAGGTAGGTGAGCACGTGTTTATAAAGGTAAGACCAAAGAAAATCTCTCTAAGATTGGGGAGTTGTGCAAAGCTAGCACCACGTTACTGTGGTCCGTTTGAAATTTTATCTAGAATTGGTCAAGTTGCATAACAGCTAGCGTTACCACCTAACTTGAAAGTGCATAATGTTTTTCATATCTCTGTTTTGAAAAAGTATGTTCATGATGCTACTCATGTGCTTGATTCGAATGTTGTACAGGTGGAACCAGAAGAATAAATTCTGGTGGAACCGGACTGTAACCTCGGGAGAAGGGAAATTACTCTGTGGAACCGCACCATTGGACAAGTGAAGGTGCAATGGAAGCACCTTAGTCCTAAAGAGGCTACCTGGGAACTGGAGAGTAAGATGCGGGGGGCATACCCAAATCTGTTCCAGGAGGTTGCAGAAGATGAAGAATAAGTAACATCGAGGAGGATGTTACATTTTAAGGGGGTGTGTATGTCACATACCCCAATTTTGTAAAATAATGATAATTGTTTAATTTGATTTCCTAAGACATTATGTTAAATTTAATGCTAAGTAGGAACTGATGACTCAGCAAAGTCAAAAGAAGTGGAATGTAATTCTGAATATTTTATTATTAATAAATAAAAGTGGAGACAACAGCATGGGAGAGCTGTTAATAAGAGGTTACTGGTCAAACTGGTGGAAGGAGCTAGGTGGAGGGAAAAAGACAAGTGGCAGCATCCTCAAACACTTCCTATGTTGCAGGTGGCAACTTCCCTACATTTGGGGTCATGATCCCCCAAGAAAGTGGGATCAAAGCAGGTGGCTCAATAAATGACAACTAACCCAAAAAGACCTAGGCAATCTTTTAAAAGTACCCAATGAATACAGCTGAGGTTGCTCAGATATTTTCCAGAGAAGTATCATTTAGGAGGAATGCTATCCAGGAAATTCATTAGGGAAAAAGGGAAAAACAGTAAGGAAAGTGTGTTGAGAGAAAGTCTGCAGTAACTTGGTCTGTTACAGCCTGTTAGCTGGGAGAACTTACTGATAAGTTCAGAATTGGTACTGAGTCTCAAGACTGGTATTTGACTATTTCTCCACCTAGTTCCAGCCATGGAGACCAGAGCAAGCTCGGGGGTCCTAAGGAGTCGTTGTTTGAGCGCTCTCCAGGAGTTGGTTAGGAGGAATGGCCTCCCATTGCGGTTGTTTTCCAAGCTCAAGAACAGGTTCTGCCCTCTAATAGTCTGTGTTTTAATAACTGAGTATGATTGAATGTTATGTTTGTTGATTATGATACACAGATTTAGATGGCTTAGTGATGTAGTTGCTCTAGTTTGTCAGTAATAGATTTCTTTTAATGAGAAATAAAAACCCACTGTGTTTTTCCTCATCTGGAGTTACCAGACCGTACTCCAGTACAGGGGTGAGATTATAAATAAAGATGATATGATAAAAATATAAAAATAGAATGTAAATGGAATTACAGAGTATTTTCTTTATGTGTTTTTTTTTAGAAGAAATATCTTTTGTAACAGGAGTAGTATTAACCTGTATGGAAAACTATCAAGTCTTTTAGAAACAGAGAAATAAATTGTATTGTTTACTGATAGTAGTATGTCTAAATAGAGAAAACAGTCCTTGATACTATAGTTACTTCCTTATTTCTATTTGCATAGCAAAGAAGAGTATAATAGTCCACTAAAGTAGGGTTAAGTTAGAAAAAGATGCTTTACAGTTTACTTACTTACAGATTAAACTACTACAAGTATAATATTCAAATTGAAAGAAGATTAGCTAGAATCTCTATTTATTTCTACAGGTACTTAGTTAATAGCAGAATTTACTTTTGGGAAGTAATATATATTCTTTATTCATTTATGTTCCACTTAGTTAAGCTTAAACAAAACATACAACTGCTAACTTATACTATTAAGATGTTAATAGTGTAGAACTTAGTTAGTTCTATTACATTCATTATATTGTAGTTTAAACCAGACAATATGGGATACAGAGAATATGTCTATAAATTATTTAGTACAGTAAGTATAATAATACACTAATATATTACTAAGTTTATTTACGATTATGAATAAAATAAGGGTAACAATTCTATAATAATAATTACAATTCTTTTAAATAAACTAAACGAAGTAAAAGTAATAACAGAAGCCATAGTACTTACAGGTAAGACAACAGTCTTTTAATATACTCTTTCTATCATTTATGTTGCATGGACTAAGCATGCAGATTATATACCAACTATAGAAACAATAATAATATAGTGTTCTATTTAATTTTAGTACCATGAAATAAAATTCTAAATTTGATACTTAAAAAGAAAAAGAAGTAACTGTTAGTTACTTAAGCATTTCATAGGAAACATGAATCGTTTTATTTTATTCTTTTAATAAAATAATATAATAGCATTGACTGTTTCTATAAAACAAACAAGTTATAAGAGTAATGTACAGTAAACCCTAATAATATTTAAGAAATTTATTATGGAATAAAAGTCAAGTATATTAACGTGCTGTCATTAATTCAACAGAGTGACAGAATGCTCAACTTAATGAGCTTAAGCAAAAATTTATACAACCTAACTACAACCTCATAATCTATAGAGGTAAATTATAAATTAAAGATAAATGCTGTAAACATTTTCTTACTGACGAGCTTCAAATATTATGATAAACATATCAATTTCAAGGCTGTAACATAAACAAGAAAAATAGAAAAGAAAAATAGTATTAATAACTTATATGATGGACTTAGGGTGAAAACCCTATAAGTTCAAAATTACAACAGAAGTAGAAGTCGTGGGTTGTAACCCTTTTTCAAGTTAGGCTCACGGCCTCATGTATTACATAGTCAAGTTAAACAAAAAGTCGAACGGCTCTTCAAAGCCCTCGACCCATTCAAGCATTAAGATTATCTCTATTTCTTTTCACTTCTTACGTAGCACGGGAATACAAACAAGAAATTAACTTATACAAGCACGAACAAAGCCTGAGCACCCTCGCACGATGCAAGGGGCTCTTCAACTACCACAAGTATTAAACAAACTATCATGGAAAACTGAAGTCGCAAGGGTTACAGACCTCAATGCGCCAACCCTCAAAAGTCCCAAAGGAACCCCACAAAGAAAAAGTGCCATGGTTTAACTAGGCTTACCGGGCACTTGTAGTCGCTGCAACTACTTTGTACCAGAAGCCACGTAGAAGGAAGGCTGAGACCTGTATCCAACAAACAAAACCACAATATTAAAATGTGTAAGTAGAAAATTTATCTTATAACTAAAAACAAACAGTAAAACGAAAAAGAATTGCATTATTCTTCTACATGATCTTTTTATGGAGGCACGACCACCAGGAACAACAAGACAACCACCAATGCGACGAGGTAACCCTACTGCAGGAAGGGAGAAGAATATTAACACACAGCAACACTCAAATGCAATGCAGTAGTACAAGACTTCAATCCTCACTAAGGGAGGAGGTTATCTCAGTCAAGGGTTCGGGTTCGAGATAGCATGACAGAGAAAAACCCGCGGGAAGAGCAACCAACGGATGACCAACAACAACACATGGGATAGGACAAGCCACAAGAAGATAATGGGCGGGAGGTTAACGTTGCAGAGGAGAGGTGCTGCAAGAGTGCACTAGCACCTTCGCAGAGCGACAGGAACTGAAGGAGAAGGAAGGAATAGTGAGTTAGGGTTTGACTACGGCCCTTTTAACCACGTAATGCATGGCCAGGGTAATGCCACGTTACCAATAAATATATTTGCTTGCAGTGGGTGAATTCATATAGTTCGGAGGACGTTCCACCCAGAGATGATTCCAATCATTTTATGCATCGAGTTACTCTTAGATTTGTTGCAAAGTCAGCTTATCATTCCTATGCTGCATGTAAGAACATAAAAATCATCACATTAAACACTCAAACCTTACAATCATTAAAGTCGTGGAGACCATTACGACCAACGCTTTGCAAATTATGGTATTCTTATAACTTGATGAGTTTAAACCTATGATTGTTATGGCAAGGTTATGATTATAACCTTTCTTGCTAGGTAAGTAATAGTAACCATAGCTTACAAATGTTGGAAAAGAAACATATCCTCTATAAAGTTTATAGAACTATAAAAATAAAGAATAAGCTTTATTTTGATCGTGATCATGGTTGATTTTTTAGGCCTCTTATTCCACCTTATACCTTGTCTTATGCGTTATGAAATATTAAGTTCAATCAACTTTTGGCTTAACATAAAAATATATTGGAAGATTATAAAGGAGTATTTTAGAGTAAAAATTATGACATTAGTTCTATTGTTCATAATAACCTTAGTGGCTTATCTATTTTGGGTTAAAATAGTAACTTTAGGTAAAAAGATACAAAAGAAAGTAGTAACTACTATGTGATATCAGCTTTTGCTTAAGGTAATAACCTTAACTTTATTTGATGACTTGGCAATGTTAGGCCACATTTTTATTTATCTAAAAGTTTCACCATAATAAAATAGATAGGTCATATAATGATTTAAGAGATGCATTCTTTTAGGAATTATAGTCCCTTAAGGACTTGTCCCGTTTATAAACATAAAGGGGATAGGATAAAACCTGTTTCAGTAATATATATTTTACTAAAGATAAGCTCCAGTTATGCTTGAAAACAGTTGATAAGTGAATAAAAACTTTATGCATCAACATTAGTATAGTTTTCTTAAAAAGCAGCTCGAAGTAAAGTTGTAAACTCATTTAAACTTCAAAGTTTGAAAATGGAAACAGTATTACATAAGCCCCTTATCAGTTTACATTTACTATGTAACGTAATTGTATACAAATGAAATCATACCATAGATTTTATAACTCTGTTACTCTTACTCTGTTGTAAAGAATCAGTAAGACATTTTTATACATCACAACTATGATAGCTATGGAATAATTTCGTAATCATCAAGAACCATGGATTTACTTCTTCTATAAAGAAGGGCAGTTAATAAATGTACCTTAACATGCGTTGGGAATTGTTTAGCATTTTTTTTTTTTGCTGAGATTTTCTTTTGCGACGAAGTTGTATTTTAAATACTTTAGAATTGTGACAAGCAACACGAAAACCTCAAAAAACTTTCTGCATTAGCTCAGAAGCTAAGTAAGCCCAGTAGTCTGTAAGAACGGGAAAACTTTCTGCATTAGCTCGGAAGCTAAGTAAGCCCAGTTTTGCATGACAGTCTCACCTTATGGTCTTAAAAAAAGAAATATAGTCAGTAAACTGAAAAGAACTGCTCTATCGCTAAACATAACCAACAGATAATTCAGATAATGAATTTGGTAACATATAACTAATTTAATAATTAGTTTACTGTAATGATGATAATTATATGTTTTCAAAAATTTTAAATTTTTTGAAAAATTTGGGGTTTTGACAACTTTGTTGACTTCTACATTAATACCTGTACATTATTATGGAACTCCACCTCCACATAGATGGAAGAAGAGATTAAAGATAAATAAGGTTGATGATTACCAACCTATTTGGAAAATAATGTATCCATATAGAATGATGACCCATGAAGAGACCTTATGTTATGGTTTCCATTGAAATACGGGTTTATGAGGAATAGAAAGGATGCATTATATTGGTATAAATGATTTTCTCTTGTTATTTTTAGGGAAATAAAATGAAAAAGGGAGATAATAAAGAAACATATAAAGACTAATTAAGGATCCCACTAAAAGAGTGATCAAACATGCAAAGAGATCATAATGGTTGAGTGGTTGATAACTAAAATCAACTAGGATTTAATATTATTATTATTTAACCGATTAGAAGAGTTCCATTATCTATAATTAAACTCTGAGAGTTTAAAATCAAATAATGAAATAAATATAAATACAAAACAATTAGTTTGCCTAGAGATTGAAGAGAATGATTAAACCTAAATGGTAGAATCATTTATTCTCATTGAAACTTATAAATAACAGAGAGAGGACGTTGCGAGAGGAAATGGTCCCTAGTTCACTAGTGGGTTTAGTCGTAGGCCTATTGAGCGCTCATATTACTGAAGTGAGATTTTGGTATGTCCAAGGAAGACTTAGAAGGAAAAAGAAATATTTACAAGACTCTACAAAGGGCTAGTACATAGACCTTGTGACTACTCTGCTGGCTAGTTAAATAAAGATATCAAAATTACATGAACATTCTAGTATCTCTAGCATGCTCGACTCAGCGTGGGCGTGACCTGTTGAAACAAACCAAGAACAGTTCAAGGTCTACGGTTGGGTGGAACATGGGAGTTCCTAGATTAGTCGGAAAGAGAAAAGAAATGACAAGTACTTATGTATTATGTTTTCTACTTTACCAGATTTATACTAACATTGATCAAGTTTTATGTGAGTACTTTATCTATTCAAATATGTTAGAAACTATATCTTTGGTTTACGTATCTAAAAATGTCGATTTTTACTAATCAAGTTGAAAACTAGGGGTGCGTATAAATCTATGTATAGTAGGTGTTAGTAGCTTTATGATATTTTCATTTTTTTATTGTACTTATCTTTTATAGGCTATAAATTTCTATTTATGTAATCATTAGCATCTTTATTTTACTTTACAATTTTTTCTTTTATATACTTTCTGGGGTTGTATTTATCATATGCTAGTAACACATATAATTATCAAATCTGAAACAAAAATGATAAACTATTTCTAGTCTAGAGTGAATGCTCCCCATAATCCCTAACTATGTAGAGGATATGAATCACATATCCCGATTATATATATATATATATATATATACATATATATATATATATACATATATATATATATATGTATATATATATATATATGTATAT
>LPNX010752569.1:0-12186 GCA_001517045.1 Pseudotsuga menziesii | reverse complement strand
GGTTAGAGGTGGGTGGAGACATATGGACCTATGTGTGTGTGTGGATGTTAGGGGTTGGGGAGGGGGTTGGAGAGTAAAAGAGAGTGGAGAAGGGTTTAGTAATGGAGAAGAAGGGGGGAGAGAGATAGGAGAAACAAAGGAGTTAGTGGTAGGGAGAGGAGGAGGGGGGATTATTAATAATTTGGGAGAAGAGGTGGGTGTTAGTGGTAGGGGGTGACATGTGGATGTGCAATGTGGGTTTATGAGAGAGTGAGAGAATGTTGGGGAATAGGTAGGGGGTGGGGGCTAAGTGTAGTTGGATGAATTGGGGATCAAGAGAGAGTGGAGATAGAGAGGTGTTAGGAGTGAGAGAGAGGTGCTAGGGGGATGTGTGTGTGAAAGATAGAGGAAGACATAGAAAGAGAGATGAACAAATAGAGAGAGAGAGGAAGGGAGGTTTAGGGGTTTTGTGTTAGAAAATAGGACCGTAGAGCAATAACAGATATGCAGTTAAATCATTAAAAAGATGCAAAACACACTAAAACATTATAGAGAGACACATATATAACATGGTTCACCCAAATGATGGGCTACATCCACAAATAAATTGCCAGTCCTTTTATTACAGTCCAAAAAGATGAAGGTATACACCTTGCAGCAAAACCATTGCACTTCCTCTTCACACTCTCACAGTCTCTCTTCCAATACAATACAATACCATACTCAGTCATTTTACAATGCTTTCTTTTATAGGGGAAATACAATGGGAAAATTCTAGGGTTAACCTAATACCATGGGTCTAGAAAACTGTTGGCCAACACATGTCCCAAAAAAAATTCTTGGGGGCTCCACCCCCAAACCCCAAGATAGGGGGAATGAGTGTACAGTACACCCGGGTTACAAACACGACTGAATAATATCTCTAGATCTGGAAGATTAGGCTCCACAACCAACATTTCAGGGGGTGCTAAGTAATTAGAGACAGAACAATAAGGGGGTGTTTAACAATTAGAGGTAGAGAGAAAGGGTTAGGGGTTTAGGGGTGGGGGGAGGGGACATATAGGTGTAAGTGGTAAGGGGATAAATAGGCATGTTTGTGTGTGTGTGTGTGAGAGAGAGAGAGAGAGAGAGAGAACGAACGGGGCGGTGGTGTTTTAGGGAGAGAGAGGAGGGGGGATAAAGTTACGGAAATGAGGAGGGGGGATTAGATGTAGGGAGAGGAGAAGGGGGTGTTGGTAAGAGTTAGGGGGAAGAGGATAAGAGCGGGGGGAACATAAAATAATAAAATTATTGGTATAATTGACAATGTAGTCAATTCGAGAGTTAAATAATGTGCACTCATTGTAGTCTTGCAAAACACGGAGTCGTTTTGCAATAATATAATGTGCACGCGTTTATCATTGGCGGTAATACATATTTGAATTTAAACAAAATGTGTGCTCATTTTTTTCCACTATGGCTGAACATCCACTCATGTTTGCATGGCATTCTTATGCCTATGTGTCTACTTCATAATTTTCTTCGGATTCACCATGCCTATGGCTTGGAGTATGATAAACCATGGCTACTTGCTCATTATATCCAAATTTTCAATATGCTCATGTTTATCTGTTGGTTAGAGTATGCTACACATGTAACGTCCCCAACCCTTCGACTAACGAAGAGGATGCTACCATAATACTATCTACTAGGAAACTAGCCCCATGAACATAAAATGAAATACATTGAAGTAATAACATGCACAGATGCATAAATGTTTAACACATAGCGGAAGAAAATCCATTCCATTCATTCACATGTTCACTGCAACCAACTATGTCACTCCAACATTCCACCCAACCATAGGCCAGTGCTCTCCTTCATCTCTTAGCAACATTGCCACCCACGAGCTGGGCATGATTCCCACAAGGAATAAGGAAACTAGGCAAGCTCACACATAGCCAAAGATATGTTAAAAATCAACCAAACCAAAGCTATGTTTGGGTTTATCAGGCTGCCAAAGGGATGGAAATGATTTTTTTCTAAGCTAGTGAGCTCAACCATAGAGCTATAGACACCTACACAAGATCTAACTTGGATTTTCCAACACGTACACACCCAACACAAGGAATCATCCCCTTCTCTGTTGTATAGTCCCTCGGGCTATGCATTCCCTTCAAGTGCTATTCAGGATGTGCATTAAGGAATAATCATCCCTGAAGATCCCTCAGTGAGGTTCCTCATGCACGAGATTTATACAGTAGTTTACCTCTTCCACTCCTAAAATGATTCAGACCAAATCAAGGAGCATAACAACTCAGGCCAAGGACTGGGTGCACATACATCAAAATACCAATTGCTGATCCTTAGAAAAACATTGGGAAACCAAAAAATGGATTTACAGATGGAGAAAAACACCAAGGAGAGAAATATGATCTCAACAATCGTTTAATGACACCCTAGAGCCAAAATTGACCTCTGCAAAAACCGAAATCATATTTCTGATTTTTGAAGGTGACTATGGCAATATGGGATCCAAAACGAATGCTATAAACCCCAAAAATGTGAATCTAGCTTCTTGGCCACTCAGCAAGGTAAAAATGCTTCCCAACCATTGAAGAATCCATGAAAATGCAGGGAAAACGTAAATTCTCCTTTCCCACTTACTGAACAATACCAAAATGAATTTTTGGGCATGCAAACATGAGGAAAATGACTCCCAATGTGAAGGATGAACACACAGGAAGCTTCAGTTGCATGAAGGAAGCCCACGTGAAGGAGAATTGTGAGGAAAAATGGAAAACGTGGGTGTATGACCAAAGGGGCATGCATTTTGGGTGTTTTCTTGCCCCAAAAGTGAAAAACATTTTTCCCCAAAAATGGGTTTTCTCCTAATTCGAATTTCCTGCCCATACTCTTCCCATCCCCATGAAATAACTACTTCAACCAATTTCTGGGAGAATTAAATTATTGGGTGAATGAGACAAGAAAGTTAGTTGACTGTTTCATGGGTTCTCCCTTTGACATTTGAATTTTCCCCATTGGCCCCAAAGGTTAAATATTCCCCCCTCCTTATCCGTAGGAAATCATGCCCCCATCTCTTTTAATGTTGCATAGACATAGATGGTTGTGGGTATTTTAATTAAAATGCATATTTACATGATGCCAAAAATTATAATGTGTCAAATAGCACGATATACCATCGGCAACAATTTTAATCGCCAGAAAACAAAACGTTAAATCGATGGTGGGGATTTTTCCTTTAGCTCCACACCATGATTAATTACAATGTATACATCATATACATTTTTAATGAAAACGGTGTCAAAACCGAGGTGTTACGCTCCCCTCCCCCCTTCAACAGCACTGTCCTCAATGCTTTACAAAATTGAACAAAATGCTACACTAGTACCACCTCAATGCTCTACAGAATTGAAAACAAATGGATGTGCCAATCGCATGGCATCCTCAAGCTCCCATGTAGCCTCTTCAGGACTGTAATTCTCCCATTGCACCTTTACCTGCCCTATGGCTCGGTTCTAGAGCATTGTGACCTTTTTGTCGAGGATGCACATTGGCTCGATTTGGAACTCTCCCTCAAGTTCCACCTGGATCACATCCCAATTTATCACATGGTCAGGATCATGTACATATTTCTTAATGAAAGAAACATGAAAAACATTATGATCTCTATTGCTAGAAGGAAATGCAAGTCTATATGAAACTGGCCTTATTCTTTCAAGCACTTCAAACGGCCCACAATATCTAGGTCACAGCTTGGAACAAATTCCAAGCTTTAAGAAATCTTCTTTTCCCTCACTCTGAGGTAAACATGATCCCCAACACTAAACTCTCTGTTCACTCTATTCTTATCTGCATAGCTTTTCTGTCTGTCCTGGGTTGCTTTCAGATTATTTCTAATCTTTACAACCTCTTGATCCATCTCCTTGAGCGATTATGGACCAAGCACTATGAAAATTGAACCAGGTGATAGATTAATTTTACTCACAACAATTAACAATTGATCATGCAAAATCACTCACAAAGAGACTGAAAATTGGGGTTGAACACTAAACTATATTAAATCAGTGTACAATAGCCAAACCTATAAAATAATAGGTTGCTGAATAAATAACATACATCAGGGATTCGAATGCATGAGGAGCAATTTGAATCTAGCATAAAGCAGGCTTACTAAAAATAAGCAAATCCCCCATAGGTGTAAAAAGCTGATCCCAAATCTGTCATGGAGCTCGCGAATTGGAAAAATGGATTAGGAAAGCTAAAGAGTGGTGGAATGGAAGCTCATACATGATTTTTCATGGAGAAAAGAGAGGAGGATGTGTAGGACAAAAAACTAGTCAACCTCACCTAGTCTAGCTTTTCCTTTTGCCTTAAAACACTGAAAAAGCAGAAGGGCGCCTAGGAGGCCAGGAATGAAGCAGAATTGATTCCTTTAGCTCTCCCATGCATTACATGAGTCAAATATGGCAAGTTTTACCATTATAGATAGGCAAATGACAACTTGCACAAGGTGGGACACATGAACTAGGCAAATAAGACAAAAATAATGGAATTAATGTCTAAGTGGGTAAACTATGGGTTGATTATTCTAACACCCCCCCTTAAGCCTGACTTATGAGTAATATATCAGAAAATTATAGGGCCTAGAAACAAGGCTTAGTCACCCTTTACATACTGCATGTCCATTTAAACAAGGAAAGAGGCAAAACCAACTTGGGAAAATCCTCCCTTAAACATGGACTATAAAACAAAATTGTAGAATCTTGTCTTCACTCATGCTTTCACAGCATGATCAGTAATCCCCCACAGTGATTTGAGACTGCTGAAGGTCTTCTCACAAAATGCTTTGGTGAATATATCAGCTACTTGTTCTGAAGATGAACAGAAGAGTAGGTGAATGGTGCCATCATGCACAAGTTCTCTGATGTAGTGCATATGGATCTCAATGTGTCTGGTTCTCTGCTTCTGAAATGGATCTTTGCAAATTCGAATGGTACTCTAGTTATCACAGTAGATGGTAGTTGAGTACTCTGGTTCGAAGCCACACTCTCCAAGTAAACCCTGCAACCATAAACATTGAGTTGTTGCATTAACAACTCCTCTGTACCCTGCTTCTGTAGATGAGAGTGCAATGGCACTCTGTTTCTTGCTTGACTAGCTGATTGGCCCTTCTGCAAGCATGAACACATATCCTGATGTGGAATTTATGTCTGTGCTATCACCTGCCCAATCACTATCAGTAAATCCAATCAAATCAAGATCATATTTTGCTTTATAGAAGATCCCATGTGTCCTTGTTCCCTGAACAAAGTTAAGGATCCTTTTGGCTGCTTTCCAATGGATCTCAAGAGGCTGATCCATGTATCTAGAATCCACACTTACTGCATAACAAATATCGGGTCTAGTATGTGTCAGATACAACAAACATCCAATCAATTGCCTATACAATGTATTGTTTACCATCGGTGAAGAATCAGCTTCCTCTAGCTTCACTCCTGAAAGGAAAGGATTTTTGCTTGCTTTGCAATCCTTCATTTTGAATTTGTTCAGAAATTCCAAGGCATATTTGGACTAGTGCACCTTGATTCCAGCTTTGGTTTGAGAGATCTCAAGCCCCAAAAATTGACTTAAGAGCCCCAAATCTATCATGGAGAAGGCTTGGTTCATAGCTCCTTTTAAGGAATCAATCTCAGCCTTTGAGCTTCCTATAATGAGGAGGTCATCAACATATAACACAATGATCATTAATGAACCATTAACTAACTTCAAATACAAATTTGGATCTGATTTGCACCAAACAAAATTCAGTGATAGCAATAAGCTATCGATCTTGGCATACCAAGCCCTGGGGGCTTAATTTAGCCCATACAATGACTTTCTCAACCTGCACAGAAGAGAAGGGTTAGTAGCAAAACCTTGAGGCTGTTGCATATGTATCTCCTCAGTGAGATCTCCATTCAGGAAGGCACATTTTACATCCATGTGATGTACCTCCCATTGCCTTGAGGCTGCAATGGCTAGAGCTAGCCTGATGGAATCCATCTTTTCCACTGGGGCAAAGGTCTCATTGTAATCTATGCCATGAACCTATGAGTAGCCCTTGGCTACCAATCTGGCCTTGTACTTCAGTGGTGAACCATCAGCAGCAAATTTGGTCTTATAGACCCACTTACACTGGACTAACTTTCTTCCTAGAGGAAGATCCACTAGCTCCCATGTGTTGCTCTTCTGGAGTGAGCTGAACTCCTCCTTCATGGTTATTTTCCATCTTGGATCTCCTGCTGCTTCTTCATATGTTTAAGGATCAGAATCCACCATCAAATAACATTTTTCAGCAAACATAGGATCCTTCATGTACATACCATTCTCAAACTGAGATCTAGTCCTCCTTGGGTCATTGGGATCCCTAGCTAGCTCACCTGCTGCATGTAGTGTCTTGGCTTCCCATTTTGGCCTTGTGGGACTGTTAGGGTCTACAATAAACTCATCTCCATCAGAAAAATCAGAATCAGCATGTTCAACAAACTCTTTACTTACTTCTTGAGGTTCAGGTGGTGAAGAGGCTTCACCAACTTCCACTGCTGCAAGGGGTTCTTCTTCAAACTGAACACACCTTTCAATGAAGGCTTTGTTTGTGCTTAAATTTATCAACTTGTACCCTTTTGAATCTTTAGAGTATCCAACAAAAATAAACTCTTGGATTTGGGGATGCAAAGCCTTCCTCTTCTCTGTCGGGATTCTAGCCCAAGCCTTTGAGCCAAAAATCCTGAAATGGGTCACATCTGGCTTGTGCACACTCCATGCTTCGAAGGGAGTCATGCCATCAAGACATTTGTGAGGCACCCTATTCTGGATATAGGCTGCATAGTTGATAGCTTCGGCCCAGTACTTTGGTGCAAAATTTTGGCCTCCAACATGCATGTTGCCATCTCCTTTAGTGATCTGTTCTTCCTCTCAGCAACACCATTTTTCTGTGGTGTGTAAGGGATAGAATGCTGCATCTGAATACCTGCATCTACACAATAATTAATAAACTCATACTTGACATACTCACCACCATTTTCAGATCTGAGGGCCGTGAGTTTCCTTCCAGACTGGTTTTCAACCAAAGCCTTAAAGGCTTTGAATACGCCAAAAACTTCAGACTTGTGTTTCAGGAAGTGAACCCAGCAATACCTGTAAAAGTCATCAATAAAATTCAATGCATATTTGGCCTGACTCATGGACATATGAGGGAATGGGCTAGAAACATCACTATGGATCAGTTTGAGGGGTGCAGAGGTTCTCTCAAGACTAGCTCTCTCAAATTTGTGCTCTGGGTGTTTTCCTAGGATACAACCTTGGTAGACTCCTTTGGAAAATTTTATCTTGGGAAACCCTATGACCATCTCTTTTTCACTAAGATCAGAAATATATTTGTAGTTTAGGTGGCCAAATCTTTCATGCCAAATCTTGCTGGCTTCATTAGCATGAATGAGAAGAGCAGAGGGGTTTGAGTAAGGTAGGAAGTGTGAGAACATGTATACCTTTTGAGCATGATTTGCAACTCCTTTTGCAATGACTCTACCACTTGAGATCTCTGTGATCTCAACTTCATCGGGGGAGAATATGACCTTCTTTGGAGACCCAGTGTGGGTCATCTGGTACACTGACAGGAGGTTGGAGGCGAGACCAGGCACATACAGCACATTGCTAAACTGACCATGATCAAGATCTATCCTTCCTTTGCCTTTACTTTCAGTGAGAGAGTCATATCCCAGTACAATAGATGGTCCTTTCGACATATCTAGTGAGGAGAAGGCCTCCTTAGTCGAAACCATGTGTCTTGAAGCTCCAGAATCAATGATAAAACTGGGTGAGCTTGATGTGCTAGCAACTAGAGCATGAACTCTCTCTCTGTCATCTAAACTTAATCCTCCTTCTCTCTTCTTTGAGCTTTCTGGAAGGGAGATGCCATTCTTATCCAGGATTTGGGTCAGCATGTCTATCTGTTTTTTCATACAAGAGCTTTCAGAGTGATGTCCCTTATTGTAGTATGCACACTTGTTCATTTCACCTTTGTTTTTCTTCTTCTGGTAGTTCTTCTTGGGACCTTGTTGATCCTCCAGAGACTGTTTCTTGTCTCTCTTTTGCTCAGGTGGCTTTTTAGCTTTCTTTTTGCCTTTTGAATCCACCCTCAAATCTCCAGCAATCAAAGTTTGATCTTTGGATGGTTTGATGGTGCCCATCAGCACCAGCTTGTCCTGTTCTTGTGTGAGAGATTCCATGAAATCTGCAAGGCTAGGCATCTTCCAGGTTCAAGCTGTCAGTTTTGTGGCATAGAAGGTTGAAACAAACACTGAATAATCAGATCCCAGCTTCGAGAGGATGGCCAGTACGAGCTGATCATATTTCTTTTCGATACCACACTGTTTCAGCTGCAAAACTAGTGCTTTGAACTTGGAGAAATATAGCTGCAGGTATTCAAAGCTCGTTGGACTCAGAGAAATCAGCTCATTTTCGATTTGATGTCCCCTCATCTCATCTGTCTTTCCAAAAATACCAGCAATATTCTCCCATATTTCATTCGGTGATGTCAATCCATCGAGATGGAAAAGGAGGTCTTTGGAAATACTCAGACACAAGAGGCCATAAGCCTCATCCCTCTTGTTGTGCCATTTTATCTTCTCTGCAGCTGCATTGGGCTCTGCTTCTGTTGCCATAGTCACCCTGTAGAGGCCTTTCACTCTCAATAGTATCTCCATCTCTGCTTTCCATTCAAATAAATTGAAAGGAGTCAAGATAGTTTTCTGTGATTGATCGATAGCTTAGAAAATCTGTCCCGGCTGTCAGTAGAAGGCTCCTAGTCACTGATGTCGAACCTGCAAAAAAATTTTTGAAGGAGAGAAACAATCTACAATGGCTCTGATACCATGTGGAAATTGAACCAGGTGATAGATTAATTTTACTCACAACAATTAACAATTGATCATGCAAAATCACTCACAAAGAGACTGAAAATTGGAGCTGAACACTAAACTGTATTAAATCAGTGTACAATAGCCAACCCTATAAAATAATAGGTTTTTGAATAAATAACATACATCAGGGATTCGAATGCATGAGGAGCAATTCGAATCTAGCATAAAGCAAGCTTACTAAAAATAAGCAAATCCCCCATAGGTGTAAAAAGCTGATCCCAAATCTATCATGGAGCTCATGAATTGGAAAAATGGATTAGGCAAGCTAAAGAGTGGTGGAATAGCAGCTCATACATGATTTTTCATGGAGAAAAGAGAGGAGGATGTGTAGGACAAAAAACTAGTCAACCTCACCTAGTCTAGCTTTTCCTTTTGCCTTAAAACACTGAAAAAGCAGGCAATAAAGCAAAAAAAGTAGAAGGTCACCTAGGAGGCCAGGAATAAAGCAGAATTGATTCCTTTAGCTCTCCCATGTGCTACATGAGTCAAATAAGGAAAGTTTGACCATTATAGATAGGCAAATGACAACTTGCACAAGGTGGGACACATGAACTAGGAAAATAAGACAAAAATAATGGAATTAATGTCTAAGTGGGTAAACTATGGGTTGATTATTATAAAAAGCACAACCCTGTTCATTGGATTATCCCAAGTCACTGGTGTCCTACACCTTTTTCCATACAAAGCTTCATACGAGCTCATCCCCAAGGATGCTTGCTGTCCATTGTTATAAGAAAAATATACCAAGTGTAAATAATATTCCCACTTGGTTGGTTTGTCCATCACATACATGCGAAGCATGTCTTCAAGCACTAGATTAACTCTCTCTATCTACCCATTAGTATGAGGATGGTACGCAGTGCTGAAGTTCAACTTTGTACCCAAATATGCAAACAACCCCTTCCAAAAATTGGAAGTGAACTTGACATCTTTGTCAGAGACTATTGCCTTAGGAAATCCATGCAATTTAAAAATATCCTTCATGAAGATCTTTGCAATGTCATCAGTCCTATGTGTAGACTTAACCAGTATGAAATGTGCTTCCTTCATCAACTTGTCCACCACAACCATGATGGAATCATGTTGTCTCCAAGTAATTGGCAATCCTGTAATAAAATCCATGGAAATAACTTCCCATTTCCATTCTGGAACTGGAAAATGCTGCAACAAATCTGCTAGGTGTTAATGCTCAACCTTCACTTGCTGACATTTCATGCACCTTGAAATATTTTCAGCCATGTCCTTTTTCATTCTTGGCCAAAAGTACTACTTTATGGCTGTAGGAATTGTCTTCTAATATCCTAGGTGACCAGAATATGGAGCTTGATGGATTTCATCCATAACAACTCTTCTCAAATCTGCTACATTTGGAATATAAATTCTTTCTTTATAAGTAAGAAGTCTATCTTCTTCCAACTTGTATCCTTCATAACTCTTCTCAAGACTTTGTTGCTGCAATTTGTATTTTACTCGCTCATACAATTCATATCTAGCAGTATGATTAACAATCTGCTGCCTCAAATCTGATTGGAAAATACTAAGAGATGCCACATGCATTTCGTGCACCTTCCTGCAAAGCGCATCAGCTACCTTGTTCTATTTTCCTTTTATGTGCTTGATTTCGAAATCAAACTCACATAAAAACTCCAGACATCTAGCTTCCCTAGCATTTAGAGTAGGATGATCAAACAAATACTTCAGACCACAATGGTCTATCCTTAGCTCAAATATTCTTCGCATCAAGTAATGCCTCCACATCTTGAGATCATGTACTATGGCTGGAAGTTCTAGATTATGAGTGGCATAGTTATTCTCATGCTCCTTCATTTTTCTTAACTCGTAACATATCACGTGGTTGTCTTGCATAAGGAATCCTCCAAGCCCTTGTCCACATGCATCGGTACACACCACAAAATCTTTCTCTGGGTCTGCAACTTTCAATACTGGTGCATTGGTGAGAAGATTCTTTAACTGCTGGAAACTTTCTTCACACCTCAATGTCCATTCAAACTTTATCCCATTCTTTTGCAAAGAAGTGATGGCATGTGAAACTTTGGAGAATCCTTCAATGAATCTCCTGTAGTATCTTGCAAGTCCCATAAAAGACCTTACATCTGTCACATTTCTTGGAGTAGGCCAATTCATAATGGCTTCAATCTTTTCAGGGTCCACAAATATACCCTCTTCTGAGATAATGTGACCCAAATACGGAATTCTATATCTATAGAAGTCACACTTGCTCATCTTTGCGTACAAATGATGCTCCCTGAGCAATTGTAATGTCAATCTCAAATTCTCTTCATGCTCTTCCTCATTCTTAGAATAAATAAGAATGTCATCAATGAAAACAAGAACAAACTTGTCAAAATACCTGCTGAAGAAACTGTTCATAAGACACATAAATGTAGCTGGTGCATTTGTGAGACCAAATGGTACCACTACAAACTCATAATGTCCATACCTTATTTTGAAGGTTGTATTATGAATGTCTTCATCCTTTATGTTACATTTGAGCATATAGATCTGTAGACAAACACACAATTCACAAAGAAGATCTCACAATTTACTCAGCCATTGAAGAATGAAACAGTGCAAAAGGCTTGCAGCTATGAATGCTTTCATTAATCAAAAAAGTAATCCAGATAATAATGACAATAATGTAAATGTCTTTAATAGCCACAAGCAATTCGAATCCACATGAGGAAGTTTGAATTCATTAGAGTTACTTGACTATAGGTAACCAAGACTTTGCTGTAGGTAACCAAGACTTTGTCTAAATCACTATCGAAGGATCCAGTAGTTAACTGTCCTTGTCTAAATCATAATCGGAGTTCTAAAACACAACCAAGTGTTACATTTAGTATTAAATAATGGTTAACTGACTGTGGTAGGTGAGAAAAGTGCCCCACCTGTGTGAAATCAATTAAACCTAGCACTAACTGAATGTAGAGGGCTAGAATTGAATGTAACTTACTCCTAACTTGGCTTGACTAGTCATTAATGGAAGTGAACTAACCTTGGTTGGTTTCGGCACTCCCAGTTGCTTCCTAAATTGTAGGGATTGATCTAGGAGACTCCTAAACTTATGCAATCAAGTGCAATAAGTGGAAGTGAGCCTCAATTAGTGTTCCCCAGATTTAGGTAACTGAAACATGTGCCCCAATTAGGTCAAGTTTAACCAATGGTTCTAATGACTATAAATAGACTGGATGGACTCCCGATTTAGACATGACTCCCGATTTAG
>LPNX010752536.1:70783-87690 GCA_001517045.1 Pseudotsuga menziesii | reverse complement strand
TAATGATTTTAGTAAATAAAATAGAGGAAAAGATATTGGGTGAATAACTTAATTATTTCCTATAATTTCTGAGATTGAAAATATACTGTTAGGTTTTTATTTGTATAGTTACTCTTGGATAAAGTATGTAACTCCATACAGTCATCTAATTGATGCTTATGGTTGTATGGAATAGAGTAGATAGATTTTGAATTTATTTTAAATATGAAAAGAATAGCTCTTTTAAATAGGTTATTTTACAAACCCTAGTTCTTCTTAAGATAAATACATAGTTAGTATTTCATTCTTGGTTTACCCCAGTTTGCATTTCACTTAGATGAATTAATTTGGTAAATGTTTAGCCTTGTATACTATTTTCTTTTAAGTTATCTTAGTTATGTTAATTTTCTGTTTATATATTATATGTTTATTATTGAAATATTAAACTTATAATAATAATTTTCATTTACTATGTAAATCATTACATAGACTATTGTTTTATACCCTTAGCTCTTTCCTAACTATTTCTGTTTATTTTGTTCAAGTACTCTAACTAAAGAAAAGTATAAAAGAAATCTTACAAACAATTTATACATATGAACCTGTAGAAGTTAACGATTTCATATGCATGCATACTTCATTTGAATTCTTTATCTGAAATTAATCTAACCTACTGTACTAGAGTACTACCTTATAAAAGGTGTGGAAAAATACAGTTTAGGTATTTTCTTTCTATATATTAATTACATTAGACATTCTTCTAATCATTTACCCTAATCTAGCTAGATCAGAACTTACTATCTTTTCACAGTATAAACATTTCTCCCAACTGACCCTAGCAAAAATATGAATAGAATCATACCATATCATTGATTAATATTAAAATTTCTAGATAACAATGAATACTTAGATAGCTGAATAAAATATGTAGAACCTGGAAATATAGATGAGGTGACAACAGCTTAAGGAACATGTTCGTCCCAACCAACTCATGGAGAAAAGTTGGACTGTAATTCTCAGGACCCCCGATCTTGTCTCCTGGTCCACTTGGTAGGAGTACTAGGTGAGAGATGTAGTCTAGTAATCCTCTGCAACTCTACTGAGTGTTCAGCAGTAAGTCAGTTCTGCATGCAACAATATGAACTCGGCTTAGAATAGCTGCACTAGTTCAGGTCTTCAGCACTTTTCCACTCAAAACATACTTCAGCTAGTCCCCTCCATCGACTTTTCTTCGGAACTTCATTCACTCAGAATTTTCACACATACAGAATGAGTAGCCTCAGATGTCTTGAATGGGAAGTTTTATTAGTATGCCTAGGTCTTTTGGGTCAGTTTTTTACTTAATGAGCCACCTACTCTTGTTCCACTTTCTTGGGGAGCATGACCACAAAAATAGGGAACTTGCCACTTGCAACAGCTAGAAGTAGTTTGAGGATGCTGCCAAGTGTCAATGTGCTCTCAACCTAGCCTCCTACATCAAGTGACCAGTAAAACACTCATTTAACAGCTTCCCTAAGTTGTTGTTTCATCTTTCATTTATTTATTAATAAAATATTCTACAATTAAATTAAATTATCCTTGACCCCACTTGGTCATTAATTACAAACTTTAACATAAAATATAACATAATGTTTCTTAAAACATAAAAAATGTTTTTGCAAATTGGGGCATGTGACATACACACCCCCTTAATTTATAACATTGTCCTTGATGTTATTTATTCTTCATCATCAGGATTTCCTTGGAACAGAATTGGATATGCATCCCGCATATGACTTTCCAATTCCTAGGTGGCTTCTTCAGGACTAAGGTGCTTCCATTGCACCTTCACATGTCCAATGGTGCGATTCCAAAGCAAGATCTCCCTCCTTTCAAGGATATAATCTAGTTCCACCAGAAAATCTCCTTCGGGTTCCACTTGTACATCATTCTAGTTTATAACATGAGTAGCATCATGTACGTATTTTTTTAACACAAAAATATGAAAGACATTATGAACCTTCAAATTTGGTGGTAAAGTTAACTGATATGCTACCTGTCCTATTATGGACAGTATTTCAAAAGGTTCACAATATTAGGGTGCTAACTTAGCACAAATTCCTAATCTCAAAGAACTCTTTTTAGGCCTCACCTTAATAAAAACACATTCACCAACCTGGAACTCCTTTTGAGTTCGTTTAAGATCTACTTGACTTTTCTATCGATCTTGCACAACTTTAAAGTTACCTTGCACCTGCTTTACAATTAACTCCGCCTATTTTAATAGTTCATATCCTAATACTAACCTGTCAACTGGATTAATCCATGAGATGGGGGTATTGCACTTCCTACCATAAAAAATTCCATAAGGACTATATTTTGCTGAAGCTGGGTAGCGATTGTTGTAAGAAAACTCTACCAAGTGTAAGTAATCTTCCCATTTACCTGGTTGTTCTTTTACATACATTCTAAGCATATATTCCAATACTTAATTCACTCTTTCAGTCTGTCCATAGGTCTGAGGATGGAAACAGGTACTGAAATTTAATGTAGTATCTAGTCTTTTAAACAGAGACTTCTAGAGGTTTCCCGTAAACTTAGGGTCACTGTCTGAAATTATTACTTTCGGTATTCCATGTAAACGAAAACTTTGTTTTAGGAATATATCAGCAATATTCACAGCTTTGTAAGTAGTTTTTACAAGTATAAAATGAGCTACCTTGCTTAGTTTATTGACGACTACCATTATTGAGTCATTCAGGTTTTGATTTCTAGGTAGTCTTGTAATAAAATCAAGGTTGATTATCTCCCACTTCTATCTAGGAATAGGTAATGGCTGAAGTAACCCGACTGGATGCTACTGTTCAGTATTTACTTGCTGACAATCAAAGCACTTAGCAATGTATTCTGTCAGTTCATTTTTCATGTTTGGCCAAAAATAATCCTTTCTTAACATGGTTATAGTATTCTGATAACCAGGATGTCCTAAGTAAGGAGTCTTATGAATTTCGTTTAAAATCAGTAACTTAATTTTAGGTACATTAGGTATATATAGTCTATCGTTATATAGTGATAATCCTTTTTCTTTTAAACTATACCCTGTACTTAAACTATCAATTAAATTTTATGTTACCTTTGCTTGTAATTTCTAATAATTTTCATCCAATCTTATTCCTTCTTCTAGATGTTCTTCTAAATCTGTTTTATAGGTGTTGATTGTTGCTACAAAATTTAGTTTTGCATTCCTACTTAAAGCATCAGCAACCTTATTTTATTTCCCCTTAATATGTTGGATTTAAAAATCATACTCACTAAGGAAATCTAGCCACCTAGCTTTCCTAGTGTTTAAGTTAGGTTGATCCAACAAATATTTTAACCCTTTGTTATCTGTCATTAATATAAACTTTCTTCTGATTAAATCATGGCACCACATTTTTAAGGCATGTGTGACGACAGTCAATTCTAAGTCACAGGTCACATATTTTTTATCATGAATATTCATCTTCCTAGACTCATATGCAGTGACATGTCCTTCCTAAGTTAAAACTCCACCTATACAATCATTGCATGTGTCACTACATACTATAAGTTCTTTATTAGGATCAACAATTATTAAGATTGGTGCGGTGGTTAATAATGTTTTTAAATTTTTAAACTATCTTCACACTTTTGACTCCACTCAAATTTCTTCCCTTTCTTCTGTAAAGAAGTTGTGGGATTTGCAATTCTTGAAAACCCTTTGATAAATATTCGATAATAGCCAGTAATATTATCATACGTTAGTTACATCTTTTGGGACGGGCCATTCTTCGACTGCCTTTATCTTTTCTAGATCAATAGAAATCCCTTTTTTAGTCACTACATGACCCAGATACTGTATTTTATCTTTAAAGAAATCACATTTACTGAACTTTGCACAGAGCTGATGTTCTCATAATTCTTGTAAAACAATTTTTAATTGCTCTTCATGTTCTTCTTTAGTCTTTGAATAAATTAAAATGTCATCAATGAATACAACCACGAATTTGTCAAGGTACTTATGCATTACATTATTCATCAGACACATGAAGACAGCTGGGACATTATTAAGCCCAAATGGCATAACAAAAAACTCTTAGTGACCATACCTGGTCCTAAAAGTTGTTTTAAAGATGTCTTCATCTTTGATTCGGACCTGGTGATAACCAAATCGCAAATCAATCTTCGAGAATACCATTGCTCCACGTAGATGATCAAATAGATCATCTATGTGAGTCAATGTATATTTGTTTTTAATGGTCTTTTTATTAAGTTGATGGTAATCTATACATAAATGTAGACTGCTATCCTTCTCCTTAACAAAAATAACAAGTGCTCCCCAAGGAGTCACACTGGGTCTAATATGATTCTTATCAATAAGTTCTTTTAACTATGATTTTAATTCATTTAGTTCCAATATATTCATCTGATAAGGGGATTTTGAGATGGGCACTGCACCAAGTACCAGCTCAATAGTAAAGTCTAACTCCTGCTTCGGAGGTAGTCCCGAAATTTGTTCCAGAAATACATCTGAATACTCCCTCAGGATTGGAATGTCTTCCATTTTTAATTTATCTTCATTCTTAGTATTTTCTTCATTAATTACTGTCACACCAAAGGTTTTACAACCCTTCCGAATAGCTTTCTTTAACTCCAAAGCAGATATCTGTCTTATGGTTGTTTTCCTAGGGATTCCTTTTACATTTACTGTTTCTCCATCATTATTTACGCAAGTAAAATTTTTATCAAAATCGTTTAGGACTAACTTATGTTGTTCTAACCAGTCCATACCAATTAACATATCATAAGAACCTAAAGGTAGTACATTAAGCTTAACAGAGGTTTCAAACTGATCCATTTTTATAGTACAATTCTTAACAAAACTAATCACTTTTCTTTTTGCGCCAGTAGCTAGCTGGACTAACCATGAATTTGCAAACTTTTCTACTGATAAATTGCATTTTTCTACCAAATCAGGAGAAATATAATTTAATCTATCCCCTGGATCAATTAAAATAGATATGGGTGTTTGATTCAACTTACCTTCCACTTCCACCATGGAAGTTTGATAGTCCTCCTGCCTGTTTTCTAGTGAGGGTTGATCCTGGGCATTGTCCTTGCTAGATCACCAACAGTCATCTCCTCATGTACCGTATGTATGTTGCTAACGGTCTTCTTCCAATTGGGGAAAACTGATGCATAATGAGGACCATTACATTCCCAGCATTTTAATGGTTCCTTTCGTTCAATATTCTTAGTGTAAATACTGTGGTTATTAACAAGTTCTTTATTTCTTTGACCATTTGGATTTAGCTATGAATTACCTTTATTCCCTTGGAAATTTTATTAGGAAAATTTCATGTGTTATTATTCCTAAAATTACAATTAGGTACGAAACTTTTCCTCCTATGTTCAAAATTATTAGCTCTTTTAGCCTTCCAATTTGTCATACTTTCCTTTTTACGATTTTGTTCATAACAGAAATTCGCCTTTCTCATCACTTCTTCTAAATTTTTTGGATTGTCATATTCAATTCTATATTTTATATGGAAGGGTAAGCAGCTTAGAAACCGTTGTACCTTAGGATTCTCGTCCACAATGTAAGGCACATATCGAAGCAGACTTCAAAATTTACTGTTTAGTTCTTTCATGTTCATTGTTTCCAGTTTTAATTCATAAAATCCCTTAGCACGCTGTTCATAGTACTGTTCTGACAAGAATTTATTCTTAAAATAATATTTCTTAAATGTACTCCAGTTAATGTTCTTCTCCTTAATGCCTTTTACGTGTTTTAGGTCCTGCCACCAAATATCTGCCTTCCCAGTCAGGTTGTAAATGGTCATTCTAGCCTTTAGCTGATTAGAATAATTATAAATTTGAAAATATTACTTCATCCTAGACAGCCATGATTCAACCTCTTCTCCCTTCTCAGTTTCACCATTAAAGGTTGGTGGTTTTATTTTCTTAAATTCTCCTGAGATTTCTTCGAAAGGTTTAAATTTTCTCTTTCTTGTATGATGATTATTTTCGCTACTATCACTAGTATATTAATAATTCTCTTTCTGTGGATCGCCATAAATCTCAGAGGATGACCTACTTTTTCCTTTAGACTGTTTAGAATTTTTATTTTTATGTTCATAAGGTATATCTTCAGATTCTGTTCGTTTACCATTTTCTTCATTCTGAAATTTTTATATTAAAATCTAATTCAGCTCCTCCTGAGCTCTCAGAATTCTCTCATTTTCCTTTTTGACTGTTTCCATTTATGTTCTTAGTTCTTTAACCATTTGTAATAATTCATAAGATTTTTTAGTTACTTCTTCTTGTATGGGTTCCCTTCTAAAATTACTTCGTTCAGTAAATGGGGACTCCTCATCCGCATATTCATCCAATCTTTCCATACCTACAATTTAACTCAGAAAAATTTCTCTAGAAATAATATTTAAAAAGAAAAGTAATAATCAAAATACATCTTTTAAATCTACTATTTATTTATGCAAGTTGAGCCACATCCAGGCCTAGTGCCTAAACATTGTGCTCTAATACCACATGTAATAACTCAAAAATTCGTAAAAATTTAAAAATTTTCACGTAACATAAAATGTTCATAGTTGTCACTTCCTAAGAACCAATAACTGCTAACAGCTACTTTAAATAGTAGTATCTAGAACTGAACATTTGTAAATCTCTAGTTATGTATAAATTATTTGTTTATCTTCATAGTTCCATCTTAAGGATTTTGAATTTAGCAGTTTTATGTTTCAAAAAGACAGGAAAAGAAAACTATATCTAAACCTGATACTAAGTATGTTTTTACTGTCTTATGACAAGTAGGAAAGAACTTTAGTTGAGATCAGGGATTACTTAGCTTACAGCTAATCCAGTAAATCGATGCTTCTTTTACACGTTCTATATAGGTAAGCAGTTTTGTTACCAGTATTTCCAAATCGAGATTATCATTCAACTAGCATAAAATAAAATGCTAGTTAAATTATTTGTTTTACAGCCTGAGCCATGTAAGAGGTATTGTTGATCTTTTATTGTTAGAAATATTCGTAATTTTTAGTAATAACAATATTTTAATAAACTAGATTTAGCTCAATTATGATTACTATCATGGAACTCAATTAGAGAGCTCCTAACTGTTTCTATTTATTTTGTTCAAGTACTCTAACTAAATGAAAAGTATAAAAGAAAGCATACAAAAAATTTATAGATATGAACTTGTAGAAGTTAGCAATTTCATATGCATGCATACTTCATTCAAATTCTTTATCTAAAATTAAACTAACCTACTGCACTAGAGTACTACTTTATAAAAGGTGTGGAAAAATATAGTTTAGGTATTTTCTTTCTATCTATCAATTACATTAGACATTCTTCTAATCATTTACCCTAATGTAGCTAGTTCAGAAATTACTATCTTTTCACAGTATATACATTTCTCCCAACTAACCCTAGCAAAAATATGAACAGAAGCATACCATATCATTGACTCATCTTAAACTTTCCAGATAACAGTGAATACTTTGATAGATAAATAAAACAAGTAGAACCTGAAATATAGATGAGGTGACAATAGCTTAAGGAACCTGTTTCTCCCAACGAACTCCTGAAGAAAAGCTCGACTGCAATTCTCAGGACACCCGAGCTTGTCTCCTGGTCCACCTGGTAGGAGTACTAGGTGAGAGATGTAGTCTAGTAATCCTTTGCAACTCTACTGATTGTTTGGCATTATGAACTCAGCTTAGAATAGCTGCACTAGTTCAGGTCTTTATAACTTTTCCACTCAAAACATACTTCAGCTAGTCCCCTCCATCGAATTTTCTTGTGCACTTCATTCACTCAGAATGTTCACAAATCCATAATGAGCAGCCCCAGTGGTCTTCAATGGTAATTTTTATTAGCATGCCTAGGTATTTTGGGTCAGCTTTTTACTTAATGAGCCACCTGCTCTTGTTCCACTTTCTTGGGGAACATGACCACAAAAATAGGGAAGTTGCCACCTACAACAGCTAGAAGTAGTTTGAGGATGCTTCCAAGTGTCAATCTGCTCTCAACCCAGCCTCCTCCATCAAGTGACCAGTAAAACACTCATTTAACAGCTTCCCTAAGATGTTGTCTCATCTTTCATTTATTTATTAATAAAATATTCTACAATTACATTAAATTATCCTTGACCCCGCTTGGTCATTAATTAAAAAATTTAACATAAAATATAACATAATGTTTCTTAAAACATAAAAAATGTTTTTTGCAAATTGGGGCATGTGACACTTCACTAACTTTATCATGTTTCCTTATTGCTTTTGTAATGGTAATTATAATTCGAAACTTGTATGACTTTGAATTAATTCTAAATATGCACGTCTTTATTAAATCTTATTTAATATATCTTGCATTTTTTTAGTAATGGTAGTTATAATTTTAAATTTGTATGACTTTGACTATTAAGGAAATAGTAATTATGGTAATTAGAATTCTAAATGTGTATGCCTTTTAATCCTAAATATTATTTTCATATATCTTGTACGTTTTTGCTAAGTGTTATATGAGTTTCTTATTTTATATATTAAAAATATATGTAAGTACATGTAATAAACAACTAAATAGTTCTACCACATATAATGGGAGTGTAAGGATAGACACTGGTCACCCCTAAATGCACACAGTATTAAGGGAAAAGAGGAGAATGAAAGGGTCACTTGGTTTTAGAGGTAAGTTAAGAAACATTAGGGTAAGGAAAAGATGGTCTAAATAAGGAATTTAACACCTATATTGATATAAGATAGATCATAATTGACAAAGTCAAGATGGCTTGATAGATTAAAGGCTTTGTCGACCGTGGCAGGATGCTCATGAGATCACACATTAATGTCTACAACATCATTTATAAAGAGATGTGCAAGAGTAATTTAACTATTGTGTCATGGTAATTTGTTCATGACTGTAATCGAAAAATCATTATGAGGTGACTATGCCTACGAGTGCCATCCAGACAACATTAATATTTTACAGAATACGAGAGTGGAAAATTGCAATTTGGACAATGAAATTTTATAACTTACTAAATTTTAACGCTACAAAATGAATTTAGAGAGCACTTCTATCTTATAATCCATTTCTAATGTCAAAATTTAGTAAATTGTAACAATATTGCTAAGTTAGGACACATGAGGGGGTCTACAGTTTACTAAATTTTAACATTGCAGATGGATTCAGGGACCCCCTAAAATTTAATTTATTATAGGGGGTATCTAAAATCCATCTGCAATGTTAAAATTTAGTAAAATGTACAAATTTATTGTCAAAATTGTAATTTTCCATTGTCGAAGTGGAACAACTAAAAAATGACCAAATTAATGACCAATTGTTATGCGGTCGTTTTTAGTTTAAAAGGATTATCCCGTGACGAAATTGGACATTTTTAATTTAGTTCTTATCCCATGACCAAATTGTTCATTTATCTTGGTCATTTTTAGTTATCTCACTTAAAATTTCTCAATTTTGGTCATTTATCCCTTGAAAAATCCATGACGACCAAATTTTTTGATCACCTAGTCACTTATCTCTCATTTTGTACTAGTGGTAGAGAGAATGTAGTTTGTGTTCAATCCAACAATTGGCTCAACTCCCAGCTTAGTCGAGCATCCATCACCAACTTTCCATCCTAGTATTCTGTTGATCCAAGAGAGAACCATAATAAAGGGCCATTCTAGAAATGTGGTGTATGCTGAACAGACATCATGTGCACTCTAAACCAACTTTCAATAGATGTTTTGTTAATGTATTTTTCCTGAATCACCTAGTTCCAAAGTCCATTACTACCAAGCACAAGCCACATGATCTTCATCCTAAGAGAAATACTGAACCATTTTTTGATAGAGCGAAGAATCTTACTCTCCCTCCAAGACTTTTCAATTTCCTTTAATAAATCATCACTTACTAGCTCAAAAAAGACTGAAAAATTTCTACCGTCCAGCCATCAAGATGAGGAATTTTATCCTTCTTGAAACTCTTCAATTCCATCTCTAATTCCTCCTTCGAGACCTCCATTCCCATAGTAGTTTCTTCCTCAAAAGAGAAAAAAGAGGGAAAATTGTCTGTGGCCTTTAGTTGATCCAAGATGGGAGAGTTGTCATCGTCCTTAAAAAGTGGAGAGAAGTGTTTTTCCGCTAGAGATTTAAGCTAAACTTTTTCATGAAAGGTATATTACAATCATCATCCTGTAAATCCAGATATAATTGTCATTTTTACTTGAGTTTTCAAAACAATGAAAAAATGATTGGTTGGCATCCCCCTGTTCTATCTAGATGGCATGACTTTTCAACCTCCAAGTCAAAACCTCATGATGTAGAATTTTTTCTTTCTGAGTCTTAAGAGAAACTAGCCTATAAGCCTCCTCCTCTATAAGAACGCCAGAATGTGAGTGTAGGAAAAGATGTTGTATCGCCTATTCAATAGAATTCAACTCCAAACTGTGACTCTTTATCTTATTCTTTTCCCGGATTTTCACAACACATTTCAGTCGCTTTAATTTAAAAACTAAATGGTTCATATCTTCAGCTTCCAAATGTGATACCTCTATAGACCATGAAAGTCTAACAAGGTAGAAGAAATATTCATCCAATATCCAAGCACGATTGAATTTAAAGAGAGAATTATGTTTGAAAGCTAGGTCATCCCACTCAAAACAAACTGGAACGTGATCAAAGATCTCCAATGGTTGGGCCCATGTCCTGTATCTATTGAAGAGTGGCATCAGTGAATCAAAAGCTAGAAACCGATCAAGTCTCTTACTAATCTCTTCATCACCAATTATTCTATTACTCCAAGTCAGACCCATACACATAGGTGATAAGTCCACCATATTAGTGTGTATCAATGATTGAGAAAAGAAAGTAGCTAGGGGATCGATACAAGCTTTTAAGCTCCAAATATTTGCATCTGAAAGAGTAAAAATAACATCACCTGCAATAATAAGGTTGGGATGATTAAAAAAAAACCATTAACACCTGCGTTCCAGTAAAGTTCCCTATCATGATAAGGACCATAGCATTTCAGGCAATACAAGACGATGTCCAAACCCCCAAAACTGGCCTTCACCAAAATACAAGCCATGGAGGGAAAAGCCTTACAGTGGGATACCAAGGGGTCCCATCCTATTAATAAAACACCAGAGAACAACACAATCAGTTGCACAAAACTACCAACTAGGTTTAAGTTTAGCAAAAAGGTGTAGAGTCTGGGTCATGAGCACACATTGTCTCTTATAAAAAAATCATATCAGGTCTTAAATCATTAAGCAAATACCAAGGGATTTTAATTTGGTGAAACCTCCAAAACCATGGATATTTAAGGTGGTGTTGTAGCTGCAACTGTTCTCCCCAAAAAAAATTCAAATTTTGGACCCCCTTTTATGATTTTAATGCTGCGTTGAATCAATCAGATTCGTGAATTTTTGGTCATGCTTTAATTTTGGATGATTTTTGAAGATGAACTCTCGTCCTGTTTGCGCGGAGAACATCATAAGTTTGGAATGATTAAATTTCTTGGGTATCAGACTGTGTATCGCTGTTCGTCTAAAAGAAAAAAAAAACTTCCAGTTTAGCAGTTTTCTCAAATAGCTGTGTACACGTTGAAGTCCTGCTTAACCCCTGTAAAATAAACCAGAATCAGAGGGTCTGGAATACTATTTTGAGGCTCCATCCATGTCACATTTAAAATGTCTTAAGGGGTGACAGTCAAGGGCCCATAGAAAGGAGCAAGGTAAACAGTATATTAAATAGAAATGATCCCATGCCAAGAAATGAACGCCAAAAGGCAGATAAGAGTCAAAAAACTCCTATGAAAGCGTTATACATCAAAACAAATGTTGAACTTATAAGTACTAAATTGCTGAAAGTTCATCTCTGTCCATGAGCTGAAACGTGAATACGCCTCTCACACAAAAGGACACGTGGGATAGAGGAGCCTGGATTAAAATTCAGAAAGAAAGGCATGCAGGAGGACTCATATGAAAAGGACAAAAGTCCAAAAGCACAAAAGTGCTAAAATGGCACGGGAATGATGAACAAATGAATATTTCTGTTTACCATACGCTACAATCCTGTGGTGTCCAAGCTGCCAACTACCTGAAGACAAAATTAACAATGAAACTCATTTTTCAGCCTCAACAGAGTTATCTAGACTTGAAAATCATGGTTTCCACTCTCCCAAATTGGACTATCATCAATGATTAAAGGTACACACTTTTTCCATTTGATAAATCCAAATAGCTGGAAGAATTCAATAGATGCATTTGTTGTTAAACAGTCTATTACTCAAGGAATAATCATCTAGAGATCTAGGTTCACCAGGTAATCGCCAGTTGTTGCAGCTGCAATTGTTCTTCTCAATTTTTTTTCAAATTTTGGACCCCCCTTTATGATTTTAATGTTGCGTTGAATCAATCGGATCCGTGAATTTTTGGTCATGCTTTAATTTTGGATGATTTTCAAAGATGAACTCTCGTCCTGTTTTCAGAAATCGCTTGTGTTGGAAATTTTTGCGGGTCGCATATGTTAGAGTCTAGGTTTTGTTAGTCGAAGATGAATCGGATCAAGTGTTTTCTGAAAAACGTTGTTTCGGAGGTGAAACAGTTTCAATCGTTGCCAAATTTTAAAGTTTTTAAACAATTAGATCGGAGGTTGTTGTCTGTTTCTCTTTCGCCGTTGCGGCTCCCAAATCAGCTAAGCACCTGATGTATAAGTACTCCACCTGCCAATGCGTGTCATTCTTCTAGTCGCATGTCTATAACCTTTTTCTCTTCTGTCGTTGCGGCTGGGCAAAGCACTTGGCTTTCGATGTCAATGTCCTTCCGATTTCTGATTGGAAGTTTTCCCGCCCACAGCTTAGGTCTTAACTCTTCCGACTCCGATGTGCTTAAGTGTTCTCACAGTACCCATCACCTGTTAAGACCCATTTATGCTGCTATGAATAGGTCTACCCTGCCGATGTTAACGTTCTAAGCCGCCGATGAGTTCTTTGTTTCCCGTCGTTGGTGATTTCTTTCAAACTCATAGGTAGACAAGATAGTGGTGTCGACATTTGTTAAGCTTCATAATAGTAATGCAGCGCATGGCCTTTCTTGCTGCTTAACCACTGTGGTTAATATGATTTAACGTGGTTTGATTTTCTTGAAAATACAGTCCCAATGAATGTTTGTTGTCATTTAATTGCAGGAGCATCCAAGAGACTATTCCGACTACCACAGGGCGAAGGTCGAACCAAAACTGGCGGGATCTCAAGGGGCACAAGCAAAGTGGAAGGAAAAATCAAAATCAACAAAGGTGCAAACCTGAAAGATCTGTCAGTTACTCAGCGGATCATGAGTGCACGCAGAAAGGATAAAAAGAGAGATATGAACCGTTTGAGGAGCCGAAAGGTCACTCGTTTGGGGGCAGCCCAAGCAGTCTACTATTTTCGTTTAAATATTTGAAAGTTAGAACTTACAAGGGCCTTTTCCCTCGAAAGACTTGTAAACTATTTGCTTGTAAGAGGAACTATTTCGTTTTACAACCAAAAATTGCAAATTTTGCATGTTGGAGAAAGTGCTATGTGGAATGTATCAATGTGATTAAATGAGCGATGTTGAATGGGAACTATTTTGTTTTCAACTATGTTTCATTAGCTGTGAGAGTGTTCTAACTTCCTGAACCTATGTTCTTGTCTGAATGTTCTTTGGTATACTTTGTGATGTTTTCCACTATGAGTAATGGGATTTGTAACTGCTGATGAGCTATCTTATCATGTATACTTTCATCATGTTTATATGTTTGGTTATAAGAACAGCTATCTGTGATTTGCCATAACACAGGAACGGAAGTGCATTACTCATGAATTAGTATCCAGCTCTCTAGAGACAGCTTAGTTAGTTTTCTTTTTATTTCCTTGCAATATATGTGATTTAGATGCTTGTGAGTTCCAAGATGAGAGGTAAGAACCTGAACATTACATTGTGACTACTCCTTGCATCATTTATCACTTTTAATTGTTAAATAGGCACGTGCATTTCATACTTTAAGTCAAAAATACAAAAAATGATACACGGTGGACCGGGCCACAACTGGTACACCCTTTTTGTTACTTGACCTACGGTAGCCGGACCACAAACCAGACGGATTCTCTACATCAAACAGTCATGGGCTAGTTGGGAATGTTGACTGGGGAGAATCCCTTGCTGTTGTTGCCTACGAATTTCTAGGCCTCAATAGGTGGATAGTCTCATAAATGACCCAGAGCACAGAGTGACACTGCTCTAAGCACCCTAGAAGAAGGAAGGTGATTCTAGGAGTGGCCAACCCTGGATTCTTCCTTAATCCTAGCAGATAGAGGCACATAATGTACCTCACTCCAAAAATCCTGTGATGAGCTATCCAACTTAAGTTTTCTGGATTTTCGAATGGTAAAGTTCTGACAAAGGAGGCTTATCCGAAAAGATCATGCCTGATTTTAAGAGCGCATGGTCATTAAAAGAGGGTGAGTCCTGAGGACTAGAGGGATGATCATCCCTAACATGAGTTGTCAGAGTGGTATCAGTCTCCCCTCATAAGGAAGGGAAATCTTCCAAGGCAAAGAGATGGGCTTCTGACCCAGAAAAAATAGTAGGCGAGGTTTCAATCACCAATGGAGGTGGAGAAAAAATATTGGAAACACCTATCTCCCAGAAGTACCAAAATCACAATCCCCACCCACATCATAAGAAACCTCCCTAACAGGAAAATACCTATCCCCCAATACTAATAGTCCCTAAAGAGAGACCAGAGACATGGAACACATGGGCCAGCAAACGTCTACAACTAGAAATCTTTTCCACATCAACAATAAAATCCAACTCCTCTTCGGTCAAATCTTCACAATTTTAAGGAGAATCAAAACTGTACATACATGTAGTAATCAACGAAGGATAATCCCCACAAATATTATCAGAAACAAGTAGGTTTTCTAACTTCCAAACATCCTTCTTGGTTCCTCCAGAAGACGAAGCGGTTTTGTCCAACAGAGAAGCGCATTTGTTTCTGAAATGTCCAGTATCATGGTAGAAATGACATCTGAAGGGGATATTTAGATAGTCCAAACTTTGGACATGGACATCATCATCCCACTGAATTTCAATATCCTAATGCAACCTACAAGAAACATCCATTTGGACCAAAAGACAGGGCATTCGTTTATCTAATGCACGGAGGAAATTTTCATCCACTGCCACAAAACTTCCCAACAAGTTTTCTATTCCAATCAACACTTCACGGATCCATAGAGATAAGGGTAAATCCGAAAGCCGAAAGTAGAAGCCATGACTCTTGGTCTCAATCTCAAGAAAAGTGTACATACATTAAAAATATTTGAACCCATAATTTTCTTTAATTCCATATCTTCTGGGGAACTTGGCCTTCTTTCTTTCTTCTTTGCCCCTCATCGTAGGATTTCTTATTCTTTTTTCCAACAAAAATCCTCTTCCCTCTTTTTCTAACTCTTCTCCAAACTTCTTCCATTCCCATAAAAAATCCTGCACCAAGAAAAATGCTTTCAAATTTATTCGTAGTCATTAATGGACCATAAAACAATGATTGGTTTTAAATATTATTTGATTTCGGCCCTTGGTGAAATCAAAATATCGAGTGGGCATCACCCAAAGAGTGCCACACACCCCTCCTTTCATTTATGGCACAAACCTACAACTCAATCCTTCTTTGATTTTCCTTGAAAATCATGCATAGAAGGACAAAAGTTATCAAAATTCAAAAAATTAAGAAATTTTCCATATTTAATCCAGATCGTTGGTGCATAGCATAGCTGGGTTAATCTTGGCCATTCACATGACTTTTCACATGACGAGCATCTTGAGATATCCTTCCTTCACACAATTGTGATCGTTTGGTGGATTAATCTGGGTCAGTGGTGGCCCTCCACCCTGGCATATACTTTTTCATGATCAAATTATTGGGTTGCGGTGGCTGCTCCTGCATAATACCAGCACCTGAATAGAAGTGCTACTGAATGGAGAGCGAAAATCATTTTTTATATCTAGTAAAACACCAACTTCTGCTTTAGATAACGATTCTTCAAGCTCAACTTGGCATTCAGGCCATTCTTATAAACCTGGATGAATTTCCAAGAATCAAGCCATCTTATAGGAGTAGTCCTTTGTGTGGTTCTGGTTTAGGAACTTACTCATTTTTTCTGGTTTGAACTTCAATTTTAGATCATCAAGGTAAATTGTATTTGTGATAACTTAATGTATCCAATATAAATACTTTGTAAACTAGAGAACTCAAAATTATTTGTAATTTGAGATTATTTATTTTGTGTGACCGAATTTATATGAATTAATTTAGGTTTAAAATGCCATGGAAACCTTCTGAAGAGAAAAAATGTAACAATTTTAAGGAAGCAATGTAAAGCGCAAGCCAATATATATCGGTTTGGTTTTAATGCTCGTGCAAGAACCTATCAGTAATTTGACCATGCATGCTTAACTATTGTTGGGCTCGGTTTTTAGCATAGCAAAAACTATATTAGTGAAATGTAAAATAGTTGGTGGTGGGGTATGGTTAAGACCCTTCCTAAGGGGATAGGTGGCCTGCCCGACAACAACTATATTAGTACTATATCCTGGTGATTTTGACCACTTAGATGCCTGTGGTTAATGGTAACTTAGCCAATGGCAAACTTGCTAGTCAAGAGGTTCTTCCACTTAACCAACAAAAAAAATCATAGAAAAAACTGCAAATTTTCCTACTAAAAAAGAAGTATAATTCTTTGATTGGTGGAAAAAACACTTTATCCCATACAATTAGATCTTCGATTTGCCTTTAAATCAAAGCTTAAGCTTACCCACTTTGATTTAGGTGTGGTTCAGTAGAAAAAATGACATCCCTATTCATAGA
>LPNX010752536.1:58516-70149 GCA_001517045.1 Pseudotsuga menziesii | reverse complement strand
ACCTATTTTCCCGGCCATTTACACCGATCGGATGGTCGGTAACATCGGATGTGACCGCTCACGCGAGCCAAGACGTCTGAATGGTGGAAATGGTCAGTTAAGTAGTTTACTCCTATATATATATATAAAAGTTAAGTTGGAATTTAAATGAGAAAGTACTCTTCATACAGCTATAGAGTATTGTTTTCATGAAGGAATGTGTTTTAAAAGATAAACACTCCATACTCATTAGCTTTTGGTTGTCATCTAAATTTTGATTTGTGTTAGTTGCACTTTATGGATGTATTCGGAGTAATTGGCATGGAAAGAGATCATTGTAATCAGAGCTTAAGACTAGTACATGAGTCTTGGGAATCTCAACATGAAAAGAGGTTATACAGATGACAACGTTCTCACTGAAAGAATAATTGCAAGGCCTTGATTATTATAGCAATCCCATCTAGTGTGTAGGTGTTGGTTACACCAGAGAACAATTAGTGTTCCATAGCAGTTTGCACTAAGAACTGCATAAGTATCAAAAACATTGTTAGCCATTTGGAAGACTAATATCTCTGCGTAAGTCTGAAAAAACAAAACCAAAAAGTTAATTACCAAAGTTTCCAACGTTGGTGAAGCCAGTGGACTATCAATCCCTAGTTTACGATCCATTCAATATAGAATGACAGGAAGTATGTGTTGGAGACATCTGGATTCAAAGTGCTACGCTAAAGCCAGGCATGTATTCACAATCCTGTCAGTTTGTGCATTGTGTTATTACAGTAGTCCCCTTTACTTTTTAAATATTATAAAATCCCTTTGTCCAAAATATTGTAAACGTGACAATTGACAATTTGTAAACTTAATCATCAACAAAGATTCAACTTCCATTAATGACCAAAACATGTTGCCAATTTGTTCAACAAAATATTTGTAAATGTGACAATTGACAATTTGTAAACTTAATCATCAACAAAGATTCAACCTCCATGAATAATTCCAGTGATTTATTAAATATTGATTCCAGATTATGTGGATGATGTTTATATTAATAGGTGTTAATACTTAAATTGATATGTGTTTAAATATTAGAATTTAGGGTGGACTAGTACATATGTTTTTTCTAGATTGAATGAGGACAGGATACCTATTTTATTTAGATTGATTTTATGACAGTCATTCAAAATTCAAAATAAACAATTATAAAAGAAAAAATAATATAAAAAATAATTGGTAGTTGATATATGGATAATTGGTAGTTGATGCATAGATAACTGGTAGGTGATGTATGGATAACATACTTCCTGGCAAACAACTCCTGTAAATAGAAGAAGGGAGTAACTACATGTAGTTGAGATATAAACAATGAGTGATTACAACTATGCATGGAGAAAAAGAAACACATAACTTATTTGTGGCACTTAACTTGTAACCAATGGGTGCTCTGGCCACAAGTTAAGTGGATGTGATAGTTTAGAATATACGGTGGTTAGTATGTATGATTTTCCTAGTTAGCACTAGGATGAGATAAGTGTACTCTCTAGATTTATTTTAAGATAGTTGCTCCAAATTTGAAATAAACAATATATATATATATATGAACTGGTATGTGATTCACGGATAGGATAGAGGGTAGTTAGTGGAAGAAAAACTGGTGATAACAGATACCTGAGGCATAGAAACAAGGGATTACAACAACTCATTAAGAACAAATAACACATAAGTTATTAGTCCCACTTAACTTTACTTGTGGTCACTAAGTGTTTACCAATGACGAATGAAGTGGTTGTGCTAGTTATAGAATGGGCATCCTAATTAATCCTATTATTACCAAGTGTTGGTGTAAAAAGAGTGAGTCATGTTTTTCATAGAATAATACATGAGTGGACCGATCTTGAAATTGATCAAAACGATCATAGATCATTAACCTTTTTCCAACACAAAATCCTGTGTAAGAAGTCGTTCATAGAATAATCAAAGGCATTCTGTATAACTGCATGGGTGTATATAAACCATCTGTAATATCCTGTATGTCTCAAGGTAGTGAGGTGAATGCTTTGCCATCTACAAAGCAGTACTAAACAACCTTAAACAATATTTAAAATATTATATAACTTCTCGGGGATCAATAATAGTAATAGCTCGTAATCAGTAATAAAAAGGTTAATAATGGAGAAAGTATGGTATTAAGGTTTAGTCAAATCAGTTTAGTTTATATATCAAATCTTTTAATGACAAAGGAAACCAACATAATTTACTTAAATGTAGTCTTAATTGTGTCGAAAACCTTACAGTTAGTTATCATCTCAAAACTTCAGAAGCTGGATAGTGGAGATAATTGTAATACGAGAGGTGATAAGCAAATACACGTTGAGATAATTTGATTTATAAATAACGGTTATGAGATTGTGCAATATGCAAATAAGGCATCAAGATAGTGCAATATCCAAATCTAAGTATCTCCAAGTTAGTACAAATAGAAACAGCTAGCAAAACTGAAATAATTCTGTGGTAGACAAATTGAAATTTAAAAGGAAATACACCAAGGGATCGAGATCATTCAGTATCCAAATATAACTATTTCTGAGTTAGTGCTAATAGAAATAGCTAACAAAATTGAAACAATTTTGCAGTGGAGAAATTCATGAGAAGTAAATACATCAAAATGTAGACAACAAGGTCAAAGGGATCCTTATTTGAATTTGAGGTATAATGGCAGTGTTGCCGCCTTTCACACACCTGGGTCACATGGCAGAAATCTTCAAGCCACTCGGTGTGTCCTTGGAGGCAAGTCTCGATTCAAGGCTGTCACCTTGTTCTTGACTCCTCTGTTTAGGCTCAAATCCTAATGAAGCCAAGGGGGGTAGACCCTATTAAGTTACTTAGGCTAATTACTTAGTATGATGATGTTAAACTGAAATAATTACTTAGGAGTTTGAAATTTAACCATAAACAACCATAGATGACAAGATACAAAATGAGCGCACGAAAGCACAATGCTGAGACACAATATATAAATATCGCAAGAAAATAACCAGTGCCTTAAAATGGAGCCAAAAAGAAATCATTATACTTGCATGTGCTTGGAGTGAATGTTTTGCAATTGCCTCTTGGTACATTTTAAGTTAATGTGAAATATGAGTTGATTAAAATTAGGCGAAGGGGTGGACTCCAGATATACCTGAGAGTACTTGGAGTATGTCCAAAAATAAACCTTCATGGCTACCCACAAGAAACATGTGGGCTGAATGGAGTCTCTGGGGCTATTGTTCATAACGCACCCGTTAGGGTGTGACAGAGATCGGTGCCCCGAGGTCACTTTTCAGGAGTTCCTGCTTCCTTTGGGTATTTTGCCACCGTAATGGTTTGATCTAGGTGTTAGATTTTCACCTAATGGTTTGTCAATTTGGGAGAGTGAATCCTAATTATACTAGTCACTCAAGTGCTTTTGATACAGCTTGACTAATCAGATGAACCGCAGCCAAGTGCAGAGCATACACATGAGAGTCTTGTCAATTTTAGTAAATTTTGAGATGGATGTTCTTGTTAAAAAGAAAACCCTGCAAGAACCTCTTTCGGTCCAAGTGGATCTCAATCGGGGAATCAAGGAGGGGTTTATTTTATTATGGTTACTGAAACAAATGATGATAGCAAATGAAACATAAAAAGATAAGCAAACCACAATTTTTTAATTAGACTACCACGAACCTTTCTTCACCTTTCGACTCAAAAAGAGGCTCGTGGGGTAAGTATTAAAGTTACTTTGAAACCAATAGAAATAGAATATGGAATTTATTTTAAATCAAATTATACTACTCTACATATTAGTATTACGCTAGATTAAAAAAATATGAACGAAAAGCAAAAAATGACACGAACGCAAATCCCCCCCAGGGGGGATGGGGAATGGGATCGAAAGAGCCTATTCAGAATTATTTTTATTACCAGCAGCTACAATATCAGCAAACTGATATGATTCCTCTTGATTCTTATACAGAATGAAACCAAGAGCTTACGAAGTGCAAAAATTAAAGATTTCAGTAAAAAAGGGAGACCACTGGGGGGATTCAGAAGGCCCATAAGTCACTTTTGAACAACAGATCCTCCTATTTTCTATTATACCTGCTCAAAACCATCAAGCTTATAATATTGAAATATGCCCAAAAGCACTCTGAAAGTACATTTGGGTCAGCTTACTTTTAACCAAAAAAAAGCTAAGTTAAGACTAGTTAAAAAAGGTAAAAAGGGAACCAAGGAAAACAAGCTTTCCTTGGGATATTGGCTTGCCTTTTAGGTAGCCAATATAATGTGCACTGATTGCTAGATTTATCTTTTATAACAAAAAATAGAAATCTATGCATGCAAGCTACAAATTCTCTTTAAAATTCCATGCAAAAAGGACGATTTCCCTAAAGCTAGATCTAGAATGCTTATGAAACCTTTTAAGAACAAGATCTAGATTATGGGCTTTGAGAAGATAGATCTATGTTAAATTTTCTTTAAGATAATATATCTAAACAATATCAAAGCTGTGAACAAAGTAACTAGGTCAAAGAATTGATTTTGAAGAAGGAAGAGGAGGAGAGAAATGCTGGTAGCCTTGAAGATCCAGCGTGGAGCTTTCAGGCGGAATGTCGAGGGACTATTACTTTGGAAGGTTTTGGAGAGAGTGAAGAAGCAAAAAATATCAACATCCTCTCCCATCTAGGAATCTGCAACTCATCTGAAATAAAAAAACTTACCGAAATACTTGTGAGATCCGATTAGTACATAGACAGAGATTCAGAATAACATGCATACAAACTTATAAAACATGCTGAATATAGATCTCTAAACATGCATAAAAGGAAAGAGATGGCTAATAAAATTATTGAAAAGCACCTTTCCTACCAATATTATAACAATATTATTATCAATCTTAGCAATGAATCCACAAGCAATCAGCAAATTATGAACATAGATACAGGTTACCTCAATAAAAAATGGCAATGATAATCCACACATACAATGGAATAACACCGTCTTGCCTCCAAAGATTCTCTTTATTTCAAATGAACAATAACAATAGTACAATAGCAGTAGCACCTCAATCCCAGTTCTCACTATCTTGGAAGAGGTAGCTTGTGCTTTATTTATACAAAAAATAGGAGATCCAGCCCAGGGGGGCACAAGTACCAAGGAGACAGACTATTGTAGCTGAAGGAGATTCCATGAATGCCTAATCTGTGTCTCACTGAGCCAGATCTGAGTCTCAGTGAGTACAATTGTTAATCAGAGAGCTAATCTGATTGACAACTCAACCTGTTGATGGATGCATCCACCAAAACTCATCTAGATGAGCCAAAATGTGTGGAGGAGAGAGGGAGGGTGAAATTCCCCATAAAGGATGTTGAAGATCATCTCTAGATCTGATTTGATCACCTCCTTTAGTCAATGATTTGTCAGATCTAGTCAATCTAGTTCAGATCTGACTGATTTCAATCAAATCGACTGAGAATCCACTGATCTATAATTCTGGATTTGCTCCATTATTCATCAATTTATTAATTAAAATAATCAATAATTGATTTTTGGGGCTTTCTGACCTGAGTGATGGAAAATCACTCAAAACTAGGAAATAGTGGGTCCATGGGTTCACATGGTGCTCTTAGCTTGAAAATGAGCACCTACATGACTGAAACTGATTATTTGGCCCACTTTTATTTCAAAATCAATTTTTCCAATTAAACTATTAAAAAATAACCTAAGTTTTGGAAAAATTAAATTTTAATAAAAAAAACTGAAAAAATTAAAAAAATAAAAAAGTTGAAAAAACCTAGGGGGACTTAGACATATTCATATGACTTGACCATAATGTCTAGTATGTTTATATATTGACACATAGACTCTAATAACCTCAATAGGCCTAAATGCCAAGCCGACCACCCCAACTTTGGAAGTATGGAGTGAAAAACTCAGAAATTATCAGTCGTTTATTCAACAACCAATAATAACCAAGGGAAAAAAACACCCTAGGCTGATCGGATTGACAAATAAAGTCTAAGAGACCAAGTCTTTTATAGACACTATCATGCTAGAACATTTATTACAATTCCCCCATGGGGTATGAACATGTGATATAGTACAACAAGCACTTCCCAGTAGCACTTCCGAAGGTCTTCTAGAGTCCAAACAAAAAATATTTCTCCGGTTCACCAGGCTCACTTGATAAAAAACCACTAAGTAAAAGTTAGGTGGTAACATTCTGGCTCCAACTGCAGGACGTGTGCTCGATCTGGTCATAGGGCAAGGAGTGGATACGAGAACACTAGAATCTTTGGTTTATACACCCTGTAAAAACATCTCAACTTGACAAGAAAACCTCAGTAGCACAAGCTTTACATAAAAAACCAAATGAACCATTAAGCTGATTTATTTAAACAAAATAAATGTAACTAACTAATGAAAAAAAAAATATTATAGCTAAGTACAAAACAAAAATGCGGAAAGTAAATGCTCTTTTTCAAGGAGCTTATTTTCCTACTCTAAGCATGATATAAAAAGGGTTAAGTGTAATCAGAAATCCAATGTAACCACCTAATCATTTTATTAACATAAAAAAAAATTCCTTGTCTTTAGTTACCAGCCAAAGTAAGGATACTTTATTCAGAAAATGAAAACCTGCGTAATGATCCAGAAGGGGCGGGATGGATGGTAAATCATAGGCATGAATAATGTCGTCAAACTTCCTCCCAAACTAGTAAGTGCTTGCGCATGCTGCTTCTATCCATGACTGGACATAGTTGATGTACAAATTGGAATGATGAGGCAGATTGACTACACCATCATAGTGATCATCAAGGCTTACCAAATGATAATTCACTGTATAAGCCCCAAGCAGCTCCAAATCATGAGGAAAATCTATATGTGAAGATGATAGCTGAGATTGATATTCTACTAACTGCATCACATCTTCCTTTTCACAACACTGCTTCTCCATGTCTTCATTATTGATACATTTGTGTGGCTCTGCATGATATGACTCTGAATGATCATATAAGAGTTTTGAATGCTGCTTTTCCATACTAGGATTTTCCAAGGTCTCAAAATCCATGCTTCCCTCTATGGAAGTATAGTAGAATGGAATTCCACAAATTTCTAAATAGACACTCTCCTTGCTGGATATAGCATAGATAGGATTATTAATAAGATATCCACAAAAATCCCAATAGTCATCACCATCATCTATGTTAGATGTGATGGATTCCCCATTGCTGATTACAGGTTCCGGTATCAAGTTTTCTTTGTCTTCATTACTGACACTAATATATGGCTCAGATTGATCATGTGGATAAACTGCATGCTCCTTTTTCATATCAAAGTTTTCCAAGGCCACATGGTCCATGCTCTCTCGTTTAGATATGCCATAGATAGAAAAATCAACAAAACCATCAAAATTTTCTGGCTCATTATTTTCCTCTTTATTCATGTCATAGACCAGATTTTCCATGAATGTCCAGGACTCCTCATCAATATTTTTGTCGGGGATAAGGGAGTCTTCGTCACTTGTATCATGCTCCAAGCTATACTTGTCCTCATTTTCATACTCGTCTTCTTTAGAGAAAAGGTCACAAGGCAGTAAACCTTCCAAACTGTCATCATTATATTGAGAACACGTAGAAGTCCCATCATGTACATTATAGCTTTCATCATAAGTTTCACTATAAGATTCTGCAATGGTTTCATCCTTAGGTGTGTACTGTTTAGCTGGTGACAAAGGGTAGGCCTGGCCTACCATGTATATATGATCAGGCTCACTTGAAGTTGTTTCCTGATTACTGACCTCTGGAAGTCTGTGTTCCATGACTTGATTTGCAGCATAACAAGTGCTTTCTTGGTGGAATTGTTCACAGGGTCTACACCATGAAATTACTTCTTCTACCATGTTAGCTGAGTCTAAATGGTTTGGAATCCTAGGCTCCTGCTGAGGAAAATTATGTTGATACATCTGATTCTGCTTGGGCTGAAAGTTCCTAGGTCCATTGTTCCTTTCCATTGTGATCAATATATTATGAATGTGACTCAAGTGTGCAAAATGATTGGGCATTAGTTGGTTTTGACTAGTAACCAAGTCTTTTATCATGTATGTTACCTTTTCCATGGGATATTTAGAGGCTCCCTTTTCTTTTGATTCAACAGATTTTCCCTTTTCTTTGTTGTATGAAGTGTTTTCCCTAGTGTAACCTGGAATGTTTAATTTTCCTGAAGACTGCATATTCTTTTCTATTTTCTCAGCCAATTCCTGAGCAGTTTTTAGATTGGCTGTCTCTTTGTCTCTTAACTGGTATCTCAAATCACCAGTGAAAGCTTTGATGTAAGAAATGAGGATGGACGCAACCATTGGCTTGATTTCTCTGGGGAGGTCCGCAACCACATGCCTGAACTTAGTGTTAAATTCATCCATGGTTTCATTCTTCATCTTCTTTATGTTATGAAGGGCAGCAAGCAGATGTCTTGGTTCTTTCTTTTCCCCCCATTTCTTCTTAAAACCCTCTAGGAATTCACTAAGAGTTTTATATGAATCATCATCTAGGTTGAAGTACCATTCTTCAGCATCATCTTCCAAGGATAAAACAGAGAGCTTCATTTTGACATCGCCATGGTCATGGGCATCATCATTGCAATAATTGACCAAGTGCTTTTCAAACTTTTGAAGGTGAGACTTAGCAGTGATAGCATTATTTCCCTGAAATATGGGGAGCTTCTTGATAGCATCTTTTAGAATAGCATGGGGAGCATATGTTGATGTATATGTAACTTCGGAATGTATTCTTCCATATATCTTATGTATTGTAACCCGATGTTTATTCCAGCATGTTTCTATTATGTATTTGAGTCATGTGGTCATGCCCCGATGTTCCAATCGGGAGGATTAATAATGTAAATAAGTCATATCAAGTCATTAGGTAAGTCCCCACAGTTTCGGGGCACTTGGGTTATTATACACTAATTAAGGTGTAGGATCGAGTAAGTAATTGTAAGTTAAGCCTACATGGTTGAGTGCACTTCAAGTCAACGGAAGAATATAAATAGAGAGTGAGAGTCTCTCTATTTATCACTTGTAAATTACATCACTTGCTCTCTCAAGTGTGGCACACCTTTGGAGAAGGAAATACTTTGGCTTGACAGAAGACAGAAGGATGCTGTTGTGTTGGGAGGTCATCTTACTATTTTGGGTTTCACATCTTGTGGTGATACTATCTTAGAGGAATTTGAGGGGTTTTCTCCATTTATGGTTTCCCCTATCAAAACTCTTTGTTTCTCTTGTCTCATGTGATGTGCTTATGTTATTGCTGTGCTTGTTATTCTCTCAGTGAAAAGATCCTAACATAATGCTAGCTTAATTGTTGGAAAAACTAACATGGTATCAAAGCTAACCTGAGAAGAAGACATTGTGTAGCTACAGGAACTAGGGATTCCTATTTTGTGGATCTTCCTCCACAGATTTTCAGCAAAAGTGTGCTAAGATGACTCTCCATTAAAGGGTGCATCTTTCTGTCGATGCGGAATTCAATTTCAAGCATTTTCAGTTTCGATGTGGAAATTAGGGCTTTCTACAGAAGAGGAATTTTTGAGTGATACCAGCATAGGATTTTTCTCCTCATCAAAACCGAAGTTTAGAGACCTGGATCAATAAATTTGGTTGGGTGAAACTCCGGGAAAGTCAAACCCTAGTTTGACCCTGAGCTAGGAGAAACCCTAAATACTAAAACTACTACGTTTTGGTACAGTCGCTATATTGAGAGATTGGAAAAGTATTAGAAGCTGAAAATTTCAGGGGCCGAAGATAAAATCATGATGAACCCTGTGTCCAAAAATATGCCTCAGATTCGCTATATTCTAGGAGATATGATCTCTCCAAGTTAGGGCTCCATCCTCTTCTAGAAATCATCCATAAACAGGACACCTGGGGATATCTGCAATATCTTGGGCTACAGAGGTCCAAATGGAATTCTTGAAGATGTTACAGAAAGGGAACAGACTGTACTTTCTTAGATCTGAACATAAGACTCAGAAGATGAACCAGTGACACGTGGCATGCCATACAACTTCTCTGTTCTGAATAGTCCTGTAACAAGTCACATTTGGAAAAGGATCATAAATCCAAAATGGTGAAATAAATTCTGATGAAACCTATGGTTTTGGATCAGGGACATGCGGGGTTACCTCAGTGTGAAATTTCAGACATAGAGGATCAGTAATTTCGGAGATATCATAAAAACAGTAACAGGCATTTCTGCAGAAGAAATCAGAAAATTAGGGCTTCCTGTTCCGGGAGCTTCCCTCCACTGTTTTCAGAAAACGAGTACATTGGACAGCTCCATTTGAAGAGATCTATCTGTTTGTCCAATCAGATCTGAAAGATTCCAAGTTTTGAAAATTAGGGTTTCTGTGACAAACCCAAGATCAGCGAACTCCGAGACAAGGACGGACACCTCAAATCGGTAAGATCTAATCCTTTGCTATTTCCATTTGAAGTTCTCATTTCAATATGATATATCACATCAGCTTGGTGACAAACTTGGGGAAGTTGACAAATTCCAAGCCTTGAATTATGTGATCTCTCTGAAGAAAATGTATTGGACACCTACATGAGTGTGGAGGTTCCAGTTTCAGAGGGAGACGAGGTTAGAAGTCTTTCACAAGGCCAAAGAAGGCATCATGCTCATGCTGCAGAGGATGATGAACCATCCAGAAAGAGATCCAGATATGAAAGTGAAGATTCTTCAAGAGAGGGTGAATATGTTCTAATATCATCTCTCATAGGATTCAAGAAGAACCTTCTCTCTATTTCAGCATTGATGCAAAAGGAATGCGGGCTGCATTCATAGATGGTCAAGTCATCATATGGCTAAAAGGAAAGACTATCGATGATGTGGTAGTGATTGAAGAACAAGAAGGAGGCTTGTACAAATTGAAGGGATATCCAGAACAAGCCTTGATCCATGACACAGTATAGCTAAATGAGCTTTGGCATATAAGGCTTGCACATGTGCACTACCTATTGCAAGCAAAGCTGTTGAAGGTCTTCCAGAATTTCAAGCTATTTGAAGGGAAGAACAAAATCAGAATATGACCTAAAGAAACCAATTGAAGAATGTGAAGATCCAGAATGCAGAGACCATGCAGTCAGAAGAGTCTCTCAAAAGCAAAGAACAACTTGAAGCGGTAAAAGAAAAAGTGAAGAATGCAAAAGTGGTGATGGCCACCTTGAATGGCCTCCCAGCATCGTGGAATTCATTCATGTGAGGAATGTGTGCTAGAAGGAAGTGATTACTTTCAATAGACTCTAGAAAGAGAACTCACAAGAAGAAGAAGCTCAAGAAGACAAGGTGGGAGCAATTGAAGATCAAGCTCTTTCATCCAAAGAAGATCCCTCAAGCAATGAGGAATATGAAGAACCCAACTCTTGAAGAACTTCTTATCCACCTTAAATTTTGGATAAGAAACGATGCTATTATGAATGAAGAAGATGATGAAGCTGAAGGCTCAAGAAGGAGTCTACCCTCGAAACAAATAAAGATAAGTATTCAATTTCCATTTCATGATATTGTTTTGTTATGCATTTGTTTATATTCAGTTATTGTATTATGCATGATAGGATGTTTGCATTAATA
>LPNX010752536.1:0-58248 GCA_001517045.1 Pseudotsuga menziesii | reverse complement strand
TCCGAAGAACAAGTGACGACAGTTCAAAGACTAAGAATAATATGACGAGTGCAGTGACATCATTGATGCAAAACCTTCCAGCCACCAAGAAGAAAGGGAAGATCAGTTCAAGAAGAATGATGTCTAGGCGTAGTATCGAGACCTAAAGAGAAGTTCATAGTTCCATCATGTAGTAGATGGAAACATCGTGGGATACAAAGCAAGATTCGTAGCATGAGGCTTCTCATGAAGAGAAGGCATAGTCTACAAAGAAACATTTACAGCTAATAGAAGTAAAGTCACATGACATGCATAATCATGTGTGCAAAAGAAAGAAGGCCTTGTACGAATTCAGAAGACACCCATGGGATAACACATACATGATGAGCTTGATGAATATCTTAACCTTTGCTACAAGGTTGATAGAGGATGACAAGCTCACAGATGGGTGCAAGATGAACTTTTGAAGAAGTTCAAGATAGAGGATCTTAGTATCCAGTGATCCTAGATGGATACAACTTGTCACTCCAGTATAGAATGTTTCAGTGCATAGAGTACGGAAGACAGAGGGAGTATGATGCTTCGCTTCAGAGGGAGTGATTGCAAAAGATCTTGAGGTTCGACATGGTACGACAGGATGGGCAGATTACTGATGATTCTAGGATTTACTAAGAGTAAAGTGGATTTCAACCTTTGCTTCAAGGTTGAAGACAGATGACCAGTGATGCTCCTGTTATGTGTCGATGCACTATTGTTCTAGGTATGGAGGTGTGGCAGAGTACATATGGGATCTTCCTTGGACAAGGGAAGTATGCAGTAGAGATCCTGAAGAGGTTCAGGATGATGGACTGCATGACCACACCTATGGCATCGAACCTGAAGCTATTGAGTGATGCTTCATCAGAGTCGGTTGATGCTACGATGTATCGTCAGATGATTGGGTCATTGATGTACCTGACGAGCACGAGACCAGATATTTGCTTTGCTGTGAACACATTGAGCCAGTATTTGACAGATCCAAGAAGTGTTCACTTGATTGCTGCAAAGCATATTCTGAGGTACCTGAAGGGTACAATTGATTATGGGCTCAATTATGATGCGAATCAGAAGATTAACGTGGAGGGCTATGTTGATTCAGATTGGGCAGGAAGTGCCATAGATAGGAAGAGTACTTCAGGATGTTGCTTCAGTATGGGATCAGGTGTGATCTATTGGTTTAGCAGGAAGCAATCCTATGTGGCATTGAGTACAGCTGAAGCAGAGTATGTCGCAGCTTGTTCAGCTAGCTGTGAGCCAGTATGGATGCGGAAGCTACTGTGTGATATATTTGATCTCCAGTTGGATGCTACTTGTATACATTGTGACAACCAGAGTTGTGTGAAGTTGTCAGAGAATCCAGTGTTCCATGACAAGTCGAAGCATATCGAGATCAAGTATCACTATATCAGGGATATGGTGCAGAGAGGAGCTGTGAAGCTCCTGTATGTTGCGACGGAGGAACAGATAGCTGATGTATTGACGAAGCCATTGGCTAGGCTGAATTTCGAGTACTTCAGAGAGAGACTTGGTGTTCTCCAGATCGAGGCTTCCTCCCAGAGACAGTGATGAGTCCCAAAGGCATTCTGACGAGAAGGTCAGATGTAAGGGCTAAGCCATTCTGTCATGGTAATAGGATTGGTTCCTTCCATGACTGATATGAGTGCTGAGATTAAGAGCCATTCTGACGAGTAGGTCAGATGTAAGGGCTGAGCCATTCTGGTCATGGCTAAAGGATTAAGTTCCTCCCATGACAGATGTGAGTGCTGGCCATTATGTCGAGTAGGATAGATGTAAGGGCAACTGCCACTCTCCGGGAGAGTGGAGGCACTTGGTCCGTTACCAGGTAGCTCAGTCAGGGACTGGGGGCCATTCTGACTAGGGTGTAGGATTCAGTTCCTACCAGGTCAGATGTGAGTGCGTAAATCTCTCTTCATTGTGGCGGATGTGGTTCCAGCCTGGTTGAGAGTCTTCCATCATTGTGGCGGAGATGGCTAGCTCCAGCCTAGATGGGATTGTGCCCTTCTGACGAGTAGGTCAGATATAAGTACAGAAATCTCTCTTCATTGTGGCGGATGTGGTTCCAGCCTGGTTGAGAGTCTTCCATCATTGTGGCGAAGATGGCTCCAGCCTGGATGGGATTGTGCCCTTTTCACGAGTAGGTCAGATATAAGTGCAGAAATCTCTCTTCATTGTCGCGGATGTGGTTCCAGCCTAGTTGAGAGTCTTCCATCATTGTGGCGGAGATGGCTCCAGCCTGGATGGGATTGTTCCCTTCTGATGAGTAGGTCAGATATAAGTGCAGAAATCTCTCTTCATTGTGGTGGATGTGGTTCCAGCCTGGTTTGAGAGTCTTCCATCATTGTGGCAGAGATGGCTCCAGCCTGGATGGGATTATGCCCTTCTGACGAGTAGGTCAGATATAAGTGCAGAGCCATTTCATAGATGGTAGTTTATTGTGCCTACCATGCTGGTGAATGTGAGTGCTGGGCCTTTCTGATGTGATTGTAGTTTACTCCATGATCAGATGTGAGTGTTGGGCATGCCTTTCTGACGAGCAGGTCAGATGTAAGTGCTGGGCAAAGACCTACATGAGAGTAGGCCTACAACCAGCATGAAAAAGGGTTGGCTCTGTAGAATTTCCTATGACAAGATAGTACACACATAATGATGACCAGTGGAGATCCAGATCGAGCTATGATCCAGATCCAATTATGATGACTCCGAGAGATCCAGATCGAGTGATGATCCAGATCCAGCAGTTGTGATCCAGATCGAGTGATGATCCAGATCCAGTCTAGTGATGATGATCTAGATCGAGAGATGATCCAGATCCATATGACTTGAAGATGAAGATGACTTGAAGACGAGATGATCCAGTTGATACAGAGAAGAAGACCAGTGCTGAAAATTGTGTCGAAAGAATACCTTCCTAGTTAAGAGGGAGTGTTGATGTATATGTAACTTCGGAATGTATTCTTCCATATATCTTATGTATTGTAACCCGATGTTTATTCCGGGATGTTTCTATTATGTATTTGAGTCATGTGGTCATGCCCCGATGTTCCGATCGGGAGGATTAATAATGTAAATAAGTCATATCAAGTCATTAGGTAAGTCCCCATAGTTTCGGGGCACTTGGGTTATTATACACTAATTAAGGTGTAGGCTCGAGTAAGTAATTGTAAGTTAAGCCTACATGGTTGAGTGCACTTCAAGTCAACGGAAGATTATAAATAGAGAGTGAGAGTCTCTCTATTTATCACTTGTAAATTACATCACTTGCTCTCTCAAGTGTGGCGCACCTTTGGAGAGGGAAATACTTTGGCTTGACAGAAGACAGAAGGTTGCTGTTGTGTTGGGAGGTCATCTTACTGTTTTGGGTTTCACATCTTGTGGTGATACTATCTTAGAGGAAGTTGAGGGGTTTTCTCCATTTATGGTTTCCCCTATCAAAACTCTTTGTGTCTCTTGTATCATGTGATGTGCTTATGTTATTGCTGTGCTTTTTATTCTCTCAGTGAAAAGATCCTAACATAATGCTAGCTTAATTGTTGAAAAAACTAACACATCTTCCAAGGATAAAACAGAGAGCTTCATTTTGACATCGCCATGGTCATGGGCATCATCATTGAAATAATTGACCAAGTGCTTTTCAAACTTTTGAAGGTGAGACTTGGTAGTGATGGCATTATTTCCCTGAAATATGGGGAGCTTCTTGATAGCATCTTTTAGAATAGCATGGGGAGCACCTACTATCTAAGAAAAGTCAAGGGGTTTGAATAATTTCGTCATTTCTTAAGATTGGTGAACATGACTCTCTACAAATATGTGATGGATATCTGAGAGGGATTGGTCTCCTAAATTTTCAAGGTTTCTACAGGAATTCTGCCTATTTAATCTTTCCCTAATAAACCTTTCAGGATTAGGGAGAGGAGTGAATAATTGTCGACGATTTATTCAGGTAAAAATTATTGAAGGGATGTTAGACAGTGGAGTTGCCAGATGGATCGAGTTTTAATTTTTATGTTTTTTAAAGACAAAATCAATCAAAAAAATTGACATCTTTTTAGTTGTTTAGAAAAAAGATAAGCTAAGTCGTACCCAGGAATAAAACGATTTATCCCCGGAAACGGCGCCAAAAAGTCTTGTCGCCTTTCACACACCTGGGTCATGTGGCAGAAATATTCAAGCCACTCGGTGTGTCCTTGGAGGCAAGTCTCGAGTCAAGGCTATCACCTTGTTCTTGACTCCTCCGTTTCGGCTCAACTCCTAACGAAGCCAAGGGGGGTAGACCCTATTAAGTTACTTAGGCTAATTACTTAGTATGATGATGTTAAACTGAAATAATTACTTAGGAGTTTGAAATTTAACCATAAACAACCATAGATGACAAGATACAAAATGAGAGCACGAAAGCACAATGCTGAGACACAATATATATATATATCGCAAGAAAATAGCCAGTGCCTTAAAATGGAGCCAAAAAGAAATCAATATACTTGCATGTGCTTGGAGTGAATGTTTTGCAATTGCCTCTTGGTACGTTTTAAGTTAATGTGAAATATGAGTTGATTAAAATTAGGCAAAGGGGTGGACTCCAAATATACCCGAGAGTACTTGGAGTATGTCCAAAACTAAACCTTCATGGCTACCCACAAGGAACATGTGGGATGAATGGAGTCTCTGGGGCTATGTTTCATAATGCACCCATTAGGGTGTGACAGAGATCGACGCCTCGATGTCATTTTTCAGGAGTTCCCGCTTCCTTTGGGTATTTTGCCACCGTAATGGTTTGATCTAGGTGTTGGATTTTAACCTGATGGTTTGTCAATTTGGGAGAGTGAATCCTAATTATGCTAGTCACTCAAGTGCTTTTGGTACAGCTTGACTGATCAGACGAACCGCAGCCAAGTGCAGAGCATACACACTAGAGTCTTGTCAATTTTAGTAAATTTTGAGATGGATGTTCCTGTTAAAAAGAAAACCCTCCAAGAACCTCTTTCGATCTAAGTGGACCTCAATCGGGGAATCAAGGAGGGGTTGATTTTATTATGGTTACTGAAACAAATGATGATAGCAAATGAAACATAAAAAGATAAGCAAACCACAATTTTCTAATTAGACTACCACGAACCTTTCTTCACCTTTCGGCCCAAAAGGAGGCTCGTGGGGTAAGTATTAAAGTTACTTTGAAACCAATAGAAATGGAATATGGAATTGATTTTAAATCAAGATATACTACCCTGCATATTAGTACTATGCTAGATTAAAAAAAGATGAATGAAAAACAAAAAATGACATAGAGACAAATCCCCCCGGGGGGGATGGGGAATGGGTTCGAAAGAGCCTATTCAGAATTATTTTTATTACCAGCGGTTACAATATCAGCAAACTGATATGATTCCTCTTGATTCTTATACAGATTGAAACCAAGAGCTTACAAAGTGCAAAAATTAAAGATTTCAGTAAAAAAGGGAGACCGCCGAGGGGATTCAGAAGGCCCAAAAGTCACTTTCGAACAACAACTCCTCCTCTTTTCTGTTATACATGCTAAAAACCAGCAAGCTTATTAGATTTAAATATGCCCAAAAGCACTCTGAAAGTACCTTTGGGTCAGCTTACTTTTAACCAAAAAAAAGCTAAGTTAAGACTAGTTTAAAAAGGTAAAATGGGAACCAAGGAAAGCTTGCTTTCCTTGGGATATTAGCTTGCCTTTTAGGGAGCCAATATGGTGTGCACTAATTGCTAGATTTATATTTTATAATAGAAAACAGAAATCTAATGCATGGAAGCTACAAATTCTCTTTAAAATTCCACGCAAAAAGGACGATTTCCCTAAAGCTAGATCTAGAATGCTTATGAAACCTTTTAAGAACAAGATCTAGATTATGACCTTTGAGAAAATAGATCTATGTTAAATTTACTTTAAGATAATATATCTAAACAATATCAAAGCTGTGAACAAATTAACGAGGTAAAAGAATTGGTTTTGAAGGAGGAAGAGGAGGAGAGAAATGCTGGTAGCCTTGAAGATCCACCGTGGAGCTTTCAGTTGGAATGTTGAGGGACTATTCCTTTGAAAGGTTTTGGAGAGAGCGAAGAAGGAAACTAGATCAGCATCCTCTCCAATCTAGGAACCTGCAGCTTAGCTGAAATAAAAAAAAACTTGCCGAAATACTTTTGAGATCTGATTCGTATATACACAGAGATTCAGAATAACATGCATATAAACTTATAAAACATGCTCAATCTAGATCTCTAAACATGCATCAAAGGAAATAGATGGCCAATAAACTTATTGAAAAACACCTTTCCTATCAAGATTATAATAAGCTTATTATCAATCTTAGTAATGAATCCACAAGCAATCAGCAAATTATGAACATAGATACAGGTTACCTCAGTAAAAAATGGCAATGATCATCCACACATACAATGGCATAACACCATCTTGCCTCCAAAGCTTCTCTTTATTTCAAATGAACAATAACAATAGTACAATAGCAGCAGCACCTCAATCCCAATTCTCACTAGCTTGGAAGAGGTAGCTTGTGCTTTATTTATACAAAAAATAGGAGATCCAACCTAGGGGGCACAAATCCTGAGGAGATAGACCACTATAGCTGAAGGAGAGTCCATCAATGCTTGATTTGTGTCTAACTGAGCCAGATCTGAGTCTCACTGAGTGCAATTGTCAATCGGAGAGCTGATCTGACTGACAACTCAACCTGTTGACTAAAGCATCCACCAAAACTCATCTAGATGAGCCAAAACATGTGGAGGAGAGAGGGAGGGTGAAATTATCCATAAAGGATCCTGAAGATCAACTCTGAATCTGATTTGATCACCTCCTTTAGTCAAGGATTTGTCAGATCCAGTCAATCTGGTTCAGATCTGACTGATTTCAATCAAATCCACTGAGAATCCACTGATCTATGATTCTGGATTTGCTCCATTATTCATCAATTTATTAATTAAAATAATCAATAATTGATTTTTGGGGCTTTCTAACCTGAGTGATGGAAAATCACTCAAAACTAGGAAATAGTGGATCCATGGGTTTACATGGTGTTGTTAGCTTGAAAATGAGCACCTACATGACTGAAACTGATTATTTGGCCCACTTTTATTACAAAATCAATTTTTCCAATAAAACTATTAAAAAATAACCTAAGTTTTGGAAAAATTAAATTTTAATAAAAGACACTGAAAAAATTTAAAAAATAAAAAAGTTGAAAAAACCTAGGGGGACTTAGACATGTTCATATGACTCGACCATGATGTCTATTATGTTTATACATTGACACATAGACTCTAATAACCTCAATAGGCCTAAATGCCAAGCCGACCACCCCAACTTTGGAGGTATGGAGTGAAAAACTCAGAAATTATCAGTCGTTTATTCAACAACCAATAATAACTAAGGGGAAAAACAACCTGGGCTGATCGGATTGACAAATAAAGTCTAAGAGACCGAGTCTTTTATAGACACTATCATGCTAGAACATTTATTACAATTCCCCCATGGGGTATGAACATGTGATATAGTACAACAAGCATTTCCCAGAAGCACTTCCAATCCAAGAGCCGACCCAGGTGGTGATGGGCAAAGAACTGGAAAATGTGAGAGTGCAAAGGTAGCCTATCAAGGGCAACCTAAAAATAGACACATCTTTGGTTCAGTCACGCTAGTCGGTTAGTAATGCTAGTTAGGTAGTAATGTATTGTCCAGGGAGGTAATAGTAGTGCCAGCGTAAGGTGGTAGCACCCATTACCAATATCACTCATTGCAACTAAGTTCATTCACCAAATCCCCCAAAATAGACCATAGCCCTCGAACCATACCTATACCTGCTGTCAGATCGGTCATATTGTTATGATTCACATGTGCCGCCCCTGTACGATTTATCGTTTCTGGATTGGGGGATTAACCGTTGGTTTCACCTTTTGCTGCTTGCCGCAGGTTGATTCCTTGAATGACTTAATTTAAGTCCAATAAACTGGTGGGGACTAAGAACCTATTGGGGACGATGTAAAAATAACAGTTCACGTCGAACTAGGCATCATGGTGGGTCACAACTTGTTATAGCACCTCCTCATGGGTGGGCAGGGTAGAAAGAAATAAACAGTAACGACAACTCTCCTTCCTATTGGCTATGGAATTGGGCTTGGTTGGGTGCCCAAACAAAAAATCTTTCTCCAGTTCACCAGGCTCACTTGATAAAAACCACTAAATACAACTTAGGTGGTGATAGGCAGCCACTTAATTTGAACCTGACCTATACCATATTGATTGCTATGGCCACAAAAACAATTTAGTTAAACACACATCTACAGAATATAAATAACACCCAAAATCTTGGTTGATCCATGGAAATAAGAAGAACAACTTCTGAAATCTCATCACATTTAACAGTTCAACAACTCAACCCTAATCACTTACTTTTTCATAGCTTAGTCTTTAACTCTTACTTTTTCATTAAAGTCTTAACCTCTTAAGTTTTCATTTACTGATTAAGAATCACAACTTTGCTTTGAAGGTCTCCCCTGGAGTGCTCGAATGTGAAAGCCAAATTGTTAGCAATGAACATTTTAGTGGTCAAATACAATTCAATAACCTTTAAAAATATAGTCAATAAGTTTGAAATTTACCATCAATGTAATTGAAATTGCAGATTCTGATGACACTCATATAGATTTAACAGTTTCCAAAACCTTATTGCATCCACACTTACGCCACCTATGAATCTGAATCTGTTATGTGCAATTTCATCAAACAAAATTGGACCCGTTATCCCACTCTTTTCGGGTCTGTGGTGATAAGACAGAATCGAATGATACTAGAGATAGTGCTGTCAAAGAAGAATGCACTTGTAGCCTACCTTCAATAGCTAGCCTGGACAGAGCGTTGGATTTTGCTTCTGTCTCCATCTAAGCCAAGTTGGATTGCTTGCTCCTCCTTTCTGTTGATGCCCATCGCCATGCAGAGGCATAGATGTCGGCACTTTTAAATGGAGATGGACACAGAAGCCATGGCGTTACAGGTATTAACTTGCCTTTGATTTTGTTTGAATATTAATGGAAAATGACATCAGATACAAGTTGGCTGTTCAGCATCGCCAGCGAAGTCAAAATTCCAGGTCAACCAAATATAGGTGTCGATGCTCAGGGATTTGGAATTCAAACCATGAAAGATTTTCCCCATAAGCAGGAATGAAAACGTGCGGATGTTGAAACTTGAAGGTGTGGCGGATATTCCACACCATACCGCTAAAAGTTAAATTTCTTAAAGTCAAAAGTTGACTTCAACACATATCCATCCCGAATATAGTGCTGTAATTTCTTTTCTTTGTTATCCGTTTTAATATTTTTGGAAGGTTTTAACCTTTTGTTTCGTCATGTAACACATCATTGCATCAGTCATGTTTTAATATAAGAAATATTTACACATCAAACATGTTTTAATATAAGAAATATTATTTATTGAAGTCATTAGACTCAAATTGTACATCCAAAATTAAATTGTATATTGGGAATGAAAACAATAAAATGTAAGCCTAATACATAGGGATTAAAAAAATTCAATTCAATTATATGTATAAAATTTTAAAGTCTTTATTCAAGTTTAAAGACTAAACTCAATTATATTCCAAACAAATCATTTGAAGGTTTGAAGGGTAATCGGATGTAACAAAATTTGGGATGGTACAAAACAATTTTTATATATTTTAAGTAATCAAAAGAAAAATTTTACAGTTTTACAATTTGAACATTTTGTATGTCGATTTAATCAATTTGAACAAGTTGATTCCTTCCATTTTTATTTCTTGGGAATGGGTTTTTTAGAAAAAACATTACATAATTATATATATTAAAAATGTATTATATGTAGAAATTTGGGATTAACTTGGATCGTAAATGAATCTTAATATGATAAAAATATAAAATAAAAGAATATATATTAATTTTTTGTATTGATATATGTGTCTATTACAAGAGGAAGCTGAATTTATTTATAACAAACGTAGAATGTCTTAACTTGGAATTTAATAGTATGCCAGTTTATGCCAACTAGGCAACAAGGTATACTAGGTTAGTAAATAAGCATACCAACCTAGTGGATAAGCTGACTTACATAATCTTGATCAATTATATGTACACTAACACCCCCCAAGCAAAATGCAGGGAGTAAATATAAACAAAAACTAGATCCCATGAAAGAGGTTTGCTTAGGAACCCAAGTACAAAAATCTCATAAGTGGAGAACTAGAGAAAATCCCATAGGAAAAAAAAAACAAAAGAGAGATAACCACCAATATTGAAAAAACATTACACAATAGCCCCTCACAATGTTGAATTGGGTGCACAAGATGATGGAAATGGATGTCGTAAATGAAGGTGAAAGTATGGACGTATGATCTAATGGTGGCAATGATACCAAACGACCTAAGAAAAAAAATTCCATGGTGGCTAGCTCTAAGAGATTGCAAAACAAGGCAATGCACATTATGGAGATAGACACCTAGTCATACTTTATGACTCTCTACATGAATGGCCCACAATCCACTGCTCAAAGGTGTAGAATTAGATTTACCATAAATAAAGACAACCATGGACAAGAATCCTCGATATGGATCTTGACAAACAAGGCCATGATAGGTATCATGTATAAGTGAGGAATCAAATCATATTTATGAGAAAAAAAAACAATCTCAAAAGGGAGAATTAGTGTGATGTGAAACCAATCATTGGAAAATTGAGTATAATACTCTTCAACCTAAGATAGGATGGAAAGTAGATTCTCTAGTTAAAATCTATGGAAAAAAGCATTGCCAACAACCTCAGTACAATAATTTGAGAAAAGAAGTCGAAATCCTTTAAAAAGAAATGTCCTTCACACATAAGTGAGAATTTGATTCTTTAGAGAATAGAAATGTAATGAACATAAAATAATAATTAAATAACTAATAATAAACATAATTAACTATAATATTGAAAGGACATGACCTTTCAAGTCACAATTCCCAAATCCTTATTTAATAGGCGGGTCATCAACCAATGTAAAAATCTATTATCTTTTATCTATACAGCCATTAATATACATTTTCCCTATGGCTTATCCGATATTTCAGATATTTTGGTGATTATTGTATGTGCAAATAATTGTTCGCTTCATATGGTATCAGAGCCTCGTTGGCTAGATCTCGTCCTTTGGCCATATTTTTGGCTTTTAACCATCACCCAGGGTTTCCCTGAATTTTTTGCTTTTGGCCATCTACAGGAAGAACAAAAACAAAAATTTACATGAAGAAAAGAAAAAAATAAAACATTCCGCTACAAAATTAAAGAAGATAAAAAAAGAAAATAAATAAAAATAAAAAAGAAAATTGCCCCTCCATCCTTCCATGCATGCTCCTCCCTAGCGCATCCACTCCTCCTTCATCTACCTTCCACTCCACACTCCCCTCCATGTCACCCTTCAGCTCCACCTCCCTCCCACACAGCTCCCTTCACGTGCGCGCTCTTCCCTCTGCGCTGCCACCATCGTCGTCGCCACTTCCATCTCCTACCACCTCCGCCTCCTACCACCACTACAGCCTCCTCCTACTGTCGTTCCCATCCATTTCCACTGCTGCACTCCCCACCTCCTACCACTCCTCACCATCTCCTCCTCTTCTCCATCGCCACCTGCTCTTTTGCTCCTCCTCGGCTCTTCCACGCACCTCCTACACATCCCCACTCCCTCCTTCCACCACTTCCCTCTCCTCCCCTCATTCTGTCTAGCACCTCTGCCACCACCTCGGCCTTTTTGTCGCCTCTTCCCCTCACCACGTGAGCCTACATTCAAAACAAAAAAATAATTTAATAAACTAATATATATAATAAATATATTATATAATATTAATATTATTACTATAGAAATATTAATAATATTATTATTAATATAATTAATAATTATTATTATTATTTATAATTATTACTTTTTGGAAAAAAAAGTGGGTTATTTAACCTAATCAAAGAAGACTCCCTCGTCAAAAAAAAAGTAAAAGAAGTCAAGTTAACAAGACCGTCCATCATCGAAGAAAAATCCAAAATCAAGGAAGATCAGCAGTCGACAAAGAGTCAAAACGTTAAAGGAAGACTCGGACCAAGTAATCGATAGCCATCTAAGCAGAGACCATGGAAGTTGGCCTGCAAGCACAAATAGAGAAATTAGAAGCCAAATTAAAGCACTATAGAAGAGACAACGAAGAATTACAAAACATGAATATGAAATTGGAAATGTTGATTAAATTACATAAGATGCAAAAAGAGCGCAAGGAACAAAAAATTTCCGATGAGAACAATCATATAGAAAAATTGTCGGCCCAAATTAAGAAATTAAAAGACAAAAATGATTTCATTCAGAGACAAAAAAAAATCAAGAGATAAAGAAACAAATAAGTGATTACGAAGCAGAAATTATACGCTTGCACAAAATCATTAACCACAAAGATGAAGAACTGACGCACATACAACAGAAATTAGAAGATCAAGAATCAATGGTCGACCAGTATCAACAGCAGATAAAATTTCTTCAACAACAAAACAACAACTCTAAAAAGGAACACAAGCTAGATATCGCAAAGAGTAATAAAACAATATCTCACAATTTTGAAGAAATTTTCAGATTAAGAAATCCTAACAAAACAGTAATTACAAAATCAAAAAATTGAAAAACAATAACAAGAGAGAACACTCCGGTGAAGACCTCGAAGGAAAAGTATTGGAAAAGAAAGAAGAAAACCAATGTCTAAATAATTGTAACTAGGAACTACAGAATCGGATCAAGGAGTTAGAAATTGAAAAAAAATCGCAAGAGAAAAGAATTGAAAAGATTAAGAACCATGAACAATCTACTGGAGAACCAAGAAGCACAATCCAAGAAAATGCATCCAACAATCAAATCGAGGAAGTGAAGACAGTACTCGCTGGAGTCCAAAAGGAAGAAGAACAAACAACACCTACACCTTACAGACATCCTAATTATAATCGTCATTTTGACCAACAACAGGGTCAAAATGAATATTCACAAAAGACTTATGTGGACATGTGAAAATTTCAACAGACTAAACAACAATTAAGACAATTCATCCCACAAAAAGATCTCAGAGCTCCAATAAAAATAGATTTGGAATGGACCACAGCAAATACGATGCGACAATTCTCCTGGGGAATAGGTAATTTGTATCAGCTCATTTCCTGAAAAGTCACAAATTAGAAAAAGGGAAAGAATTCCGAGACGACATATCAAAATAAATCAGACATTAATGTCAAATACATCTTTGAGGACAAAGATTCCCTTAAGGGGAAGGCAATGTAACAAACATAAAATAATAATTAACATAATTAACTATAATATTGAAAGGACATGGCCTTTCAAGTCACAATTCCCAAAACCTTATTTAATAGGAGGGTCATCAACCAATGTAAAAATCTATCATGTTTTATCTATACAACCATTAATATAAATTTTCCCTATGGCTGATCTAATATTCCAGATATTCTGGTGATTATTGTGTGAGCGAATAATTGTTCGCTTCAAGAAACAAAAGGTACCAATTTTCTTCTCTTGCGTGCATACAAATACATGTAAATCCCCTAGCTAAAAATACCAAAAGCTAGGGGAATTAATCCCTAATCTCCTCATTCAAAAGAGACGCATAAACCACATCCCTTATGAGAAAACATGTGCATTTCTTATAAGCACAAAAATTAAAGAAAATAAAATATTTTCTCCATAAATGTGTCCACATGAATTTCCATGTGAAAGCATTAAAAAAATCCCCATAATAGCATCATTGTGGAAAGAGAAGGTTGTTGTTTGGTCACCAAAACATTGCAAAACATAGGGAACCCACAAAATAATTTAGGCTCAACTCATAGTAGAGTCCAAAAGCTAGGATCCAATCTCCCAGGTGCAAACAATCATATGTTCAAGGAATTGTTTTGATCTTGTTTTAGGGTAGCATACAAAGGAATGGATCTCGACCTAGTAATTTGTGGGTTTAACCATAAACAAAGGAATTGCTAACCCTAAAGGACTTGCCATCAAGAGCACTTAAACAATATACTCCCACACACTATGATCTACACAAAATCCATCTATGATCAAATCATCACACTCGATGAATGGATTAGTATGATCCCCATGTACTTTTGTGATCCATAATTCTACGATGTAATGAACAATTATTAAGTTATGCTCAAGATATGTAAAGAGGTAGTTAATGGTCTACATGAAAATGAAGCAACTTCACAATAGAGTTCAAAAGAGGTAATGTAGAAGAAGTTGGTGTTATGGATCTGAGAGCTACTACTAGGCTACAATCTAAATGGTGTGCAAATAATAGTATGCCTACTATTTTCCTAGTGAATGAGAGGGACAATGTGAAGGGATCACATAGATCCAAGACACAATAAACCATGAGCCACGATCTATAGTTGAGATAGGAAATAACCATGAATTGTAATTGAGGAAGGTGTTGTGTTATTGTATTTCTAACAAGGGGAATAAGAGCTGATTGTGATGCCATGTAAAAATTTAGGGTCAACTTAGATCATAAATGAGCCTTAAACATGAAAAACATATAATATAATGGAGCATTAAATCTCTTTATTTAGATATGTGTTTATTACAAGAGGAGGCCATGCTTATTTATAACAAACTTGGAATGTATTGGCTTAGAATTCGATAGTATGCTAACTAAGAAACAAGGTACACTAGGCTAGCACATAAAAACACCAACCTAGTGGATAAGCTAGCCTACATAATTTTAACTAGCATACATACACTAACATTGTATGCATTAGAAAATTGAAACACTGTAATAACATTTACATAAAAAATGAACGGTTGGTTATCATAAGTTTTTAAAGTGATCTAAAATCCCATTGGACACACACATGGTCCCATCAAATTGTATAGTAGGAGGATGGGGAAGCTTTCAATATGAAAAATCAATTGAAAAATTCAAACATTTATAAAAATAATTGTAATAGGGTCTAATAGAATCATGAAAACTCTAAAGTTTGAATAATTTTTACTACATTCATTGTTAGAATTTTCAATTATGCATAAATGAACACAAATGTTTAGTTGAGAAATGCCAATTACCTTGTCTAAGAAATATCATCCACAAAATGATGATTCATTTTTTGTATTGGATGGGCAATAACCTCTTCCAAGAAATCGACTAGAGTCGGAAATATATGAGAAATAGATTATGGAATAAAGAGAAAACATGGATACTTTAAGAAACTGCAAGGATATACAAAATTGGAAATATATTATAGAATAAAGAGAAATCATGGATACTAAAGAAACGGCAAGGATATACAAAAGTATATGTTAAAATAATAATCCAACTATATATAAAAAAGGAGTGCATATATTTCACTTGTAATGGATACGAATAACATTCAAGTTTCATACATCACAAGCATGAATGAACTTGAAATTGCATTATCTTCTCGATAAAATAAAATATCATAGATTTACATGTGTTTGCAAAATCTATATAAAATAGAAAAAACACATAATTTTATAATCCTTATATGTCATTAAATCTCATTTTTTTTGCACTAATTTTATAATCCTTACATGTCATTAAATCTCATTTCTTTTGCACTACACCAAATCTTGTAAAATCGATGCCACCCCACTTCTAATATGTCAATGTCTATTATTTATTCATGCATTAATGCATAAATATTTATATTTCAAAACCTTGTTCTCTTTATATCTTTAATTAGATTTTGTTTTAAAAATCCTTGTTAACATAAAACAATGTTGGTTGGTTTGACAAGTATTACCTGCTAGAATGTTAACATATATGGATAACAAGGGTGTCAATCTTTTATTTGAGAGAATGCTTTCGATGTGAGGAAATTCCTTCGATGTGGCTTCCATAAGGAATATTTATCCATTTAAGTAAAGCATGTTAATGGATTCATGCACATGTGCTTTTCATGACGCAATGCAAAAAAAATGGTAAATCATGCCTTCATTGCATGTTTTTCATTGCAAATATGAAAACAGTATTATAGGCCATTTTTTTTTTGTTAGTTTCTCTTATACAAAGGTTTTATGTATATGATAATGACAAGGACTAAAAAAAAATTGCATTAAAAATAAATAAAGATTTGGTCATCTTGAATTGAATCTTTCAATCAATGCTTGAGCATAATTCCTTTAAACTTGTATCTAACTCTTAAGGGAGCTAGGGAGCCACCAAAACAAGGGAGCTAGGGAGCCACCAAAACATGTTTACATTGATTGTCACATGTTTATCTTGAATGGAATATACATTAAATCATGTCTATGTATAGTACCTTATTTGTCAACATTTCGATTGAACCCATGTTTATCTAACAATTTACGAAGATGCCATACACCATGAACAAAAGAATGAAACCAATAGAAATATCTCTTAAGAGTACTTAATGTATGTTCAATAGTTTTTGAAAGTGATCTAATATCAACGTTAATATCTTGGATTTTCTTTTTAGTTTATTCAACTCCATCTAAATATCAACAAGCATATTCAGATAAAATTGGACGGAAAAAATCCTTGCATTATGATACCATCAAATATTCTTTTCTTTTGTGAACAAGCTCAAAATAGCAGAACATAAATGTAACATGTATTTCAAATAATTGATCCTTAGATAGTAATCAAATTCCATGGATTTGAAAAGCTTGTAAGGATTCTAATTCCATAACTTCTAGTAAAACAATTAGCTCAACATTTTTGTTTGTTAAATTTCCAAATCATTACTACACTTCAAGGTATTTTTAAGGATTCAAATATTATATCTATGTATAGTATTCTTGTAAATTATTTGGATAAAAACGCACGCACACACACACACACACACATATATATATACATAGGCGAATATTCGATAAAAAAATATAATATACTATTAAGACTTGTATGTTTTGATGGATTTTGTTAATTTAATCAACTTGTGTAAAACGTAGGTGAATTGTTAAGGCAATTGAGGAACGGTATTTTTTTAAATAACCAAAAAATAGGTAGTTGGTGACATTTATCCCTTAAAAATACCCTAGTAAATGTTTTTGGTAACTTCTCAATGTACAAGAATTGTTATATCTTCTTTGAAGCATTTGATGTTGCAAGTGCCTCATGATGTACAATGCAATGAGTACCAATGAGATTTGGAAACAAAATTCTTTAGGAATATGAAAATTTCATTTTCACTTCCAACAATGGATGAAACACCATTAGTAGAAAATGCTATTTTTTCAGCTTGATTCCTTTATACTATTTAGTGTATCATATATAGTCTTAATTCCGTTCCCATCAGGGACATCCATAGTTTCATAACTTGTGAGATTAGAGGGCCTAAGTCTTTTGATTCTAGATAGAAAGAATATGCAGCAAAATGTTGTTCTAAGCCATTATCTATATGTTCATATAAAATCATAAAGAAAAATGGACAATCCAATATTTTTAACTTTCTTTAAGGAAATCTAAGATACAATGAATCAATTTAGTTGAAACTTTTATGTTTATGTAGGAAGAATAACCCACCTGAAAATGAATGTTAGGTGTTTGTAAATGCATCTAAAGTTGAAATAGATATTCACAAGTAGCAATTGCAATAGCCATATATGCAATAAAATATGCCAATTTCTTGGTAGTTACAACCTTTCCTTTTGGCATCGTTGATGCTGACTATGTGTTCCAGAATGGACTTTAATACAATTTTTTTTGAACTCATGTTTGATGAAATTTTTTTTTTGAATGAGTTAACATAATATTGTATTAAATTGTATTACATTCTGTGACAATGCCCCATTAACCTTGATCCTTATATTTCTCACAAATTCTTCACTTTGCACAAGTGATTCCATCTGCAACATTGATATTATACACTCATGGAAGTCTTGTCTTCCATTCTTCTTCATAATTCACCAAGGAAATTGTTAAGGAACTATAATTTCCCTAAAGTGTAAGAATATTGGCAAACCTTACCGATTCTTAAATTTCCAACCATAAAATGTGGAAACATTTTTCTAAAAAGATTCAAATTTGTAAGTGTTTTATATAGTTTTTGGACAATTTTGACGATTTTCAAACTAAAATATTTTTATCCCATGGAATTTGAGCGAATCAGTTTAGAAATAATGGAAATTGGTGATTATGTTTTTGGAAAAAGGGAGTAAAAAAGTAATATATATGCTAAATTTCACCCCTAAAATCTTCCCTAAAATTCACATTTTGACTAAGAATTTCTTGTTCTCTCACTACTAGATCCATCTTTTGATGATGACCAGACATTTCTAAATCATGAACAATCTCGTTATCCATGTTTTCAATAGGTTTATCACTCAAGTGAGATATATTGAAATATTTTCAACATTATAGGGTTTTGGAATTGTAGAGTATCCATAAAATTTGTCTAAATTTTATTTTTTTGGAGGAATTTATAGTGAAACAATATACATATAAACAAAAAATAACAAGAAGAAAATATTTAAAAATTCCCAAGGCATAAAAATGGTTAAATTTCTTAACACCACCATTAATATTGGAATTGATATCAATTAGTTGAATAAGTAAAGAAGAAACAATTGTTTATTGAACACATGTATACTATTGAATCCATTATCAAAGCTTCGCATAAAGGGGAAAATACCTTTGAATATTACCTTGTTTAGTGCCTTATTTTGCTTCCCTCTTCCATCGTTTACATACATTTTATGTAATTTATGTAACATGCAATGAGATGATTCTCAAATGAAGAAAATGTTGAAATCTTGCATAGTCCGATTTCAAAATATTTATCCATCCATTATCTAAAGAAATAAAACCCCAATCAAAATTTAAAAGTGATGGCCAAATAGTCTTCATTTAAAATAAAATTAAAAATGTCACTTATACCAACAAAATTAATCTATCTATGTAATTTATACAAGAAAATAATAAGTAACATTATGCTTAGCTTTGAAACTATTTAGTTCAAACCATGAATTGTTAATATTCCAAACCATGAATTGTTAATATTCCAAATGTAATTGCAAAGATAGTTCTATGACTTTTTAAAGTTAAGTAGTATATATTTATCAAACATGAAAAGGAGACATGGTCTCAAATTCCAATTGGAAAACCAACATTCATTTTTAGTGTTGGAAGTATCACACACTCCATAAAGCATAAAGGTACTTTCACTATTATTACTACTTTTACTGCATAAATCTAGGTGAGCTAATTTTACTTCTGTTACTGCAGAAAGACATGTGACCTCCATAAAGAATGCTTTTTTACAAAGTGTCTAATATGTCTATAAAATCACTGCTATGGCTTATATCATGATTAATTTTACTCATTCTTATATAATACAATTCATTCTTCCTCTCAAGCTTGTCTTCTCTCACAAGTTTTATGTGGTTTTTCTACTAGATAGGTTCATTGTGAAAACTTGACATGGTATCAAAGCTTTGTTGCTACGAGAAAGTGCATAGGAACTTTATTTGTAGGTTCATGGGTAAGAGCATGTTGAATCCAAGGGAGAAGTAGACAAAGACGAAATCATGCCAGCTCCAAACTATAAAAATCGTAGTGAACATTGGATAGGTTTCATGACCTATGCAGATAATTTTAGGGGGACTACAATAGCTCATTTGAAATTATTCTAATATATTAAATGAGATTTTTTCTGGAATTCAATTTCGCTTCACCATTTGAAATATATGATAAAATGAACCTCTGAGAAATTATGAGATCATGTAAGCATGTACCCTCTGTTGGCTCAATATCGACTAACCTAGGTTCAACTTAAACCAAACCAACAAAACCCCAAGGTACTGGCCCAACAACGATTAACCCTGTTAGCAACACCTGTGAAGAAAGTGAGGTCTCACACGAGATACTTATAGGAGTTGTAGGAACCATATTTAAGCAGTGGAGAAGGGGATATTCTTATGCTAGACATCACCATAAAGGACATCATCATAAAAATTACCACAATAGAATATTTCAATCCATTCACAGACTTAATATATTCTCAAAACTCATTTGAATCTATCTTGATTCAATTACTTAGCAAGAAGTTAACACATTATCACAGATCATGACAATACACAAAAAAATACACACAGTTATGATGCACCATTTGACACAGAGTTTAACATGGAAATCCCAAGTGGGAAAAACCATGAAAGCCCTCATTAATTAGCAAGAGTCATAGTTCGAATTCTTTGGTATGCACACACATCCTGCAAACATTCCTCCACAATCCCCATTGCTTTAAGTCTGTGCACACAACTTGTGGATCGATAGTATACTCACAACTCGTATTCATTTTCAACATAATTCAGTCTATCGACATTACATACTTTATCCCTCAAAACATGACTTCAACCAACCTAGCCTACTTGGAACCCCCCAAAATCCCATCCTAATACATTTTTATAAGCTCTATTGGCCGATTTTACATCACGCGTGTTAGGATTATTAATTAATCCTCCCTTTGACCACTTATTCTGTTTGTCTTTTCCTAGCTTAGGATGTCATTACCACTTCACTAGTGCTCAGGGGACACACCTAGGGGCCACCTACCACTCACTATGCTTGCTTGCATGAGTTTAGGGTCTCTAGAGACCAATACCTATAATTTAGGAACCCACTCTGACTGACACCAGCAGTTGACCCTAGTAGGTTTTCAATTATGTTCAACTATGCTCTAATTCCCATCAGTTAGTTCACTCCCAGTCATATTAGAATGAATTTTCATGATTTAACGAAGGTAGGGTGCATTTTCTCAGCTATCTACATCAGTTAACTGGTTGTGAACTGATTCAATGATCTAGAGTTGCATTAGTGAGCTCTAGTGATGATTTTCCCACACCGAGTTAGATCTGGAGTCAATCAAGTTGGTAGATTCGAATCCTATCTTAGGCATTCAAATTATCCTATTTGCAACACCATTGTATTACATATTATTTACTGATTAATGGGTGTAATGTTATTCTTCCAATTATTGGTATCATGTGTGTTTAATTTTCCATGAATTATTGATAAGTTTTTATTTAATTCTTCTCTCTCTTCTATAGACTTCTTTTGTCATTAAATTCATGCAAGCCTAGAGATATTATTCTTTATTAAATTTAACACCAAATACACTACCAAAAATTGGATACACTTTCTATCTAAATCACAAACTCTACCATCATACTCTATGAATACAATTACTTTTCCCCCAAAAACTACCCAAAATTTCGGAGTTGACTGTTTCAACACCCACTCTGTTGTAGCCTTGTTCACACCTCGATTGGGCTCCAAAAATTAGAGACTGAAATTTAACCCAATTTCCTAGGGCCAACACTCTTCATTTTGACAAGATATTTCTCACCCCATAGGATGCAAAAGGTTAGATTCAATATATGGTTTTAAAGTTATATTTGATAGATCTCAAATGGGTATTCAACAAAATTTGTTTCCATTTATTGTAGCATATAAGTTATGTTTGAATAAAAAATAGAAGTCAATCATGCTTTTGAGATTTATTAGGTTTTACATGCATGATTTGATTTACTTGTATAAGATTATATTTTTAGCTATTTAAAATCACAGTCTTTGAGCTTCTTTGGAATTACAGCTAGAGCCATAGCATATTGGTTTCATTTTTTAGGGACATTATTTCCAATGGTAGACAAAGGTTTAATCATCTCCAATTTTCAAAATCTGAATCAAAATTTTGTCAAGGAATTTGGCAAAATCTGAGATGATTTAATTTCTTCATAAGAGAATCTCAATATTGCTTTTCAAAAAGCATATGCAATTGCAATTTCGGGAAAGAAGTCAAAGGACAAAAGCTGGTGAAGAAGAACATAATGTAGAAAATGTATATAAGATAATGTATGAGATGATTAATAATTACAATTGCTTGGCCTTATATAAGCCTGTCTTGCACCTTTTCACCAAAGGGCATGACTAATGAATTTAACTATTCTTTACTAATAATAAATTAATATTAATTATATTCATATTAATTTATTATTATTTTCTTGTTACATTGCCTTCCCCTTAAGCGAAGCTTTGTCCACAAAGCTTATTTGACAACAATGATTACATATGGTTTTTTACTTGTAATGTTATCTCTTGATATTTTGTGTTCAGTCATTGCGACATTTGATGAAACGAGGTGATACGAGCTACGAATTCCCCTGAAGAACTTTCGCGTCATCTCTGATGTGGATATTTGTATGCTTTGCTATTGGCAGGTTTTGTCCCTCATTCTATTTTGATTATGTGTTCAATTTTTTTGTTTGGTAGGATCTCCATAGGTAGCTCTTGACAGACTTTGTGATGATTTTGAATCAGTGCTTGTATCTCTAGTTATTTTTCCATATCTCCTTCACATGTTAGAAGCTCCATTTCTTGGCATTGAAGTATGTAGGCTGGTGCGCCTTTCCGAAGTATCTTTTCAATCTGATGTGATGTAACCAAATGTGTTGGAGGTGGTTGGAACCCATATAATTTGTGTGTCTTCCCGAACAAATGGAATTCAATAAAATATTTTTGGTAATCTGAGGGGTATGTACCCAAGGTTTGTAACCATTGTATTCCTAATACTACGTTGACTCCTCCCAGTGGTACAACAAAGAAATCTAATTCTAAGTTATCCTATTGTATTTGTAAATTGACCTTGTGATATTTTCCCACATTGTCAATCTTCTTGCCATATTCTACCATAACCTTCATGTTAGGTACTGGAAAAATAAATAGGTTAAATAACTTAGTAAGGTTGACATTAATGAAGTTATGGGTGCTGCTAGTGTCGATGAGAACTATTACATTTTTCTTTTTTATATGTGCTTTAAGATTTAATGTTTATGATTGGGAGATTCTGGTAATAGAGGATAATGATATTTTGGGGTGTCGTCCTTGATTTCTATTTGGTAGTCTTGTTAGCTATTCGCATCGTTCTCAAATGGTTCCTTGAAATCCAACTCTGCTTCTTTTGTTTCACAGGCATACAATTTATTTTGTAAGCATATGTGCCTAGAATCCCATTTGTCTCCATATAAATTACATTTCCCTTCCTTTATTCTCTGGTCCTCTAAACTGGGCTTCATTCCTTCCCTAAGTTGAGGTGGTGTATATCTTGGATTTCATGTGTATGCTAATTGGAGGGGGTTCTTTTTGGAGTCGTCTTCGTCAAAACTTGTATGAATGGATTTGCTTTCAATAATCCTAGATTTATGTCGTACTTCCTCCATGGTAGATATGTTATGAAACTCTGGCTCATCATGAATGTGTTGTTGTAGACCATATATGTAGGCCTGTAGTCGTTGGTCATCGGTTAACTCTGGAACTCGAGTTGACAATGCTTCTGACTCATAGGTGTACTCATAGGCATTATTTTTTTGTTGTAACCTTGTGATTTTGGCAAAGATGTATTTTTATTCAATGCCCTAGAATATTTTGATGAGGTCGTTCTTGAATCTAACTTGGTTGTGAGAACAAGTTCTTGCAGTATTCTTCCACCATAAGTACCAGTTGTAAGCATTTACTTCTAGATGCATGGAGGCATGTTTAATTTTCTCTCCTTCGTAATGGATGTTGTGGATTTCTAAGTATTCCTCAACTTTGTTAATCCATGATATGCACTGTCGTTTGTCCCCGTCATATTTGGGAAACTCAATTTTCACTTGTATTTGGTGTCCTTGTGTATATGAGGCCGAGGACGACATGTTGAATAGAGGATCTAGTTCCTCCAGTGTTCTGGGAGATTTTGGTTGCAGATCATTTGGAATTTGTAATATGTCCAAGATGGTAGTTAAAACTTCTTGATTTTCTTTTGGTTTTACTGTAGAGTGAGGACGGTATTCTTTATTCGTGACATGATTTGTGTCCAACTTGATATCAAAGGGTCACCGGTTTGTATGATCTTCACATGGAGGTCATCCTAGTTCTTGTTAATCTTCTCATTTATTTGATCAAGTCAAGAGTTAAGTTACCCATTGATATGGTGATTGTTGGAATCTTCTCAGTGCTGAACATGGATTTATTTTTATTCGATGTATGATGCCATCTTACCACGATATTTTTTAAGTAATAATAATAATAATAATTATTATTATTATTATATAATTTTTTAAATTAATAAGAATATAAATAAATATTATTATTAAAAAATTGTTAATAGCCGTCATGACCATGGAGTAATGGAGAGCGGCAGGAGGGGAGCTGGAATAGGTGGATGGGAGTAGTGGAAAAAATGGGTAGTAGATGGATCAGGAAGGTGGCGGTGGATGGGAGGGAGATTGGGAGGAGGGATGAATTAGTGACAGAGCTGGTGGAGTGGGAAGAGGTGAGTAGGTAAGAGTGAAAGAGAGAGAGAGAGAGAGAGAGGAGCATGGGGAAGGTGGAGGAGGGCACATGACGGTCAAGGGCATGATGGAGGGTTGAGTGGCATGAAGGGTCACACGAGGGAGTGGAGGGGAAGGTATTTAGAGGTGTGAAGGGATGCAGAAGGATGGATCTAGGTGGAATGGATGTGAGGGAATTGAAGTGGGTGTCGTAGTGATGGATGGAGGTGAGAGAGGTGGTAGCATTGGGAGAGAGGTTCAAGCAGAGTGAGGAGGGATGGGGGAAAGGAAACAGAGAAGAACAATGTGAGGAAAGTGAGAGGAGGCAGAGGAGGTAGATGAGGAGATGAGAGGATGAATTAATGGGAATGGATATGGATGGATATGAGATGAAGAAATTGTGGCATGGCTTTGATACCAATGAAAGCACAAAATATGGTGAAGAAGAACATAATGTAGTGAATGAGAAGTTGTGAGGAGCAGCATGGCTCTGATACCAATGAAAGGACAAAATCTAGTGAAGAAGAACATAATGCAGAATATATATATAATATAATGTATGAGATGATTAATAATTACAATTTATTGGGCTTATACAAGCCCGTCTTGCACCTTTTCACCAAAGGGCATGAATAATGATTTTAACTATTCTTTACTAATAATAAATTAATATTAATTATTTTTTTTATTATTTTTTTTATTATTTTCTTGTTACAAGGATCTAGAAGATGAAGCTTCTAATTGGGAACCCCACTATGATATATCTGCATTGTGCAACTCTTGCTGGAATTAAAGGAGAAGGAAGATATAATATCTATCTTGTAGGTAGATTTGCAAAACTCCGTTGCTTCTAACACAACTTACCCCTTTTCTGATTCTTCTTATGATACTGATAAATCGGGATTTACTACAAATTGTAAATCTGTTGCAACATACTCTTCATATTTAATTACAAATAGACAGAAAGAGAAAGACACTACATATTCAACTACAAATCCAAAAGCATTTCTTGCCATTTAGAAGCTTCAAACACCCAGTTCTTTTGAGTTTCATACTTGTGCAATTGGGTCCAAACTACTTTTGAAGATGTGATACACTAGTGGTGGCCTTGGTAAGAATATAAAAGGTATTTCAAACCCTATTCAACCTATGAGAATACCAACTAGCATCGAATTAGGTTTTGATGGGGCTTCATCATCAATATCAAGTTGTCCTTATTCATCTAATGCTCAAATTCAATTTGTTACAACACTTGAGATCATCACATCATATAACTCTTCTACTGATGAGTTGTAGGAGCCATCTCCTACACTTGTTTTTTTAAAGGTCTTTGAAGCTGACATAACTAGCATCAATGCTAGCTTCAAACTTATCAAAAGTTCTTGCATTGTAATCTTCAACACCAACATTAGAGCTCTTGGCAACATCGATGTCTCTAGCATCAAATTTATGGTCCACATCATCCACATATTGACACCTTTGATATCATGATTGGAGACAACATCGTCCTTCTTTCAGGTTTTCACAAGACTTTATAGGTTCTCCTTCCTTCAACTCATTAAAGAGGAGGCATATTCAAAAGAATCTTGGTAAAGTACCAACTCCAAATATTTTATGTAGTTCTATTAATGATTGATCATGGAAACATCTGAGCAAATTTTTGAGGACTTCCTCCATATGTGTTTCATCCACTATACATGGGAACCGTTCTCATGCACTTTTGACTTGATTTATTAGGCTGCATTTATAACTCTATTCACCATTGTCTTGACACTTTCTTGGTGACTATTATGGTGTTGTGTCTACATGTTGGAGCACTCTGAATAGCTTGACCATCTTGGTGTAGACTAGAACCTTAGTTTTTTGGAGAGATATGAATGTTGTTAACTAGTGTCAACCACAGTATTTCAACTTCAGAACATTCATTGGAGTAGATTATGATCTATCATTTTCATATCCCGCATCAATGATTTTTCATCTTTTCTAAATTTTGGAGATTTTCTACCACGTGGTGGATCTCATAGTTGCTTAAAAACTTCCTTTATTTCTTATTCTTTCATACATTGCCCTTTTGGGGCAACAAGAGTCCCATGAGGTTTTCCCTCTTTCCTCTATTTTCCAATTTGCATTATTAAATGCATTGTAAAATGGGTACCTAACATTTCCTTGGTTGTCGGGATCCATTCATCATTTATACCCTAGTAGTGTTCACAAGGGGTTTTGGAGATATCACACAACCCATAAACCATAAAGTTTCTTTGACTTCTTTACTGCATAAAGCTATGTGAGCTTCTTTTATTCAAATTTTTTCTAAATTTTATTCAGCCATCGCTTTTGGAGGCATTTATAGTGAAACAATATAACTATAAAAAAAAATAAAAAAATAAAAATATTAAAAAATCATTTTAAGTAGGAAAATGGTTAAATTCCATAACGCAATCATTAATATTGGAATTGATATCTGAATAGAAGAAAAAAATTGTTTGCTAAACACATGTACATTATTGGATCCAATATTATAGCTTGGCATAAAGGGGAAAATACCTTGGCATATTAATGCGCTAAGTGTTTTGTTTAGCTTCCCTATTCCGTTATTTGCATACATTGTATGTCTCTTGTGTCATATGCAATGAGATTATTCTCAAATGAAGCAAATGTTAAAATCTTGAATAGTCCAATTTCAAAATATTTATTCATCCCTTATTCAAAGAAACAAAACAAACCCTTAGTCACAACTTAAAAGTGATCTATCCAAATTGTCTCCACTTAAAATAAAATTAAAATGCCACTTATACCAACAAGATTGATCTACGAGTGTATTTTATATAAGCAAATAATATGTAACATCATGCTTAGACTTGAAAATATTTAGTTCAAACCATGAAATGTTAATATCCCAAATAAAATTGCAAAGATAGTTATGTAAATTTTTCAAATTAAGTAATCCATATATTTATCAAACATTGAAAAGGATACGTGCAATCAACTTCTATTTGGAAAATCAACATTATTTTTTGAGTGTTGGATATATTACACACTCCATAAAGCATAAAGCTACTTCTATTATTATTACTGCTTTTGCTACATAAATCCAAGAGAACCATAATGTTCCTATGAGGAATCTCCCTTGTATTTGAAGATGTAGGATTGTAGAGTTTGCATGTGAGTTGGTTAGACGATTTCCAATAATTACTTGGAAATGAGTTAGGCAGTAACTTGTGCCATCAACTAACACTTTGAATTGTTTAATCACTCTTCTTTCATCCATCTTGGCATCTTTCATTTTAAATTTGATTGGCCAAGTGTTAAGCAATGCATTAAGCATTGTGATTTTTCCACCGGGTTGACTAAGTAGGAAACATGTGAGTTCATATTGGGGGATTTAATAGTAAAACAAAGGGATCAATATATTTCTTAGTAGGGGTCAAGGGGTATTTTTAATTTATTAGAAACCTATAAATATTATGGGGTTTTATAATTGTAGATGTATGGTGTTGAATAGTTATGTTATTTCTGATGGTCACGTGAGTTAGAGAACATTTTAGAGGTGAAATTTAGCCCATGGGCTATTTTTCAACCTATTTTCCAAAAACGATTCGCCAATTTATTTATTTTTCAAAATTCATTTGCTCAAATTCCATGGAAATTGTTTTTTTTTTTAATTTAAAAATGGCCAAAATTGTCCAAAAGCTATATCAAGTCCTTAAATTTTGATTATTTTTACAAAAAGATGGCAGATATTTTATAGTTCCAAATTTAAGAATTTGTAAAATTCACGAAATTTTTTATGATTTTGAGAAAATTATGGATCCTTAAAATTGTATGAAGTTATATAAGTTTTTGAATGAGTATGACTATGTGTGAAGGTGGTGTGAATCTAATTGTGTTTGTAGAGATATAGGTGAATACGATGTGAAGTTGATTGGAATGACTTTGTATGAATTCAACTTGTGTTCATGGTGTTGTGCCCCATCTTGAAATATCCACTAACACTAAAATATCATATTTCAACCTAAAACATCTTTAGGAATTCTAATAGTTGTGTTACCTAACCATACTAAAGAGAAAAATAAAAAAGAGTTTTAAAAATGTCATGAGAAAAATACGTACTTAATATATATTTCAGTGAAACTAAGAGGTTTTCGAATCAGATAAGTGTAGTGAAACATCCCATTGAATTTAAAATCCCTTCCTCGTATATTAAAATATCCCTCTTCTGTTTAAATAACAAGTCGTTCCTCGTATATTAAAATATCCTTAATCTGTTTAAATAACAAGCCATTTCATGGACGTGATTTGTTTGAGTGCGATCCCATAAATGTTATACTCCAGTACATAGCACGATCATTCGTAGGATATTAAAGAATATCCCTAATTTCACTAAATATTGGAAAATGCCTCCTAAAATTGTATTGTTGAACCCCCTCCCAATATACCTTTCCAATTAAGAAAACCCCTAGTTTCACCAGATGTTGTAGGTATCCATTTTTATCAACCCATTTTTAATACCCCCTTTATATCATATTATCAATTTGTAACAAACAAGAAACCTAATGCATATTAGTATAAACAAACATGATGCTACATAAAATAATAGTATAATGTTAATAATGAGCCCACTGAGATTTTAGGGGGGATTGATCAATTTGTAGCACTAGATAGTGGAAGACTCAACGAAATAGTAATAGGGAATGAAAAATGATTAAAAGGAAACCTAGTAAAGAGGTCAATGTAACAAAGAATGTAAAATATTGATAGTCCAACAGTCACTGCAATGCTTAGAAAAGATCGGAATTATAGATTTTTCATACCACGAACTACCAATGTATCAATTTTATATCATGTAAATACAAGTATAGCCATATAGATCTCTTGTTTTCTATAAACTTAATAATGAAACTCCATAATTAAAACCCTTTTCTGGATGGACTTCCCTATCTTCTTGTAAAAATAAACACCATTGATGTTTGATCACAAATGAACATAGAAAAAATCTTGTTTCTTTCCAATAACACCATATGATCATGTGCATAGCTTGGATTTGGTTCATTCACAAGATGTAATGAATTTCCTCCACTTCCTCTACATTTATTCTTGCAATCAAGGGAATTAACACCATTTAGTTATCTTTTCTTGGGTTATATTAAGTTTTGTTTATCTTTATAGGATAGGGAAAATATCCATTGTTAATTTTCAAGCATGCAATAGTTACAAAGATACAAAGATGGTGAAACTTGTAGGATACTATTTCATAGTAACGATAACACATGGGGAATATAAATAAGGATTTAGATTTTCACCTATTTTCATGTCAGTTCTAATACGATATTAAGATGGATTCCTTGGATATAAGAATTGAATTTACAATTATGAATGTGCTAAATTTAACTCAACCTAACAACTATTCCTAACTAAAAATGTGAAAATGTTAAAGAAGAATACACAAAGTTGAAACAATAATTAGTCAAGAAAGATTGATATATATTTTCTTGGTTCCAATGAGCCAAGAAAGGTTGATCTCACTTTTATTGGTTGTCATGGAGCTAGGTTTAATTAAATATCAATTTGCACCTAAACCCCAACCTAAAAAATGAAGAGTTAAATCTTTTACTACAATGCCTAAAAAAATACAATATAATTGTTCAACTCTAGAACTCTCGATAAGCTACATATCTTAACTTTGGAGTTGACAAGGAACCAAATGCATATTCAAGGATATTGAATAGTGTCATAGGATGCAATGCGATTTCTATCTAGAAAATAAACACACTTTGGAAATTGGCCTCATATAGAACAACAAAAGGTATAATGTTACAAGACTACCTTAGTTTTAACACTAGCAAACTCAACCTCAATTATGGAGAAAGTGTGAAATATTACATACATATTCATAGCACGTTGCAAATATAACCTTTTGGACATCACATCAATAACATTTTTGATAAAAGAACAAAATACTATCAGCTCGGTTATCTCAATGCCACAAAATTCTAATATTACAGTGCCTGGTATTCCAAGAATCATACCAAGTATCTAAATAACTTTTCTAAGCAACAAAAGGAGTAACCCCACAAAAATAAAATACAGAGCACAGTTAAGAGTAATAGTTGCAATATTATCATAATTTCATAAAGCTAAACAAAATTGAAAAAGTTGCTCTGATATATTTACAAAATGATTCAAGTCTCTACTGGAAGAAGAAAGGATGAAAAAAATTTAACTTGCACATAAATCTATAAAGATTAAACAGATTATAAACAAATTATAATCATTCACATATTATTTTTAAAAAATGAAATATATGATAAGTCAAAATCATTGTTAAGTCAACAATACTAGTTTATCATATAGCTATGATTCTATATATGACATAAATTGTAGTCAAAAGAGTCATCTTCTCCGTTTCCACTACTAAAAAATTACTAAAAGTTTAAATGGGGCATTTCTATGAATTTTAAAAACATGTGAAGATAAATTATTTGATGAGATGATATTGACATCGGTTGTAAATGACCACTAGTATAGAGGAAATGAAGTTCTCCATTTTCCACAATGTCAATTTGCTTGGTTGACAACCTTCCAACACCTTTAACCTTCATTTTTAAATCTCATTGGCATTAGGTTGAAATCATGAATGAAACATGAATTTGCATCAACCCATGTACATATAACAATAAGATCGTCATGTGAAATCCAAATATGTATTGAAATTGAATTTAAAGTCATAATATGGACCATGGTTTAGAATATTAGTGAGATCCATAGGTACATGGACCATGATTTAGAATCCACCAATAGTTCTATTGTTGAAATTGTAAAGACATAGCAAGAGAAATTGCCAAACTTCACTCATGGATTCATCGACATAATCTTAAAACATGCAAACAACATTTTAAAATTTTCTCGAAAGGTCGTTTGTTAGGTTATTAAAATATGATAAAACATTTGATATATAATTTAGATAATTATGAAAAAGAGAGGGTTTGAATGTTGAGACCCTACTTGAAAAAACTATCGATGTAATTTAAAAATTATAACAAGAAATATTTTAGAAGTCATCGATGGGCCATTGGTGGCATTCAAAAGATGAGAAAATATTTTTTTAAACACAATGATAGATTCTCGACTCGATTCTAAAGAACAATTTTAAAAGGATTCCAACAAGACTGTAAGTGAAATCCTAGAGATCCAACTAAAGTAAATTAAAAGACATTGATGGTATAAAAATTAGTAAGATATAAAAAACCAAGAGGAAATTTTGTAATAAGAGGATCAAACATAAAGATGAAAGCTAATATAACACAAATTTATTTAAACCAAAACTAAATAATCTATTAAATGAGGATTGATCAAGGATAGTAACCCAACGAGACTTCCATCAAGATTATCATTAGTACACTATTATCAAACTTATGCAAAACTTAGATCATAAGCAATATCAAATAGAAATGGAGGGTCCTTAAATTTTAGGTGGGTATTATTTGAGCCCATGATTTGGAGGTTATTCCTCATCCCACCCAAATAAAACAACCCACAATATTTATATTACTATGTCAAATTATAAAAAAAACTTCACCCCTTAATATAGGGAAATATATTTTTGAGGTTTTTAAGAGTATTCGAACCCCCAATATGAATAGATGTGATACAATATTGCCTCACTAGTGAAGCCCCAATGAAGTCCAGGTAAGTAGGTCTTAAGACACGTCCATAGCGGTGGTGGGTAAGGAGCAAAGGTAAATGAGGAGTCTTCTAAAGCAAATAAAACATGTCGATTATCAATTTGACTCAAGCAAGATTTATTATACTATGCTCATGGTGTGGTGTTTAATGCGTTAAATCAATTCTTTAATCAATTCTTTAATGGATTATTTTGAAAAATGGTTTTAACTTTTATTGATGTTGCTTAGACAATGTTTCAAGGAATTTGCATACATCATCGTCGAGAATACCAACAACCATCAAACAACTACCGTCGTTGATCTTGGGAAACTTGTTATATGTCTCACATTATTTAATTTGAATTTTTTTTCTCATTCACAGAGGGTGTTAAGCCCATTCCTGCCCATTCCTTTATTGATACATTCAAATTATCTCCTTATATTTAAAGGCATTAAATGTGTGATGGAACCCGCATCTAACGAGCTTTACGTTTCCTTCAATCTATTTTCCTATAAATTAACGTGTGTGATGGTTGAAAAGTAGCACTGCACTTAATCCAACTTTGGTTCGACAAGATAGTGGTCTTAGTTTGTGGTTCTACTCTTCACGATGACCGAATTTTATGATGTTTCTTTGTGAGATCCGAATTTTATGGTACGTTTCCTATCCTACCTATCGTTGGGTTATGTGTACCAATTCCTCATATTGTTGTTATGAATTCAAGGATCAAAACTTTGAAGGTGTAAATATATCATTAGCTCTGCACTAAAAGTATTAATTATCTCTATGTGAGTTTTTTCTAAATGATCAAAGGGCAACGTCATAGTCACCTTTACGTGTGGGCGAGGAAACGTCATCACAACCTTAACATGTTGGCGAGTGAAAAATAAAATACTTCTAAGTAAATGTTTCGTCGGCCAAAGAAAATTACAATACTGCGAGTATGAAAATGATTTTTATCTCTATATATATAATTTTACTTTTCTCGACATTTAGAAAGATTGCACTTCAATATTTGAAAATGGAGAGATCCCTATATATTGAGAGCAACGTCGATATGAAAAGTGATATAATAAAGATTCAAGTAATAGAAATTTTGAGATCCCATTATAGTCCAAGATTGATAAAGAAAAAGACATTATTTAGGAATTCTTATTATAAGGTCTTCTTCATCTCGTGAAATGTTACCACTTTTTAGGTTAGGACGAAGATAATTCATCCAACGAATCCCAAAACTTTTTCCATAACGCTTTAGACCTGTATTCAATCATGTTAATACTTCACTAGCCAGTGATCATAAAGTATGATTCACCAATACATTCATTGTTTGTGTTAGCCAAAACCAAGCCGACTAAACTTGATTTTACCGCTTAGTCAATATTAAATTAATTTTCACTTTTCACGTCGACCTCTTTTTCTTTTTCACTTGTCTAGTGAAACTTGTCTATCTCCCGACTAGACAAGTCTATCAACTTTGGTCGGACTTTAGACCCGACTGATTTACTTTGACTTATCTATTGGTTCACTCTTCGTCCACTCAAGTCAGCTGACCTCTTCAACTTCTCAAGTCAGTTGACCTCTTTGACCTCTCAAGTCGGCTGACCTCTTTGACTTATCAATTCAGCGACCTCAATCGGCTGACTCAACTGACCTTGTCGGTTCACTTTGGTCGAAATCTACAGAGTATGTTTCTTAGTCTAAGAGACTTAAGAAATTACAAATGCTTTTCACCTGTGAGTAAGATGAAGTAAAATAGACACATTACCAAATCCAAATAACTTATAAAACATATGCCCAAATATGTAGGAAGACTTGACTCGACCAATGTGTTGTAAAACTCTGGAACTTTCACGTGGTGAGAAATTTATGGGTTCTTTGATCTTTCACTTAACAGTAATTGTAGAAGACATTTACCCAAGTAAATCTAGAAATATGTGCATCCAAATAATCATGCATTCAACCATAAACTATTTCATATATTTAACTATGTGGAAATAGCAAAGTATTGCAAACTTGTCGGTCTAGACTTGTCGGTCTAGTCTTGTCGGTCTAGACTTGTACTTTTACAAAGCTTCGGCTCTTCAACTAAATCACGTACACAAAAGTTTGAGCTTCAACTTCTCTTTTCTCACCCTGAGTTCCTCTGTCTCTCTATTATGTCTCTTGTGTCTCTTGACTCTCTGTCTAACCTAAATTACAATTTGCTTCTTCTATTTATAGGCAACCTAAAGATTGCTTCTACATGGGTCGACTGACTCACCATTAAAGACTGTAATAACTATCTACCTAACAACTTAGCTTCAGAAATAAATTCGACTGGTTTACATTACCGAACCGTGGACTCTTCCCTCTTGTCAGACTGACCGACAAGATCTTGACTGGTACAGACCCTGATAGAGTCGGCTAAGAGTCAGGTATGGATCTACAAGTAATTACTTTTTCCAACACTCCCCCTTAATTATGAGCAGATGGGGATTTTTTTTAAACAAAATTTACAAAATGTTTCAGAGCTTAGACATGCTCTGTTTATGACAGAGTTCATTGTGGAGAACTTGTCATTCCAAGATAACTATGCAGATACTGGAATGTGTCCTTTGCCAATGGCTTTATGAAGATGTCGGCAAGTTGGTCTTCAGACCTGTAAAATTCCAAACAAATTTCCTTGTCGTTCACCAACTCTCTTATAAAATGAAACATTGTGTCGATGTTCTTGGTTCTTTTGTGAAACACATGATTCTTTGATAATGCTATGGCTGAATTGTTGTCGGTTCTTGATGGTTCTGTAACAAGTCTTTTAAGACTCTTCTCATCCAAACAACTTGACATGCAGCACTTGTTGCTGCAACATACTATGCTTCAACTGAAGACAGAGTTACTATGGGTTGTTTGTTTGAAGCCCATGAAGCAACACCTGTACCAAAATGAAATGTGTACCCAGATGTGCTTTTCCAGTCATCTATGCTGCCTCCATTGTCATTGTCAGTGTAGCCAATGAGTTTAAAATTTTCTAAGGTTGAATACATAATACCAAGGTCTTTTGTGCCACTTACATACCTCATAATTATTTTACCTGCTTGCCAATGTGAGTCTTTTGGTGACTCCATGAACCTTGAGATTAGACTTACTCCATACATAATGTCTGGTCTTATCGCTATCAAATACATAAGGCTGCCAACAAGCCTTTTGAACAGCGTAGGATCTATAGTGGATCCTTCATCATCCTTGCTCAATTTTAAACTTGTTATTACTGGTGTTGGGGCTGTCTTGCAATTAGACATGTTGAACCCTTTTAAAACTTCACTTGCATACTTAGACTGTGATATAAAAATACCACTTTCAGACTGCTGAACTTCAATGCCCAGAAAAAACTTCATAAGCCCCATATCAGCCATTTCAAATTCACTTTCCATGACTGCTTTAAAATCTTCTATGCCATAATCACCAGTAAATATTAAATCATCTACATACATGCAGCCAATTAACATCATAACTTGCACATCGACTTTGGTGCACAAAATCGGTTCACTTTCACTTCTGTGAAATCCATTTTCAGTGAGATAGGAATCAATCGGACTATACCAAGCTCTAGGAGCTTGCTTCAAACCATATAATTCCTTTTTCAGCCTATACACTTTATGTCCTTGACCTGGAACTCCATACGCTTATGGTTGTTCCACATATACTTCCTCTTCTAGATAGGCATTTAAGAATGTCGACTTGACATCCATTTGATAAACATGCCATTTGTTTTGTGCAGCAATGGCCAAAATTGTTCTGACTATATCCATGCGTGCAACAGGTGCAAACATTTCATTGAATTCGATGCTGGGTTGCTGTGTGAACCCTCTTGCTACCAGTCTTGCTTTGTGCTTTTGCACATTCCCATCGGCATCTTGCTTTGTCTTGTAAATCCATTTGACACTGATTACATCTTTGTCTGTTGGTACATCAACCAGTTCTCATGTTTGGTTTTTCTCAATGCATTCTATTTCTTCATCCATGGCTTGTGCCCATACTTCTTCTTCAACGGCTTCTTCAAATGTTAGTGGATCACATATAGGGGAAAATAATCCAAAGAGAGAATGAATTTGGTGTACCAGCTTCATATATCTCTCGCAGACTTCGTGTCTTCACCGTTTCTGTCGATGTTGACCTTGATGAAATGCTTGATGGAGTCTGTTGTCCTCTTGGTGTACTTGTCGATATAGCTTGAGCTGCTACTTGTGTCGATGGTCCTTGTGCTAAACCATGTTGTGATTTCATGGGAGTCGACGGTGCTACGACCGGTTGAATTACATGTGGTATTTGAACCACTTCCTCTTCCATATCATCATTGTTGACATTCGACACAATGTTTACATTTATGTCGACAATTCCATCCCATGATTCATTCTCGACAAATTGAACATCTCGACTGATTATCACTTTCCTTGCGACAGGGTTATACAACTTGTATGCTTTTGGGTCTTCTGAATAGTCGACAAAAATATGTTTCTGTCCCTTCTTGTCTAGCTTCCTTCTCATCTCATCTGGAATATGAGCATATGCAACACAACCAAAAACTTTTAAATGAGAAACATTATGATTCATACCTCTCCATGCTTCTTTGGGAACTTTGTTCTTCACACTCTTTGTTGGACAACGGTTCATAATGTATATGGAACTTGTGACTGTTTCACCCCAATACTCATTTGGAAAATGATTGGCTGCCAACATGCTGTGTGCCATCTCCATGATGGTTCTGTTCTGTCTTTCGGCAATACCATTTTGCTAAGGTGTATACCGTGCAATGAATTGTTTCTATATGCCATGGGTCTTGCAAAAATTCAGAGATTCATTTGAAACATATTCACCTCCTCTGTCGGTCCTTAAGATCTTGATGCGGTGTCACTCTAGTTCTCCACGAGTGCCTTAAATTGCTGAAAAATAACCAAATGCATCAAATTTATGTTTCAAGAAATATACCCATGTCTTTCTTGAGTAGTCATCAATAAAGGTTAGAAAGTACTTGCAACCACCAATGGATGATGTTTGCATTGGACCACAGATGTCAAAGTGCACAATTTCAAGTGGTGTGCGTACTCTATAAGACTTTCTGACTGGAAATGTCTCTCTGTTTTGCTTGCTAAAAATGCAGCCTCACAAACCCTCTATGGTCTGTCAATCAATGGAAATCCTTTCACCATATTATTTGTGTGCAGTAGCTTCAACCCGCCAAAATCCAAATGTCCAAATCTGAAATGCCACAACCAGGATTCATCCTGAACTTCTGTCTTAAATGCAGCTTCCAAATTAGCGTTGCAATTTTCTCTCTTGTCAAGGAGCTCGATTGTTTCTTCACTTTCTTCCTTGAATGCATCTCCTGTCTTTGTCTTCCCTTTCATGTCGGGAACTATCCTCAATGGAAACAAGTAGTTGCTTGTCATTGGCACTTTTGCTATCAGCTGGTCGCTTGGATGCTTGTCTTTGATCACACAATGATCATCTTCCATGTAGACTCTATAGCCTTTTTGTAACAAATGTCCAATGCTTAACAAATTATGTTTCAGACCTTTGACATGACAGACATCGGGGATGTATTTACTCTCCCCCTGTTTGGTTAGAATTTCAATAGTGCCTTTTCCTAAGACAGTAAATTGGACATTGTTTCCAAGTGTAACATCAATTTTAACTGAATTGTCTAGACTAGAAAACAAGTTTAAATTACCAATCATGTGGTTGCTACATCCTAAATCTAAGTACCATATGTCATGTGGACTTTCTTGAACAACATTGCATTTGAGTGGAGATGTTGATGCCATTAACATTGCACTTGTCGAAGTGCCCGTGTTGGTCGACTGATTTGGGCTTTGCCTTCCTTGGTCATATTGCTTCTTTCTGCATTCATATGCATAATGAACAAATTTCTTACAATAATGACATTGAATTTTTTATTTATCAAACCTATGTCCACTTCAATGACTTGGGTTTTGATTATCTCCTCTGCCACTGACATTTGCAAGACTTCCACCTCATCCTCCTCTTGAATAAATTCTTCCTCTGCCTCTGAAGTTGTTTCTCCCCCTATCTCTACAACGGCTTATGGATGACTGTGCTATGAATGCACCTTCCAATGATGTCTGTGTTATGCTGAGTCTGTGTTCATGATTGATGAGTGAAGCTTGCAACTCATCAATGGTAAATGTCATCATGTCTGTGTGTTCCTCTAAGGTCACAACCATGTTTTCAAATCTTGGGGGAATATTTCTGAGAATATTTTCAACAACCCTTTGGTCTTCTATGGCTTCTCCATGAGATCTCAATTGTTTTATCAACCCAACAACTCTGGTGTAGAATGTGTCTACATTCTCTGAATATTTCATTGATAGAGATTCAAAATCTCTTCTCAGAATCTGCAACTTGGATGTCTTTACCTTATCCAAACCTTGATAGGCAGTCTCCAATGTATCCCATGCTTGCTTAGTATTAGTTTTTGCTGCTATTATTGGGAGTATGCTCTCATGAATAGCTTGATGTATATAGAACAAAGCTTTTCTATCTTTCTTCCTTTGTTCTCTCAAGACATCTTTCTCAGCCTGTGTGAGATTGTTATATGTTGTCATGTTTGTTGGTTCTGCATAACCATGTTGGACTATCTCCTAGACATCTTGACCTCTGAATAAAGCCTTCATTGTTAAAGACCAATATTCATAATTCTTTCCTATAAAAATTGGAGTTTGCAATGAACCAGAAGTGGAAGCCATTTTTAATTTTTTTTAATTAACTTTCCTTAGAAAATGAATTTCCATCTTTTAAGACAAGATTTATTTCCTAAATATTGGGCTGATATAAACCTTGCTCTGATACCAATTAGCCAAAACCAAGCCGACTAAACTTGAGTTTACCACTCAGTCAATATTAAAATTAATTTTCGTTTTTCACACCGACATCTTTTTCTTTTTCACTTGTCAGGTGAAACTTGTCTATCTCCCGACTAAACAAGTCTAGCAACTTTGGTTGGACTTTAGACATGACTGATTTACTTCGACTTACTTGTCAGTTCACTCTTCGTCCACTCAAGTCGGCTGACCTCTTTTTCCACTCAAGTCGGCTGACCTCTTCGACTTCTCAAGTCGGCGACCACTTTCACTTCTCAAGTCGGCGACCTAAGTTGGCTGAATCAACCGACCTTGTCGGTTAACTTTGGTTGAAATCTACAGAGTATGTTTCTTATTCTAAGAGACTTAAGACATTACAAATGCTTTTCACCTGTGAGTAAGATGAATTAAAATAAACACATTAACAAATCCAAATAACTTATAAAACATATGCCCAAATATGTAGGAAGACTTGAGTCGACCAATGTGTCGTAAAACCTTGGAACTTTCACATGGTGAGAAATTTATGGGTTCTTTGATCTTTCACTTAACAGTAATTGTAAAAGACATTAACCCAAGTAAATCTGGAAAAATGTGTAGCCAAATAATCATGCATTCAACCATAATCTATTTCATATATTTAACTATGTGGAAATAACAAAGTATTACAAACTTATCAGTCCAGACTTGTTGGTCTAGCCTTGTCGGTCTAGAATTGTCCTTTTACAATGCTTCGGCTCTTCGACTAAATCGCGTACACAGAAGCTTGAGCTTCGAATTCTCTTTCTGTCTCTCTATTGTGTCTCTTGTGTCTCTTGACTCTCTGTCTAACCTAAATTACAATTTGCTTCTTCTAGTTATAGGCAACCTCAAGATTGCTTCTACATGGGTCGAGTGACTCACGATTAAAGACTGTAATAACAATCTACCTAACAGCTTAGCTTTAGAAATAAATTCAACTGGTTTACATTGCCGAATTGTGAACTCTTCGCTCTTGTCAAGCTGACCAAAAAGATATTGACTGGTACAGACCCTGACAGAGTCGGCTGAGACTCAGGTATGGATCTGCGAGTAATTACTTTTTCCAACAGTTTGTTGTTATAATCATAGCCAGGAGACTAGGATTTATTTGATTAAAATTACACTAATTGATACTATAAATTGCAGATTTGCCAAGAATTCTTTCCTAAGCTTTGGGATAGACCAGGTCATCCTAATTCACCATGAGCTTCTATGAATTGGGTCAACTGAAGATCTTCGTCCTTTGTTAAGTCCATGCCATCTTTTGCATTATAAAATGTTACTCTCTACAATATTTCTTCCTCATCGATGCATCTTATATACCACTCTACAATACTAGAATTTAAAGGTTTCCCCCATTTTTTGGATTTTACAAACCTTTGAGTCGAGTTTTGTGCTACATGTCTGTAGGACCTAATTGAAGTATGGAACTTGAGCAATGATTTTGGAGTTGAATGTCAACTTTAATTTATTAGAGTTTTTGCACCATATCAATTTTTGAAGGAGTTTAGAAACTATAATGCCTTAGATGATCCCAAAAGAAATGAGAAACCCTAATTCTTCCCTAGGTTTTTTTTAGTGTTTCTATCCATCTCTGCATTTTCTTCTAAAACAGAGTTTGTTATTTTGGTGCAAATCTGTTTTTGGTGTTGCGTTGAAGTTTTGAACAGGACTTCAGTGAAACCTGTCTCATGTTTGAACGAGATTTTGTTTGAATTATCGTATCGATTTCTCTCTTAATGAATGTGAAGGATGGTGAAATAGTGGGTATCTGGTCATTTCATTATTCTTGGGGTAAAGACCACATAGAGAGCCTTAGTCCATCTATTGTGAAGCTAGTTGGTGAATCTCTCTATTTCTTTAAATGCATCTATGAAAGAGTTGAATATATTTTTGGAAAACATCCTTGACGTAAAATGAGTCTGCTAGTGGGGAATACTAGCAGTGAATGACCAATATCTAACCCTAATTTACTTCTCTACATACAGTCTACCTCTCCATTTCTTAATCTACAATTTTGATTTATTGCATCTTATCATGCCCTAGTGTGTGGGATACCTACAAGTCCTCCTTTAATCTTTTGTTGATGCATTGGAGTATGATACTTTCATCAACACACTCTACCTTTGATATTTGTTTGAAGGTGCCTACTAAATCTCATATTTATTCAGTGATGACCAGTGGATTTCAGAACGTGAGGTTTTATATCAATGATCTTACCGTGACCAAAGTACTGAATTTTTCAATGTTGTGACTAAAGCATGGATGCATCCTATAGTGAAAACTAAACGTCAATTTCTTGTGAATGTTGATACAACTGTTGATGAGTCCCTCTGCTTGAACTAGTTCAAAGACATATATTACCAACAAGGCTTGTTTCCATGGTGTGGTGCACACCGTCGTGAAGTGCGTTGGTTGGTGAAGAGCTATAGAACCCTACCTTGTGGTTCATTGATGCATAAGCATAGAACCTAATTTCTAAGTGCATCAAGAAGTTATTTATGGTGGTGGTCTATTTGATACATCTATCTTAGAGAATTCCAACATATATTTATAACAGAAAATGGAACTGAAGTAAAGAAATGTCCAGTGTGACCACATCAACTAGGAAACAACCTCCTTATTGAAAAAATGATATTATATTCAGTATTGTTGTGTTGGGAAGCATCCAAATAAGAGGAATTATTCTGTCTTACCAATTAACTAATCAAAAATTTCCTTTGTAGGATGAGCCAACGGATAGGACAACGGTGAGAATGATTGTGGTTAATACACATAATTTATGGTGCATATATATTGAAACAGATAGCAACTTAGGATTTCAATAGATGATATCGAGTATACCAGTGTTTTCCTTATATTGCTAGGATTTCCCTATGTGGTTGAATGTATATTATCTCATTAAACATGCAATTTCAAATTCATTCTCATATAATATTTTTTCAAATGGGTATCTAATAACAACTTATGTATACACATACAATTTACAAATTAATTATGTAGAAACATGCTATTTATAATTCATTATATACTATGCTATTTGTAAAGTACAACTACCATATAAGATTCCCTCAATTTGATATATTTAATACCCAAGTCCTTCATTTTATCAGATGTATTTAAACCTTCCACCCATGTCCATATAGAGTTCAAAGAAACAAATATTCATTTAGTTAAATCAAATAGATTGATAATATCAGGGTTACAGGGCCTCTTTCCAATATCAAATACATAGGTTCAAATCCAAAACCCTTTAAATCCCTAAAGAAAACCAGATATCCCAAGATACCAAAGTTGAAAATTAGTCAAAATGCATTTGGATCTATACATAATGTAGTTTTACAAGACAAAAACAAATGAAAATACTTACAGTCAATGCTAAATTGTGAGTAATGGAGGCCAAAGGAAGCGAGATCATTGTTGTGAAGTGGCTTGCATCATTCCTTGGCCTAAAGAAGAAGCATGGATTTAATCACATCCTCCAATGTTTCCTTTGAAGACTCATAAATGCAGATCACTGCTCTGTGAAACTCTCACAATGACCAGCAACTTATTAGCACGCAATGACTCCATTGGAGCATTCATCTTCATGTTGTTCATTAAAACGTGGTGAGCATTGCAATGGAGAAGCTCTGAATATGACTTAGGCCTTCTCATCATCATCTCCCTATCTTTTTTAAATTTTGATGATGAAGATGAACCTGAAGCCTCCCCGCCCTTTTTGGTTTGAAATGGGCATGCACCGAAGCTACCATATCTATGAAATCTTAGCTCATAATCATGTTCATCCTGTATTTTGAGATTGAAATTGGAAGAAGGTCCATGAACACCACTTATTTCCATAGAGATGCTCATGTGACCATGCCTATTCACTGATCCATTACTTGGATTCGGCATGTTTCCTCGTGTCTTATCCTTTTTTCCATATAATCTTTCATCATAACTTTGCAAGACAACATGATGTCGCCCTTCCTGAGTTCACCTCAATCTCCTACAAGGAAGGAAAGCATTCCCATAGAAGTAATGATCAGAATTGCTCAGCGTGTTGGCCATAATAAGGGCAGCCTCACCTCCACCGAGCATCAATCAAACTATGTTCTAGGTTGCTCCAAATCGGTAATTGTACACTTGAAAAGTTTCTATACCTCTACGCACATTAAAACTAGTCTAATCTTGCTGAAATCAATCTTGCTGAGGACTGAGATAAGCGCTGAGGAGTGAGATAATAATTATGCAACCACAGTCTTTTTAAACATCGTTGGATGCATGGCCTATGATAGATGGAAAGCTACACATGCATACAAATAGCCACCTAAGAGCCATGCAAGGTTCGGCTTCTTTAAACATATGTCGAAGTTGTCAGAGTCATTTAGCAAAGTTGTCAAAGTGAGAGACATCGAGTACATAGAAGATGTGAAAAGATGTTAGAGGATAGAAGCAAAAAGGCAATTTGACAATAAGAGGGGTACATACAAAAACATTAGGGATATTGGTAAAATTTGTTAAAAAACATATAATAAAAATTTGCAATTGGCATTTCACGGAAATCAAAACATGAACGAAAAAATAATTCCCTGCTTGTAGGTAATAATAAATGACCAACCTATATGTGCGTTGTCTTGTCTTTCCAAAAAAGTACCAAAGAGTAATTATTTCCTTGAAGGTTGACTGCGTTGAGTGTCTATGGTTTAATTGAAACATTATATCACTTCTTCTCAAGAGAATAAGATCATTGGAGTATGTTGTATGTGTAAGCAATGTTAGTATCTAGTTTCCATAATTTTAAGGAATCTATAAAAAATAAGTCAGCATTTGAACGAGAGTAGACTGTATTGTTTCCTTTCGAAGGAATTTGTTTCAAAGATTAAACACAATATACTCATTAAAGCTAAATTCGTTATTATCTATATTTTTATTTGTTTTGGTTGCACTTTATGAATTTATGTGAAGTAACTGGCATGGAAACAGAGAATTGTAATCATAACTTAACACACATTGAACCAGAATGGTACCTGATTCTTGAGCATATTAACATGAAAAGGGTTTGTACTAATGACAAAGTTCTCACTAATATAATAATTGTAATTTTTTTATTATTGTTACAATGTTAGCTGGTGCTTACTTATCTGCAGAGTATACCAAAGAACAAGTCATCTTACTAATCTTGATTAGTTTTTGCAAAGCATTTTGCACTAAGACTCCATAGAGATCAAAGGCTTAGTAAACCATTCAAAAGATTGATATCTCTGCATAAGTCTCAACCAAAAAATTTAATTATGCAAAGTTTCCATGTTGGTTAAGCCAATGGCCTATCAATCTCTAATTTAGGAACTATACTAACTATTCTGAAGAATGGTAGGATGTATGTGTTGCAAAAATATGGATTCAAAGTGTTTGGGCTACATCCAAGCATGTCTTCACTTTACTGTCACTCTGTCCCTTTCAAATAAGTAATAATAATTACTCGGTTTTATCTTATTTCTCACCTTGTTTGAAAAGAATGAGATTTTGAAGTAAATTATTGAAATAGTAGACCAACATAAATATATCCGATATCCGATAAAAACGATTGCCAGGCATCACTGCAGTTTATCATGAAAATAATAGAACACACATACCATAAGAATAACAGTAATAAGTTATCCTTATTTAGTGCTTTGAACGGGAGAGAAAATCCCTCTGGTAAGAAAAAATCTACGGATATTAAGGGAAAAGGCATCTAATCCTTTACACACTACACTATGTCTACGTCTATTTCAACAATCATTCATACAAATACAAAATGGCTGCTCAATAATTAGGGTTTTGTTGTGTTTGGCCGTCAGGACTATGTGGTCAAGTGTTTTCTAAATGCCTTTTTGTTTGGAGCGTATTACTAGCTAAAATGGAAGATTGCCCTTAAATTCTTTGGAAGTCAAAGCCTCCCAGGGCAGAGCTCGACCCTGCAAAAGACACTAAAACATAAAATATCTTTCTCTAAGGGTTGTTAATGATTAATGCTCTAATGGAGTAATGGAGTCAAATAGATAATGAGAAGGATGGCCATAAGGTTGACGTAATTATTTACCCAAGTGTTGTTAATGATTACTGCATGATGGAGTAATGGAGTCAAATATATAGTAAGAAGGATGGGTATAAGGTTGGCGTAATTATTTACCCAAAGGTTGTTAATGATTAGTGCCTAATGGAGTCAAATAGTGAGAAAGATGGGTATAAGGTTGGCGTAAATATTTACCTGTTAAGTATCTATCCAACTACTAGTATTCAAAGATACATTTATGAGTCATGACGATAAACTAACGAATACCTACGAAAAGACAAAGTGTGATAATAAATTTACTAGCATAAAAAAAAGCATTCATACATAATAACCATTTCATGGAATCAAATGTGCACCCCAACCTCATAAAGTATATGCAAGTGGCATGTATATGCAGAAACGTGATATATAGAAGTGGATCAATTATGTTAATTTCTCACAAGTGCTCAATCCCATATGACGTGAGTAAACTGCATGAGTGCAGAATTTCTGGCAGCCCCAATAACAACAAATATATCCATAACAACATTAAGCGAACAACAAAACCTCGAATACAGCGGTATGTATGTAAACAACAAGAATGTTTATATTAGTCACGTGCTTGTTGCATATCAAATATTGATGTAATTATGACAACGTATACTAACCATATCTACTTATTTGTATCGACCTTCATGCAATGATGAAAGAGGAAGGGACCTTGGATAGGTCACGGATGGAGATAACGAGGAAGGGGAGCGCTAGAGATAGAAATGGGCTTGTAGAGGAGGCATGTGAAGAGGATAAAGGATCGTGCAAGGAAGGAATGTGGCTTAGGGTGTCTGCGGGTGGGAGAGAAATCATATTAGCACAAAGCGAGGCATGCGGGAGAGTGCTCGGACTAAGGAGGAAGGTAGAGAGCTTCCACTGTAAGGGAAGCCCTATGCAAAGGTCACATGGGTGCTCATATGTTATAGAGGAGCTGGGGGAGAAAGGGACGAGCACCAGCGTCGGCGTGGAGAAAATTGATTGGAAGAGTAGATCGCAACGTGAACGAAACACAAAGTTAGCGCAATGGGGAGGTAGCTCACTGCGTGGTGGAAGGAAGCCAAGCCCGTGAAGGTAAATGTAAGAAGAGTGAGGCAGCGAGGAGTTTGGAGGAGGTCGTTGCTAGCCACATGGAGGAGGAAGAGATGACTAGAAAGCAACAAAGGTAAGAAGGCTATGGATGGGGAGAAAGGGTTTAGGGAGACTAACTAACCATAGCTTTAGCTTAAAATATCCTAAAATTAAACTAGAGAAAAACCTACACCAACCTAACCTAAAAACAAGCTATGATAACTTAATACTAACCTAGAACCAAACCTATACTAACTAAACCTAAATACTAACTTGGACACTAACCTAAACTAAACCTAGAACTAACTGAAGACTATATTTGTGAGAGAAAGTTGTGTGAGGACCGAGGGAAAACCTAGCACAAGACCTAACTGACCAATGGTTTTTGAGGAGGAGTGATAACCTAATGAGGAAACATCCTAGGTTAAACAACTAGCCTTGAAAAACAAAGGCAAAACCCTAGGGCACTCTCACAACGAGACGTGTCATCATTTGTTGAGGTGACATGAGGAAGGTAAAGGCCTATCCTAGGGAAAAGTGTAGCTCCAAGGCTACCACCAAGACATAGACATGCACATCTACCAACATCCAAATAAGAAGGTGAGAAGCCCGACCTCCTTGTGCTTGTGTTGATCCCGTTGGAGACATTTACCACCATACACACTCATTTTGGTCAATTTGGCCTAGTTAAACCACTATCCTAAGTTTTATTGACCTAATTGACATTAGAGGAGCATTGTATGACATCAGCATGAGCACACCCACGCCTACCTTCAGTCAAGGAGGCTAACTAAGCCTTCTCCTTCATTCAAGGAGGCTAACTGGAGCACTCCGGGGGTGATCTGAGTGTCATAAATGCACTTAATTGATAATTGATGGTTACAATCAGTTAAACGGAGCAGTGAAGGTGACTCCTTTCATTAAATTGATTATTTAATTAATACTTAATGAACTAGAGTCAACAAGGGCGCCTCCAACCACTTCTGATGGTCAGTTACACTTCAGTTAACCCCATCAGGGTTCATTGCAGTCATGGATGCGCTACCACTTGTTGGTTGGCTTGCAGTGACATGTGTCTGAGCTAATTTCAGTTAGACTCAATCATTTATTACACTTCAACTTCAGTTAGGACTCAATTGAGTCAGTTAGGGTTTTGATCAGTGGTTAACTTGAATGTTTACTGTGGCTTACATTCAGTTAAGCTAGACTCACTCATTCAATTCGAATGACCTCCTTGGGAATTCAAATTGTTTGGCATGATTATTGTGTTGTATCATCATTCTTTCATTTGATTATACAGAGCTGCTACTTCCATTGTAGCACCATTTTGCTAAGTTTATGCATATTTGTCTTAATTCTTTGTGAGACTGTGTTTTTAGTTCCTCGACCAATGTGACAAATTCATATGGTATTAGAGCTCACAATGGGACGAAGCTCTGATATCTCAAAAACAAGGTTTTTGACAGATCTTGCATGAAAAATTGAGCAAAGCTCAAAAGTTCCAGCACTGCACCAGAAGCCAAGGCTTACCACTTAATACCCCAAGTAAGGAAATTGTTGGTCAAGCTTGCTTGATCAACTATACTGGTGTGATGAAAGCCTAAAATGTGCAGCCTTTCTAACCTTACAGTGCCCCTTTTGTTGTGATTTGTAGGTTTTAATAGGTAAAACCATTCACTCCAGCAGTTTCAGATGGCTTCTTCCATAGAACTCTTGACTCCGTTCAATTTCCACTCATGGAAAGGAGACATGGAGATCCAACTACGTGCCAGAGGACTATATAGAGTCACTATGTACACTGAAGAAGAGCCTACTTCTATGACAGATAAAGCTAGATTCTTGAACAAGAAAGATGAAGCATTCGGATTCTTGTGCCTCTCTATTTCCTGGGATCTTCTTTTCCATCTCTCGGGATTGAAGACTCCAAAGGAAATATGAGACAAATTGGAAACCCTGTATGGAAAACAGGATGATTTGAGAGTATACCAGCTTGAGAATGAGTTGATGTCTCTCTAGCCTTCCAATTTCGAAACCTTGAATGACTTTTTCACAAATTTGAAGCACATTGTCTTACTATTGAAGCAATGTAAGGTGGAGAAGGAGGATTATCAGCTCATCCTCGCCATACTCTCCAAACTTGGAGCTGATTATTTGTTTTTCGTCTCTACATTCTGTGTAGGGAAGCTCAAAACCCTTGGATGGAAGATGCCTTCACTCAATTCCTTCATTGAGCCCCTAACAAGTGAACATGATAAACTTGTCCAAATGGGGATCATTAGATCCTCCCGTGATCAAGCCCTCCATGTCTCAGGGCTCAAAGATCTAAAGGGTAAAGGAAAGCAACAGAAGAACCTGAAAACCAAATTCGAAGCTCCTAAGCCTAAGGTTGAAAACAAGCAACATGAAGAGTCTTCTAGCTCAAAGAAGAACGAAGGAAAAAGGCATCATGGAAAGGAAAAAGTCAAGTGTTCATATTGTGGGAAGGGCTTCCACCCTAAACATGCCTACATGAAAAAAAAACTTGATGAAGCTACCTCTCTTCTTGAGAGAAATCACATCAATATTCCAGAAAGCTTTCGGAGGAGAGATCAGTAAGATCAGGAACCACAGCATGAAAGAGATCATGCCCTCATGGAAAACACTTAGAATTCCAAAGCACTCTTGATAGATTTTGGAGCTTTGAACCACATGATGGCTGAAAGAGACTCCTTCTCATCTTTGGAGACCAACAAATCAATTCCCATCCACATGGGAGATGACTCCACCATCATTTCTCAAGGACAAGGTACTGTTGATATTGAACATGGCTACTTTAAAATGTTATATAAGTACATATTTGGCATCAAACCTCCTTAGTGTTCATCAAATGACACATATGGGAGTTCCCAAGAGAGTATCCTTCATCCCGGATGATGTAGAGATCACAGAACTTGCATCTGGGAAACTTGTTGCAAAAGGCCTTGCAAACCATCATGCAAAAGCCTATGAGTTCTCCCATTTTGTGGCGGATCCAAAGCCCACCGAATTGTTGATTCATGGAAATGAAGTGAGTATACTATGGCATGAGAGGTTTGGCCATCTAAACTTCAAATACTTGCAGCAATTATAGAAAAATTCTATGGTTGAAGGCATGCCGGTCATCAAATCTACCACTGGAATTTGCAAGGGCTGTGTTGTTGGAAAGCACCTTGAGCATAAGTTCGATTGGGGGAAGGCAAGCCGAGCATCATGCATCTTGGGACTGATACATTCTGATATCAGCGGTCCCATGCCTATCACATCAATTAATAGATCAAGGTATGTTCTGACTTTCATTGATAATTTTTCTAGGTACACATGGGTCTTCTTTATCAAAAAGAAGTCTGAAGTCTGTGAAAAATTCACTGATTTGAAGGCCTTGATTGAGAATGCATCTGGCCAAAATATCAAGATCTTGAGATCTGATAATGGTAGGGAGTATGTCAATAATGAATTTCTACACATATGTTCCCAAGGTGGTATTCAGGTCCAGCGTTCAGTTCCCTACACTCCCCAGTAGAATGGTGTAGCGGAGAGGAAGAATCAGTCTCTCAAGGAGATGACCACTTGTATGTTGGAATCAAAGAAGTCGGATGCAAATTTGTGGGGTGAAGCCATGCATGCTGCACCATATATTCAGAACAGAGTGCCACACTCATCCGTGAAAGGGAATACCCCTTTTGAAGCATACTTCGGACACAAGCCGGATGTGTCGAATCTGCGGGTGTTTGGGTCCACTGCATGGGCCCAAATTCTAATTGATAAAAGGAGGGATTTGCAAATGCAAAGCATAGAATGTCTATTTATTGAGTATCCTGATGAATCAAAAGGTTTCAAGCTACTGGATATTAAAACAAAACAGATCATCATCGAAAGGAGTGTCAAGTTCGATGAGCCTCTTCAGGAGGTGGAACTAGTGAAGGAGAAAACTGCTGAATTTCCTTCATATTCTACTGAATATTTGGATGATGAAATTGGGGGTGATGACCCTAATTTGGATCCTATGATTTCTGATATCAATGTACAGGAAACATTAGATGCTGAAGTAGAACCTGAAGTGCAAAATCATCTCCCAACTTGGGCTCGACGGACACTCTCCTCCGCAGGAGATAACATTGGAAATCCGGATGATCCAAGGAGAACCTAGTCTGATTTCCAAAGAGCAGATATTGCGCTCTCTTGTCCTAATTATTTGCTGTCTGAATCTTGTTATTTGTTATTTTAAGGTTTGAAGGATAATTAGATGTATCAAATTTGAAATGGTACAAATAGTTTTGACATATTTAAGTTATCAAAACAAATATAAATATATGTAATAATTTATTCCATAAAAATCATTTTAAGTTTTGAAGAATATATGTCTAAATTTGAGATGGTACACATAGTTTTGGTATATTTAGCTTATCAAAATAAATCTAATTAAATGTAATACGATCTAATAGAATCATTATAATTCTATAATTTGGACACTTTTGAAGCTAATTTGTGATTGTTATATCTTTCTATATTCATTCTTTGGGAATGGTTTTAGGGGGATAAACACTATAATTATAAATTTAAAAAAGGTATTACTTCACTCCATTGTATGCAAAAATTTGGAATCAATTTGGATCATAAATGAACCTCAAACATGATAAACATATATATAACATAAAACAACACTAAGTTTGTGTATTTTCAGATGTGTTTGTTCTTTTCTAAATAAAAGTATGCACATTATATTAACAACATTGAAAGTCCTTATAGAACAACATAACAAATTCATTGTTTCATGGCAGAAAATAGCACAATCCCTTTCTCCAGAATTCATGAACCCAAAATCTCTTACCCCATTCCCATAAAAACCAAAAATGAAGATACAAAATCGATCCCCATCAACCCCATGCATGCAAGAGCAAGCAATCACCTTCCAAGTCTTCCAGAGATAAAAAATAGGTTCGAATTGGCACCTTGTGACATTATAGGATGCAAAAGGTAGGCCCATAAGCCTTTACAAATTGACCTTAAGGAGGTTAGAAACAAATAAAAGCATAAAGTGACTAATAATACAACCCTTCCCAAACCATACTTTAGCTGACGTACAGNCCCCCCCCCCCCCCCCCTTCCATTTTTTAGTGAAAAGATCTTATTTTGAAATCTGTTCTGGATGAATGAGTGGTGAATTTTTTTTTGTTTTTCTCTCCTTCTTTGAGCCACCAAATTATGGACTTTTGACACTCACAAAATTTTGTCTTGTTTCTCCCTTTCATCTAGCTTAACTTCCAGAATTTGGTCCTCCTCTTTCAAGGCTAGAGAATATCCTTCATTTGTCCCAATTTCCTGTATCTCCCAGGGAGATGAAATTCCAACTGTTTCTTTTCTAAGAAGATATTCCCAAACTCCTCTCTATTCCACTTTTTGATCTTAGCTTTCAAACCCCTAAGGTTTTGCTGGAAATTATACATACTATGCTTCTGACCTTCCCGATGTTCTCCCCACTAGGACTTAATCTTTTCTTTGAAGTTTGGATTCTCCAACCAAAATTGTTCAAAACAGAACCACTTTTTAAATTGTGATCCTAACCCACTCAACATAATTTCAATTGGCTAGTGATCAAATCCCAACCCCAAAAGTGTTTCACTTTGGATCTCACTTCCCAAGTCTATTATTGATTATGTGACTAAAAAATGATCTAATATGGATTCTATGTGTCGATCCCTAGATATCTTATTACTCTAGGTGAACCATCCTTCCCCCAGAGTGATGTCGACTAAACCAAGGTCCTTTATGGTTTCCATGAAAATATCACATTCCTCCTCTAATCAGCTTCTTCCTCCCTTCTTTTCCTCCAAAGCAGTGATAAGGTTAAAATCACCTCCTACCACCCAATGGGAATTTGGAAAGCTCTCCCTAAATCATCTGAGAGAGCCAAGGAATTCTTGTTTATCCCTTACCCCTTGAGGACCATAGACATTTGACAAAATCCCATTGATGGGAAAACCCATAACCCTGAAATATGTTACGATCGAGATTCCCTTGAAACCCACTCAGGCTAACATGGGATGGATCCGAAAGGATACCCAGACCCCTAGAGGAACCTCTTGCATCTATCACCATACTTTCTTATATTGCCTAGATTCTCCCATTAAGCTCCCATATATGATCTTCTAAACACTCTATTTCTTGCAACAATACAATACTTGGGTTTGTCTTCTTAATATTTTTACTCTGAATTTTGATCTTTCTCGGTCTATTTAAGCCTCTAATGTTCTAGGAGAGGAGCTTCATTGTGGAAAATTACAACCATAGGGAAGATTCGATTGTCGGATATTGTACTAACTCAACCAACCTAGTTCCTACTTCTGCAACCCTTTCTTTGTTTGTTTTTCAGCCTATCTTCCTCCCCTGCTCCTCAGATTTCTCTTTTTTTTCTTTATGAGATACCGAGCCGATACCCAATAGATTAGAGGCTTTGGATTCCATTATGGCTTCCTTAAGGAGGCTATCTTGTTCCTGGGGGATGCACCCTTTCTCTTTCTCAGTGCATACTTTTTCAATCCCTTCTAGATCCAATTCCCTTACATCGATATCCTCTGCTTGTCACGTCCCCACCCCTCATATTGACAATGGGGAGGACGTGACTATGGAACTGCTATTGTCAAATGGGAAAAATAGCCCCATGAACATAAAAATACAATAACTCAAATGTATTGAACATAATATATACATAGATGCGTAATTCATTCTACAACGGAAGCAAAATTCATTCATTCAACATTCAACATGTTCATATTTATTCATAAAATAAATAGTTTGTAGAGTTTAGGCACATGAATAATTATCTTGAAAAGAAGTTGTCCCACAACTAGCTACGTCATTGCAATGTTCCACCCAACCATAGGCCAGTGTGCTAATAAATCTCTCAGCATCCCTACCACCCTTGAGCTGGGAATGATTCCACAAGGCACTAGGGGACAACATGATCACACATAGACAAAACATCCACTCACAGTCAAGCCAACACACCGTTGGGTTTCATAGACTGTAAAGGAAACCAGCCAATAATATGGAGGGGTCCTTGGACTTACTCAGCCAAGACAAACCATACATCAACACAAAGTCATCCAATTAAAATATGGTTCCTTGGACTTACTTAGCCAAGCTAAACCATACATCAACACACAATCATCCAATTAACAGATGGTTCCTTGGAATTACTCAGCCAAGCCATCACAAGGATGCACGCAACAACAAATACCATTGTTGGGTAAGGGCCAAACGTCTCATGAACCCAAAAACTAAGATGGAAATTGGGGAAAAGCACCCTAAGTGGACAATATGATTCCATAAAACATTCAATGGCTCTATTGAAAAAAACCTACCTCTACAAACCCTCATAATGTAGATCTAAATTCAGAAAACTATTTATGGCACCACCAGAGCAAAAACGACCTCCCCCAAACCCACAGATCGTGAATCTCCTTAGACCATTCATACAACAAAAACAAAGCGGATTTTCTAGCTTGGATAAAGTAAGGAAAATGTATAAAAACATGAGGCAAGCTCCTATCTTGCTCACAGAGGAAAAACGACAACCTCAAACCCCAAAATTGTGGCCCATTCCTTCCCATTGGCCCAGCAACACAGAAAAAAATTCTAAGCATGGAAAAATGAAGGAAATGGCCCAAATCGTGAGGGAGACAAAAACACCCCCCGAAAAACACTATACATGAATCTCTCTTGCATATGCACTTAGCATCACAAAAAGCGACTTCCCCAACCACAGAGAAACATGGGAAAAATGCCCAAATCGTGAAGGGGGGAGCTTAACCCATTCCTACTGCATGAGAGAGCCCATGTGAGTGAGAATAGGTAAGGAAAATGAAATACATGGGTTCCTAATGGCTTGGGCATGCCTCCCCAAGCATTTACTTTCCCCACAAGTCAAAAACACGCTTTCCAAAAATGAGTGACTTCCCAAATTCGAATTTGACCTCCATACCTTTCCCATCCCAAGGAAATAACTTCCTTTACCAACTTTAGATGACTGGGCATAAAAGACAAAAAGAGTAGTTGACCATTTTATGGGGTTTCCCCCCTTAGACATTTGGCTTTTCCCCATGGCCCAATGGTTTGATTACCCCCCCATTCCTTGTGAAATCATGCCCCCATCTTTTTAACGTTGTGGCGCATAGGTAGTTGTGATATTTTTATTAATTTTCATTTTACATGCTGTCTCAAACATAAATTGTGCTTGGCTAGCACATAAACTATCGATATAGATGTTAATTGCCGAAACATAAAACACTAAATATGTGGTGGGGCATTTTCCTTTGGATCCACACCACGATTTAATACAATATTTACATCATATGCAATTTAATACCATGGGGTAAAAACTGGGGTGTTACACTGCTTCCTCCTCAAATTCCCGCCCCATAGTTTCATCTCTGTTATTATTTTCCAGATCTAAATCCTTTATAGGGTTCTGGTCAGGATTCCCATTTTTGGGGTTGGGGACCTTATTCATGGTGCTCATTGTTTCCAAGGTCTCCTCCTCCTTCTCTTCCAATACTCTGAAAGGGTTTGAAGTATCAATTTTCTTATGAATTTTTTGATTTTCCTATTTTCGGCTTCCTCTCTTCCAAGATGAGACTTTTGTAAACCCCTGATCAGCATGATCTCCTTCCTTCCCCGGCTTTAGTTTAGGTTCATTAATAGAGAATTCCCTGAATAAGTGGTCGTATTCATGACATCTGCGACATTGGAAGGGAATTTATTTATAGTCAAGTTTTTGCGTAATTCCTCGTCATCCCATATCATCCTAATTGCTTCCAGTAGTTCCTCAGATAGGTCCATATAAGCACAAATTCGAGTATAGGTAGTGTAACATTGAATCTTTGTATGTTCATACATCATTTCCATATGTGTTTATTACAAGATGAATCCAATCTTATTTATAACAAAAAATGTGTTGACTTGGAATTTAATATTATGCAAACTAAGCAACAAGGAGTACTAGGTTACAAAATAAGCATGCTAACCTGGTGGATAAGCTAAACAATGTAAGATTAATCAATTATATGTACACTAACACTACTACTAAGCACAATGCAAGGAGTACAAACATGAGAAAAAATTGGGTCCCAACAAAGAGGCTTGCTTAGGAACCTAGGTACAAAAATCCCATAAGTGGAAAAAACGAGAAAATCCCATGGGGTAAAAAACTCCCCAAAAGAGGGACAATCACCAATGTTGAAAAAACATTACACACTGACCCCTTGCAATGCTGAATTAGGTGCACAAGGTGATGGAAATGGATGTCGTATACAAAGGTCAACGTATGGAGGTATGATCTAATAGTGGCAACGATACCAAACAACCTAAGCAAAAAACAATCTGTAGTGGCTATCTCTATGAAACTAAAAAATAAGGTAGTACAATTATGAATATCAACACCTATTCATACTTTACGACTCTCTACGTGAGTGGCCCACAATCCATTGCTCAAAGGTGTAGAATGAGAGTTATTATAAACAAATACCTCCATGGACAATGATCCTGAGTCAATATGGTTCTTGAGAAAAATTGCCATGATAGGTACCCATACATATCAGTGAGGAATCAAATGATATTTATGAGAAAAACAACAATCTCAAAAGCGAGAGCCAATGTAGTGTGCAATCACTTAATGGAAAAAAGAGTAGAATGCTCTTTGTAATACCCAAGATGGGATGGAAAAAGGATGAGGTAGTTAAAATCTATGGAAAGTAACATTGCCAACAATCTCACTACAATAATTTGACAAAAACAAATCGAAATCCTTAAAAAAGAAATGTCCTTTACACAAAAGTGATAATTTGATTGTTTAGGGAATAGAAACAAAGGGTATCATTCTTCTTCTCCACATGCATACAAATATGCATTGGCTAAAACTACCAATATCTAGGGGAATCAATCCCTAATCTCATCATTCAAACACAACGCATAAACCACATCCCCCATGAGAAGGCATGTGCATTTCTTATAAGCATAAAACTTAAAGAAAATTAAATGTTTTCTCTAATAAATGTGTCCACATGAATACCCATGTGAAAGCATTAAAAAAAATCACCAGAAAAAGGAGCATCATGGAAAGAGTAGGTTGATGTTAGGTCACTAAAAAAATTACAAACCATATGGATCCCACAAAAAAATTTAGTCCCAATTCATAGGAAAGGACAAAAATAGGATCCAATCTCCCAAGTGCAAACAATCACATGGTTGAGGGCATTGTTTTGGTCTTGTTTAAGGGTACCATTCAAAGCAATAGATCTTGATCTACTCATTTGTGGGTTTCATTGTAAACAAAGAATCCACTTACCACTGAGAACACTCTACCAATATAATCCCACACATTATGATCTACAGAAAATCCCTCTATAATCAGATCATCCCATTCATGGATTAGTATGATCCCCATGGCTTTGTGTCATCAATAACTATATGATGGAATGCCCAATTATTAATTTATGCTTTAGAAATTGAAAGAGGTAGTTAATGGTCTACATGAAAAATGAATCAACCCCACAATCGAGGTCAAGAGAGGTCATGTACAATAATTTTTTGGTATGGATTCGAGGGTTTATAGTAGAATGCAATCTAAATGGTGTGCAAAGAATAGTATGCCTACCATTTTCCTAGTGAATGAGAGGGATAGTTTCAAGGAGCACTAAATTTAATACACGATAGGTCATGAGCCATAATCTATAGTTGAGGCAGGAAAGAACCATGATCTGTAACATAGGGAGGTGTTATATTGTTTTATATTTATAACAAGGGAAAGAAGCACTCATTTTGATACCATGTAAAAATTTAGGATCAACCCAGATCATAAATGAGCCTCAAATATGAAAAACATATAACATAACAGAGCATTAAGTCTAATTATTTAGATATGTGTCCATTACAAGAAGAAGCCAAATTTATTAATAATAAACTTGGAATGTATTGGTGTAAAATCCGATTGTTTGCTAACCAAGAAACAAGGTGCATTGGGCTAGCATATAAAAATACCAACCTAGTGGATAAGCTAGCCTACGTAATTTTAACTAGCATGCATACAACGTTGAAAAATAAAACATTGTAATAATGTTTACAATAACTATGAATTGTTTATTATCATAATTTTTGAAAGAGATCTAAAATCCCATTTGACAACCACATGTTCCCATCAATTTGTACACTAGGATTATTGGGAAGCTTTCAATATAAAAAATCATTTAGAAAATGTTAAAACATTTAGAAAATAAATATAATAGAGTTTAATACCTATCTCTAAAACTTTGACTTTTTTTACTAGATTCTAGATTCATGATTTTAATTTTCAATTATCCATAAGTGAACACAAATATTTAACTTAACAATGCTAATTAGCATGCCCGAGAAATATCATCCAAACTTATTTTATATATTGAATGATAAATAACCTCTTCCAAAAAAAATAACATCCAAATTCATTTTGTATATTGAATGGGGAACACCCTCTTCAAAGAAATTTAACTAAAATAAGAAATATATGAAATATAAATTTTGGAATAAAGAGAAATCATGGATATTTTAATAAAAAAAAAAATTCTATGTTGAAATAATAATCCAACTATACAGCAAAGAGTGCATATATTTCACATTTAATGGAAAGGAAGAACATTAAGTTTCATATTTCACTAATACGAATAAACTTGAAATTGCATTGTCTTGTACCAATGAAAATAATTTGATAATGCTTATATATCATAAAATTTCATTTGTGTACCAAATTTTGTAAAATCAAGGGGTGAATCCACAGATCTGGGTAACACTTTTTGGCAAGCGCATCTTGCCAAAAACAAAAAAACGTACCTCGGTCGAGGGCTTGTTAAGCCCTCGACCGAGGTATTAATACCTCGACCGAGGTATTAATATCTCGACCGAGGTTTTTTTCAGCCCTCTGTCCCTCGGTCGAGCTCCATCCCTCGGTCGAGCGATTGAAAATGACATTTGGGGCCCCCGCGGCCCCTTTTTATAATTTTTTTTTAAAAAAGTGCCTCGGTCGAGGTATGTACCTCGACCGAGGTCCATACCTCGGTCGAGGTATTGATTAACCCTCGGTCGAGGTATTAAAACCTCGATCGAGGGTTAGTAAATACTTC
>LPNX010752529.1:6303-18026 GCA_001517045.1 Pseudotsuga menziesii | reverse complement strand
ATCAAATAAATCAATGGATTCTCAACCGACTTGACTGAAATCAATCAGATCTGGAGCAGATTGACTGGATCTGACAAATCCTTGACTGAAGGAGGGGATCAATTCAGATCCAGAGTTGATCTACAGTGGTATTTATGGGAAATTTCACCCTCCCTCTCTCCTCAACACGTTTTTGGCTCAACTGCATGATTTTTGGTGGATTCTTCAGTGTTTGGGCCGATGTGTCAGTGTATGGGTTGATGTGTCAGCCATATCAGGCCCCCGGTTGACAAGTAGGCTCAGTTCAGCCTCAGTTCTGCATTGATGAACTATCCATCAGAGGATTTCACTTGATTCCATGAGGAATTGCGCCCCCCTTGGGCTAGTTGGCCTGCAAATTGTATAAATCAAGGCACAACCTCCTCTTCCAAGCTAGTTAGAACTGGGATTGAGGTGCTGCTGCTATTGTATTGTTGTAATTCTCATTTGAAATAAAGAAAATATTTGGAGGCAATACGGTGTGGTGCCATTACATGTGTGGATGACTATTCCCATTGTTCTACTGAGGTAACCTGTATCTGTGGTCATTTCTTGCTATTTTCTTGTAGATCTGTGGTTAAGATTGGTAATTAGCTTATTACAATCTTGATAGGAAAGATGTTTTTCAATAATTTTATTGACTGTCACTCTCCTTTGATGCATGCTTAGAATTCTAGATCTAGCATGTCCTATAAGCTTATATGCATGTTATCTTGAATCTCTTTGTATGTACTAATCGGATCTCACAAGTGTCTTGGCAAGTTCTTTGATTTCAGCTGAGTTGCAGGTTCACACTTTGGAGAGGATGCTGATCTAGTTTGCTTCTTCATTCTCTTCAAAATAGTTCAAAGGCATAGTCCCTCGGCATTCCACCTGAAAGCTCTGCTGTGGGTCTTCAAAGAAACCAACACTCTTTCTCTCTCTTCCTCCTTTAGAAATTATTAAACTTTCCTCAAAGCTGGTTACTTTAAGGTTTCTTTTTAAATACTGATCTATATCATAAAGAAAATCATACATATATCTAATTATCAATATCCCTTCAATTTTCTAGATCTTAGTTTCATTGTGCACATAAAGTTCGAATTCAAGAGATCTAGCTAAAATTGCCTTAGTTTTGAAAGTAGTTTATTGAAACATTCATAGCTTGCTGTTAAGGTAGTTTCATTTGCTGTTAAATAATTTCAATATTCTGCAATATCAGTGCTGTTAATTGGCTGCACAAACAGCAGGCCAAGATCCCAAGGAAATCTTTCTTTCCTTGGTTCCCTTTTCGTCGGTTTAGCTAGCTTAATTTCATTAATTTTTTGAGATAAAGTAGGCTGAACCAAAGGCACTCTTAAAGTGATTTGGGGAGTTTGTTATTCTAATTCATTCGCTTTAATTTATCAGGTCTGACAGAGGAGAAAAGAATCTGCTGTCCAAAGTGGCTGTTGGAGCGCTTAAATCCCCCCAGGGGGCTCTCTTTTGTCACATAATTTGTAATTGTTTTGGATAAACTGTAATATCTTGGTTTCAGCCTGTATAAGGAACAAGAAATATCTATTTTATCAGTGCTTTGATATTGTAACCTCTGTAATAAAATCATCCTTTGAATAGGCTCTTTCGAGCCCATTCCCCATCCCCCCTGGGGGGATTCGCGTCGGTGCCTTTTTCGTCTTTTCTGCTTATTTCCTTTTACTAGAATTTATCTGATTGATAGGTTAGTATATTTGATCTTGTTTTTGATTCCATATTCCATATCTCATTTTCAAAATTAATCATAATACTTACCCCACGATTTCTCGAGTGACCCGCAAGGGGAAAGAGATTCGCGGTAGGATTAATCAGAAAACCGCATGTGTGTAGTTGTGTTATTTTATCATCTTTTGTTTATCAGAAATTTAAAATTTACCCCTCCTTGATTCCCCGATTGATATCCACTTGGATCGAAAGAGGTTCTTGGAGGCTTTTCTTTTAAGCAAGAACACATCTCTTAAAACTTATTAAAATTTACAAGACTCCAGTGTGTATGCTCTGCACTTGTATGCAGTTCATCCGATCAGTCAAGCTGTATCAAAAGCACTTGGGTGACTAGCATAATTAGGACTCACCTTCCCCAATTAACAAACCATCAGGTGAAAATCCAACACCTCGATCAAACCTTTACGGTGGCAAAATACCCAAAGGAAGCATGAACCTACTAAAAAGTGACCTCGGGGCGCCGATATCTATCACACCCTAATGGGTGCGTTACGAACATATCCCCAGAGACTCCATTTCAGCCCACATATTCCTTGCGGGTAGCCGTATAGGCTTTGTTTTGGACATACTCCAAGTACTCTCGGGTATATGTGGAGTCCCCCTTAAGCCTAATTTAAACAACTCATACTCCAATTTTAACTTAAAACATACCAAGATGCAATCACAAAACATTTATTCCAAACACATGCAAGCACACTGATCTCTTTTGACTCCATTTTTAAGGCACTAGTCTTTTTCTGCTTCATATATATATTGGGTATCAACTTTGTGCTTTCGTGTGTATCTTCGTATCTTGTCATCTTGATTGCTTATAGTTAAAATATTCAAACTCCTAAATAACTGATTCAGTACAACATCATTACACTAAGAAATCATCCTTAGTAACTTAATAGGGTCTACCCACCTTGGCTTCATTAGGATTCGAGCCTAAACGGAGGAGTCAAGAACAAGGTGACAGCCTTGACTCGAGACTTGCCCCCAAGGACACACCGAGTGGCTTGAATATTTCTTCCACGTGATCCAGGTGTGTGAAAAGGCAGCAACACGCCCGTTAAGGATTGTACTATAATTTTGTTTTTGTATTTATAATTGTCTTTTTCACCATAACACATGCAAACATCTGGAACATCGTCCACAAACACCTTTATTTTTCTTCCATGTATTTGGCATAGAAGCATCCTCGGGCCGCTGGCCATCAAGGACTATAATTTTAGCTTTTATTTTATTTTTAACACATAGATTTTTTTTTCTTTTTACCGCACCTTACGCCGACCTCTACACCATTGTCCACAAAACAATTTCTTTTTCTTAAATGTATTTGGCATATAAATGCCTCTAGACTTGTACTTACATCGCATGTGGTCAATTTCGTCCACATTAACACACACACACACACTCTCCTGATATCCGTTCGAGAGCCACCTTGGTTTTCTTGCTTCTACTGCACCGTCTCATAGGCCTCTACTGCAATCTATCCCACACATGTATCGGTATGTCTGAAAGCCTTCTGCTCTGTCCATACTGCACGGATGACCTTTGGACCTCTTTCCACCATCTAGACATGGGGCATCACTTGTGCCACTGCAGTTGGTTGACCGCAATGGAGTTTCATTTAAGCTCTTTTCTAACTCCTTAAAATAATGAAAAGATCATCGAGCATAGCTGCTTCCTTTCCTGCTCACTAAAGTATAGGAAAGGGCATCTACATCATATTGTTTACCTCCTTTTGTGGGCCATGTAGACAATTTCATGAAAAGGACCTCCTTGGAACACTCAAGCCGAGACCATTCCCCTCTACATACTTTTGTGCTTTCTCAGGAAGAGGGGCCGCACTCTATGAAAAAGCTCACCACCGGTTGTCGTTAAGATCTTTTCCAGCCATCTCAACAAGAAAATATCACCGAGCAAACTTGGTCTCATTCATGCTCGTAAAAGTATTTGAATGATCGTCCAGTCAATATAGGTTTAACCTTTTCCGACCTGATTGGACTACCAACGGTAAAGAATTCTCTCTTCCCCTCCAGGATGGGAGAGCTCTCCTATGTATACTTTTATCCTTTTTCAGGAACAACAGACTACCAATGAAAAAGAGCCCCCACTGGAGTCTTCTTCATGCTTTCAGACTCTCTAAAATTGAAAGCACCATCGAGCAATTACCTTCTCGGGCTCGCCAAAAATCCATGAGATCATACCACAATGGTGTCCCTAGACACCACCCCATAAAAAATAGTTTAGCAGCATCCCCACATTGGGTTGCCTTTTTTCAGAGTACTTTGCAATGTATCTTCCTCAGATCCCATCAGTATCAAAAGTGTCCTCCGCCTCCAAGTATTTCCCATCTGTAGCGACATTCCTGGTATTACAACTATGATCCCACTCCCTTGAGTCAGTTTCATTTGCTACCTAGTCAAGCCCTACCATCATACTCTAAACAAAGGAAGTTTGAGTCTCCCTCCCCCCCTCCCCTGTTCAGTTTTCCCTTTCCCCCCTTCCCTCCCCAATTCAGTGAGTCAGTCCATAGATTGCTTCACACCTTTCGGTTATCCCTCATGCTCTTGGTCAAGGAAACATCATTGCCTTGGATAGGGGCAAGTCTCCCTCTATTGACGCCAACACACATATTCTAGAGGATAGACCTAGAGGTCCTTGTACCTTGGTTTCATTAACATCATTGATGAGTTCCTTGGACCACTTGAGAGGAGTCCTTAGTGCCTCTTGGGATGGTTGTTTCTCACGTGCTTCACTTCAACTCCATCATCGCACCGTTGAGATTCGTACAACATTTGTTCCATAGAGTACTCGGTCAAAGAACCCAGATGTCACCCAACTCTAGCACGTTGGTGAGTCCATTCGAGGGACCTAAACAAGTTATGTCCCTTGTGATTTCTGGGTTGCATTGGAGACAGTGTTCAGAAGCCCCAGCAGTGCTTTGATATACCTTTATTATTGATATACCATACTTGTACCACAGAGACTCTGACTCTCAATCAGCGTGTCTACACAGCTATGTACCAGATCTAGCAGATCATTAGTCATGAAGATGTCGCATTCCATGAGAATTCCATGGGTCCAATGTACCAGATCAGTATTGTATTCAGCCTCACATAGAGGAAACCAACATTGTAACATCAGTTGTATATGATCAACTCTTGTATTTTATAGCATAAATCAAATGATTCTTTTGACATTGTCTCGAGCATGGGAATGCCTGCCTCATCCATATACATGTCACACATTTATTGTATCTCACCCACTAATGGGAACCAAATTAATACAAAACCAAAATCCACCATGCCCCAGCCCCGGAAGGACCACCTCTCGACAACAAATCCTATGATGTTCATCAGCAATACATTGAGCTCCTGCCCTCACACATCAGGGGGCAATCTGTTAACCCAAAAATTCCCCACATAGCTCTCTATGGCCTACATCACCCAAGGACACCACCTCACAACACTCATTTCACTCCATAAGACCTTCCATGACCTTCCATTTGACTTCCACACCTCCAAAAGAGCCCAAGGATGAAGAAAAGGGCTAAAAACCGCAAAAAAGACTCCAAAATAGACCCCCATGAGATAAATCCCTAAAAAAGGGGCTAAAACCCTGAAAGGGGCTAAAGTTAGGGCGGAAGGGGATAAATCCCTGATGAAGGGATTAAAACCCTAAAACCCTTTGGAAAAACTATATAAGGAGGGTGGGGGGTCACTCTCAAAACACTCCTCATTTGCATATTGTTATGCTTCCCATGGATGCTTTGAGACCTCTTGCTCTCAAACCACCCACTCTCCCTCTCCTTCATTTCCATTTCTCCAAGCCATTGCTCCCCAACCAAGAGAGAGGTCCTCCCATGAGCTAGGGCATGGTGGCCCATTTCCACCCAAGTGATGTATATCTTTTGTTTATGCATGTTTATTTACTTGTTTTATATTATGACCAATATTTTTAGTTGCAGGTTTTCCATTAACATCTTTTACAGGTTGCTTCCATAGTAGTATAGGTTTCTCTTGCAAGTTTTGGAGGCAGAACCCTAACCCATTGTGTGCAAAGGGGTTCAACAATACTCCATTTCTTCTTTCTTTCTGCTATTAGCTTAGATATATTTTATTTCATCTGCCATTTACTTGTTCTAGTGTAGCTTAGTTTAGTTTCAATTCACAGCTCTAGTTCAGTCATTTTTTACTTCTATTTTTTATTGTGTTCTAAGGGTAGAAACCTACCCTTGTGCCCTATAGGCACAAGGGAGCCAGTTTTACCCCTGTAGTGAGAAGATATTCTCACTACAGGTACAGGTTTAGACTAGTAATAAGTTGATGAGTAGTAGTCACCAGGTTCAATTGATGTGTAGTGGTTAACAGTGACAGTTGTTGCGCAGTGTAGTTTAGGTTGAGCAGTGTATAGTGGTCATTTGATGACTAGTGGTCAACAATAATGATTGATGAGCAGTTCTCAGAAGTGGTATTTGTTGTTTAGTGTGTGGAAGGTCAAGGAATGTGGTGTAGTGTAGTATAGGTGTTGATTAATAGGTTCGTAGGATTAGTGTGCTCATGTTTCAATAGTTTCTATCTTCATATCAGGGTGGTAGGATGAGGCAAGGAAATATCGGGGGCTAGGGATTCCTTCAGGACACAACCTTTAAATCAGGGTGTTATAGACTCCTTCCAGTTATATCCTGAGAATTGAAGTAATTGTAACAAGGGGGTTGTTTCCTCCTTCCAATTGTTTCTAGAGAACTATTATCATAAAGTCTTTTGTGGTTTTTCCCCTAGGACTTGGGTTTCCACGTAAAAATATTGTGTATTTTGTTTTCTATGATTCCTATGTGATGATGATCTATAATTGTTGATATAATTATATAACGTACTATGCGCAATATTGAATAAGTTGTTGATGATTGTTAACACTGAAAAAATAAGAAAATCTATACACATTGTTCACCCCCCCTCTTCGTGTTCTTGGTGTGTCCATCATTTGGTATCAAAGTAGGTCCTTCATATAAATCCTTATCATCTTGAAGGGGATATTTGACACACCATGGGGTTCTCAATTAATGGAGTTCCATTTTTTTGTGGAACAAATTAATTCATATGGAAAATAAGAATGCAATTTTATCTCGAAGTAGAAGGAATTGGTATGTATGGAAATCAATTCTTATTGGATATACTCCTCCAAAGAAAGTGGAAACAACAATTCAATAGGAAGAAAATAAGAATACTTCAATGGCTATGGAATCCATCCTTGAAGGATTAATATATCAACAAAATAAGAAGATAGGAAAGTGCAACTCAGCTAAGGAACTATGGATCAAAATAGACCATCTATACTCCACTAAATAACATGAAGAAGATATTATGAAACTCATGATCGAATATCTGACAGATATGCAAAAGAACAAAATAGGAAAGTGAAACTTAATTGAAGAATTGTCACTCAAGATATATAATCTCTACTCCATTGAAGAACAAGAAGCAGAAGATAGCTCCATCAAAAGGCGAGTACAATATCTAGGTGAGTATGAAGGTAAATCCATTGAATTTTTTTTTGTAATGATTTTAAAGAGATATGTTTATCAGGTATACATTATAAGAGATATTCTGAATTCATAGAATGTGATGAAAATCCTTGTTTTATAAGTGATAGTAGTCTAGCTGATACTAAGGTTGAAATCATGGCTATTCTATATAAGGTTGAATTAGACAATGAAATTACTACTGATATTGTTGAAAGTATTAGAAATAATGTTATGAATATCTTAGAAGAAGGAAGAAATTTCCAAGTACAAAACCTGGAACTACAAGATAAATTCGATAAATCTGAGCGAGTAAAAGAGGAGGAATATGACAATGCGAAAACAACCACGATGGAACTAAAATTTCAAGTCGAAGAAGCCACCAGAATCAAATAAGAAACATCCATCTCCTTGAAATATGAACTTCAAAACTCATCCATAGAAAATAAAAGGCATTCAAAAGAAATTGATAGCCTTAGAATACAACTAGAAGATAAGGAGAAAGAATTGACTCACAAACTCCAATGAAAAGATAGTGATATTAGTAGGTTACTTGAATATTTGCAGAAAGAAAGTGCCGCTAGTCAGAAAGAAGATCCAAGTGACAAAAGGGGAATTCATTTTAGTCATGAAATTGAAGAGAAACTAAGAATATAACAAGTATTTGAAATCAAATCCTTGAAAATAGAATTATGAAAGGTATGTCTAACGAATTTTGAATTCGAAAAGGAACTCTCGGAGATTTGAAAAGAAATCAAGTACTAGAAATACGACTACAAAAATATCATGAGGAAGATCAGAACTCAAAAAGACAGATGGAAGATAGTATCATTGATTTGAAAATATAGTTAGAAGAATTCAAGAAAATTTAAGAATACCTAACAAGACAACTCCAAGAAAAGATAAAAAATTGTCAAATGCAAGAATTGAATATCCTTTCTCTGAAAGAAGACCTGGACAAAACAACTGCCTAGTTAAAGACAAACTCAAACATCATGGAAAACATTAAAGATAGTAAAATCCTCATTTAAAAAGAAGAAAAGGTTAACAATAATATAGGTATTCTTAGAAGATCCAATGATAAACAAAAATCAAGAGAAGTTACTACTAATATATATCATATAATGTTTTCTACAAGTGTAACAACTATGGTCACAAATCCATTCATTGTAGAGTTCATGATAGAATCATTCCAAAAATAAATTAAAGTACATTTTCTGTTCAATGTTATAATTGTTATCATTATGGTCATTTTTCAAAACATTGCAAGATATAGGGAGAATTTAAAGTTTAGATAAGAAAGCAAGTTTAATTGAATTCCATGAATATTAATCATCCTACCAAAGTATGGTTAAGAAAGTTAGTCGATTGCACCATTGATAAAAATAGAAATGATGAAAATGTTGTGAAAAACCCATACCATTTTGAAGGTTATAAATTAGTGATATGAAGTGTACAAATAATGTGTAAGAGGATCTATGTACCTGATTATAAAAATTTAGATCAATAAGAAGTTCATTCCAACAGTATCCTTTTCACATAATACAAGTTCATCAAAGTAGAAGTAGTGCCCACTGATTGGGGGAGCTACATAGCCAAAGTAAGTTATCCTTTTAAGAATTGAAAAAGGAAGAGAAGTTGTTCATAGGGGAAGCATGCCCTCAGGGGAAAAGGTATTGTCAAAGGATTTCCCCTTTGCAAATGATGCCAAAGGGGGAGATAAAATGTTGACAAGGGGAGAATGTTCCTTAAAGGAGGTTTGGTATTGTCATCAATGGAAAAGGGGGAGATTGTTGATTAAGCTGTCATTGATTCCAACAATGCCTATTCACTAATTCCAATAGTGCCTAGTGGAGGTCATGGTTGTATTGGTATTGGTTCCCCTTATGGAGCCCTTGGGATTCAAGGGTTTATGTGTGTTACTCGTATAGTTTTCAAAGTCATAGTCCTTTTATGGTTGTCCAATCCCAAGCTTGAATCCATTGGAGGCCTTGTGACAATGACAAAAGCCTTAGTTACCCTTTGACTTGGTTAAGTGCCCCTCAAATGTATCTTGGTCCCAATTTAGTCATGTGTTGCATCCCTTGCTCCTTGTTGTGTTTTTTTTCTCTATGTTGCTTGTCATTCTTGTACCTATTATGGTCTCTTTGTTTGATGATGTTAATATCCTACATGTACCTTCACATATGCTATTTTTTTCCTTAATCCCACAATCTTGAATCTTGGAGCCCTTACTTTAATTTAGAGGGAGAGGGAGATACATTTGAGTTTATGGGTTTAGAGATAGAGAGATTTAGGGTTATGCATTTAGAGAGAGAGAGAGAGGTTAGGGGTTTATAAAGAGAGAGAAGAAGAGAGAGATTAAATTTGTTATTAGGGGTTTAGAAAGAGAGAGAGAGGGATATTTGGGGCTAGGGGTTTAGAGATAGAGAGAAAGATATTGAAGTTTAAGGATTTAAATATAGAGAAAGAGAGAGATAATGATTGGGATTTAAGGATTACTAAGAGAGAGGGAGAGAATGTAGGTTGGAGTTTAATATATATTGAGAGAAATATTGGGGGTTAGGGGTTTAGAGAGAGATAGAGAGAGAGAGAGAGAGAAATATATTTGGTTCTAGGGCTTTAGACAGAGAGGAAGGGGGAGAAAGAGAGAGAGAGAGAGACCGAGAGAGAGAGAGAGAGGTGGTGGTTGAGAGAGATAGATATTATACATTAGGTGATTAGAGAGAGAAATACAGGGTTAGAGTCTTAGAGAGATATATATAGAAAGACATAGACTCAGGGTTATGGGATTAGAGAGAGAGAGAGAGAGTTACAGGGTTAGGTTTTTTGATAGATAGATATATATATATATAGAGAGAGAGAGATTGGGGGTTAGGTGTTTAGAGAGAGAGAGATAATGGAGGATAGGAGTTTAGAGAGAGAGAGAGGGTTATGGGTTTAGAGAAAAATATATATGTGATTAGGGGTTTAGGGAGAGAGATATATTACTATTTATGGGTTAGGTTTTTAAATAGATAGATAAATAGGAAAATAAATAGAGAGATAGAGTGATATTACTGTTTAGGAAATTAGAGAGATAGATATAGAGAAAGAGAGAGATATGGTGTTAGGGGTTTAGAGAGCGAGATTGAAGGTTAATTATTTAGAGAGAGAGAGAGAGAGAGAGAGAGAGAGAGAGAGAGAGAGATTGGAGTATAGGGATTTGGAAAGAGAGAGAGAGAGGGAGGTTTGGGGTTGGTTTTTAGAGATAGATAGAGAGGGAGGCAGAGAGAGAGAGAGAGTTTGGTGGGTATCAGTTTAGAGAGAGATATTTGGGGTTAGGGGCTTAGAGAGGGAGACAAATAAAAAGAGAGAAAGAGAGAGATTCAGGGTTAGGGGTTTATGGAGAGACGGAGACAAATATTTAGTGTTCGAGGTGTATGGAGAGAGAGAGAGAGAGAAACATAAATTATGGGTTAGGGGTTTATGGAGAGAGAGAGAGAGAGAGAGAGAGAGAGAGAGAGAGAGAGAGAGAGAGAGAGAGAGAGAGAGAGAGATTCAGGCTTATGGGTTTAAATAGAGGGAGAGAGAGATATTGGAAGTTAAGGGTTAAAAGAATGAGACAAATTGCAGGTTAAGGATTTAGAGAAAGAGAAATAGAAAAAGAGATATTTGGGGTTGGGTTTAATGAGATACAGATAATGGATTCTAGCTATTTCAATATACAAAAAGTGAGATTCAGGTTGGGTTTTAGAGGGAGAGAGAGAGAGAGAGAGAGAGATTTCGGGACCTATGGGTTTAGAGTTGAAGATTGGTGGATAGGGTTTTAGAGAGAGAGAGAGATTTCGGGACCTATGGGTTTAGAGTTGAAGATTGGTGGATAGGATTTTAGAGAGAGAGATTGGTTGCTAGGATTTTAAAGAGAGAGAAATAAAAATATAGAGGTTACGGGTTATGGATTTAGAGAGAGATTGAGAGAGGAAGAGCAAGATAGAGAAATATTGGTGGTTTAATGGTTTAAGGAGAGAGACAAAGAATGTAGCTTAGTGTTTTAGAGATATTTAGAGAGCGATTAATGGTTAGGGGTTTAGAGAGAGAGAGAGAGAGAGAGAGAGAGGTTTGTCTATAGGGGTTTAGACAAAGAGGGAGGGAGAGAAAGATAGGGAGTTAGAATATACATTGAAGGTTAGGGGTTTAGAGAGAGGGGGGTTTGAGAGAGATATAGATTGTAGGTTAGGAGATTAGACAGAGAAATTCGGGATTAGTGTCTTAAAGGGAGAGAAATAGGAAGACATACATTGGGATTTATGTCTTTAGAGAGAGAGAAAGAGATAAGGGGTTACAGGTTTTGAGATATAGATAGAGAGAGGGAGACCTGGGGCTAGGGGCTTAGAGAGAATCAAGGTTACCATTTTAGAGGGAGAGAGAGAAATAAAAAGGAAGAGATTTGGTGTTAGGGTTTTAGTGAGAGAAA
>LPNX010752520.1:39983-53296 GCA_001517045.1 Pseudotsuga menziesii | reverse complement strand
TTCTCTTTCTTCTCAATGCCACATTGCTTCAACTACAACAAAAGTGAGTTAAACTTGGTAAATAAGTCCTGGATAGTGTCAAAGGGCATTGGGATCAGGCCGATGAGTTCGTTCTCAAGATGGTCTCCTCTTAGCTCATTGATTTTCCCAAATAATGTCTCTAGTTTTAACCAAAATTCATTGGGAGTGGTTAAACTGTCTATGTAAAACATGAGCTCTCTTGAGATACTCAGACATAACAATCCATATGCTTCATCCAATCTGTTGAAGTACTAGGCTTTATCTACAATAGAGTTTGGCTCCACCTCGGTACCCATGGTAACTCTATAGAGACCTTTGGCCCTCAATTGAATCACCATCTCTTCCTTCTAATCGAATAAGTTGAGAGGTGTTATCAATATGTGGGTAGCTTCCATTTCTTCCTACGCTAATGGTGATGAAATTTCTGAATGTCCTGCAAAACGAACTCAATTTTAATCTAGAATTCCTTTAAAAATGCAGGTCAAAATGCTCTGGATTGATCTACAACTCAATAAAATCCACTCAGCTCTCTGATTCCATGTGAGAAATTCGACCCACCTGAATATCTGGGAGCCTTAGAGAAACTCACAAATCGAATTTGGTGCAAAACCAAGAAAAAACCATTAAATGAGAAGCAATTTACACATGCAATGTGAACAAAAATATGTTATATTTTGAATGTCTAACATAAATACATGTTTTTTATAGGTTTATATTACATCAGAAGTGTTTTGTGAGGATTTGGAATCCCAATGTCACTATACAAGTGAAAATTGCCAAATTGGCATCAATCCCCCCATAGATGGGCCAATCATGCTCCAAAGAAGCCCAAATGGCCACAAATTGCTATGTGGATGTGGTTGAGGTAAGACAGAGCAATAATTACACGTTGTAATGCATGGGTGTGGAAATATGGGTGACTGAGAGTCTCTAGGTGGCATTAAATGCACCAAATCAGCCCAAAATTAGACAAAATCCACCTCTAGCACTCCTAGTCAACCAAGGTGTCCACATTCAATGAATGGGAGCGCACCGAAAATGATCATGGAAGACATGTGGCTATTTTACTGAGCTGGAGTACTCATGTGGGTGTGAATGCACCGATTTGAGTGGTTATTGGTCCAACTAAGCTTCGTAAGTGCAAAACCATAGTGTATTAATGCAAAACGCAATAAAATGGACTAAGGGGTTCAAATAAGGTACTAAGGTGGAGAAGTGAGCACTAGGTGGAGAAGTTTCAATATTTGGAGGAAAGTTTTTTCTTGAGAATAGATAGCTTCTCAACACTAAGGATCTTGGTTGTAATTTCTTTCTCTTATGTTATTAATGCATTGAAAGTTCATTTCCCATGAATCGTATTGTGTATTGAGTGACTTGTTTCATTATTGAGTCCCTTAGTCATCAACATAGGATTAGAGATTGTATTTGTTACTTTTCTCTTGTATGTGCTTTGGTTGTGTGTTTCATGCAGGTGAATCTTTGGAGATATACAATTCCAAAGAACTGGCACATTACATTGATGAAATGTAAGAGAATCTATTCCAATCCTTATCAATATTAGGGGAATTGATTTCATTGTTGTGACCCATTTCTTCTATATTAGAGTATTTTAGGCTAGGGAAACAACTTCTGACCATAGAAGGTGAGTATTTCCAATAAAAAATATGGCGACTCCGTTGGGGAGAGTATTATGACTTCTAGTTATCCTTAGTTCTTTCCTTTCTTCAAACTTCAATTTCTTCATTGATCAGATCTACTAGTTCTTTAGTTGGATTTGATTTGAGATTGATCAGATCGACTTTCATCTATCCATATCTGCCTCATATGCTTTATTTCCTTGCTTTTAGTTATCATTTGATGCCAATAAATTGAACACTAATATTTTTTTTTCTCCTTGTGTCTTGTTTTGGAATTTTCAAGTGCCACTAAACCTTGGTAGTTTAATAAGTGCATCCACCACACTTTCTGTAGAGGAAACAAGCGATGCCACTACAAAAATCCATTGGAAAAAGAGCGGTACCACCGCTCTATTGCTATTGTAAAAAGGCGGTGTTGGAGTAGTAACGCTCTGTGCTATACCTTCAAGTAGTGGTGCCAGTTAGGGTTTTTAATCTCAGTGTAATTTCCAAGCATGAAATTTATTTTTGTTTTCTGATATTGTTCTGGCCTGTTTCTGGTAGTTTCATTTCTGAATTGAAATCTGGAAACTTATTTAAGCTTGGCTAGGTTAGACCTCCAAGAACTAGTTGAATTGGCTTATGAAATTCTTGTAGTTCTTAGTTTGGTTGATGAATAAATTTGAAAAGAAAGTGTAGATCTAGATCTCCGAAAGTTGTGTGATCAACTTGAAAGAAAATAGATTTTCTTTTAGTTTCTTCATAGTTTAATTTGAGGTTGTTTCCATTTTATTTTTGAAATATTGAGAGAAAGGTCTAGGTCAAGCTTAGGTATGAATTGTTAGAGACTTGATTGGGCTTATAAACACTCAAGTGTTTACATTCTGGTTTTTTCCCAAGTGTTCTTACTCTCAAACAAAAATAAAAAGTGTGTTTTGTGCACCTTATTTCCCTTTTGAAGAAGTTTGTAAAATATGGTGTGTTGAGTAGTCATCATAGTCTTTCTTTTAGAAAGAGTTCTTGTAATTTTCATTTTCAAAATTCTTTTTTTTGAAGTCAAGGTGTGCTTGAAATAGGTTTGAATATATAGTTCTATGTTTTTTTTCTTGGGATTTAGTCATTTTAGATAAGTAGGAACAAAACCTCTATCTCTTCCTTAAGTAGGTCATTTCAAGAAAGTGAAGGAAAAATATTTGCGTAAGCATTTTGAATGGTTTTACTTTTATGTAATCATCTCATGCCTTGACCTAATCATGAAAGATAAAATGAAGCATTAGACTTAGGTTAAAATTTGTAGAAAAGTGTGATAGGTTAGAGACGTGTTGCGACGTCTTTAGGTGTAGGAGCTGTCATTATTTTCCTGCACTGAATTCCAGAGATCGCGTGGTTCTTCAACGTACCATTGGTATATAGAACGACCTTTCACATACCCTTGAGGTACATATAAAGGTACTTCATGTACTCAATTGTATATCAAAATTCCCCTTTCCAATATTTGTGCATTAGAAAACATTAATACAGAGTGGATCTCCCACACACCTTGTGTATATAGGGAGACACTTTTAGGGATCTTGAAACCATCTGAGCATAGCCCTTTAACTGTCCTATCACCGCAATACACTGAGAAAAAAACTCAGGGAGATTACTATGCACATGCCTTCTAGGTATTCGAGTGTTCAAAAAATGTTAGGTTCCCAATCCTCCTTGCCATGTTTCACTATTAGACCCTACAGTATATCACGAGTTGTGGTGGTTTGACAATCCTATGAGAATCCTGACTTTTTACCAATCCTATCACAAGTTCTGATTATTGCTTTTAGTTTGAGTAGCATTTGATTTTCCTGAAAATATAGGTTTTTTTTATTTCTGAGATCAGTTTGATTTTTGCAAATTGGTTGATTTCCCATGGAGTAAGTCCCTTCAGTTACAATGGTTACTACCCTAAATTCCTTTGAATCCTCCGGCTCACCCTCCCATAGAAAGAGACATGGAGAACAATTCTGAGGCAGCTAGTGCTTCTATGCCTGAATTGGAATGAATTCTAGTTAAAGAGGAAGGATTTGAATGTCCTCTTCCCAATTCTCCTAGGATAGACCTATCTATACAACCACTAGTGGAGGAATCGTCCTCTCGAAACACATCCTTTGTCGTCCAAACTCCTTCTGGAGATGGGCTTAATCAATTTTATTCTGATAAAATAATAGTTCCTATATTTGGACCTAATGCTCCATTTTTTGAAAATTCCCTTGCTCAATCTATCTCTCAGTTCGGTACCACTACTACCATGAATGTGTCAGTTATGGAGTAGACCCAAAACTCTAGAAGACCCTTTCCCTAAATTTTACCTAGTGATATTTTAGGTATGCCATTGAATATTCCTTCTAGCATGGCTCTATCAAATCCTCCACCTACACCTACGGTTTCTAGACTTGCCACTCCTCTTCCTCCAATTGTTCAACCTATTGGTCATACTCATCTTGGTCCTATTGGACCAACTTCGCAGCCTCCTACATCATCTTGTGTCCCTCATAGACAACCTAACATTGGTAATCAACACCTTAGCATGGAACACTACTATAATTCCTTATATGTCCCTTATCCTAGAGGAGTCACCAGTCAGTGGGATTAACATACTTATGGACATTAATAAATACTTAACTAGGTGTAACCACCTTTTATGGGTCAAAATTCTCCTAACTATCAACAATTTGGTGGGTTTTACGAGAAAACTAAACAGACCTTTGTTCCTATCGAGGTAGCCTTACCTTATAAGTATTACAACTACGCACAACCCAACCAACAAATCTCATTCTTGGCTACATCAGATTTTCTTAACTTGTCGAACTTAATAAATGACCCCATTCAACATGATCCATTTTGTCCTACCATCCCGACCAAACTTTCCTCAGACATTACATAGTTTGATAGAAAGTAGGGAGAATATCCCAAAAACCATGTGATGACCTTCCATTGTGGTGTTAATATAACTCCCTTATGGATGATTCTATCCAATTGAGACTCTTCTAGAGAACATTAACCGGCACGACCGAAAAAGGGTATAGCGAACTCCCACAACACTCGTTTGTGGATTTTAATTCATTGGAAACAATGGTTTATACTCATTTCCAGTTACCTATTTGGTATGAAACTGGTACAAATATCTTGACCTCTCTTCGACAAAATAACTCTAATCACATATTATATCATATTCATGAGTGAGGAGGCGTCGAAGGTTAATCAAGGCTCCCATTCCAGATCAACTCTTGGTTGACTAGTTCACAAAGTCCTTGTTGCCTCCTCTTACTCGAGATGTGGAAACGGGTGATACTATCATAGAAGAGAAGGATATTATTCGAGCCCAATATTTATACTTAGTCTATTCCCATTTCAGAACTTTATATGATTTAATTGATAATGCTCCTCGTCCCAGCACTGATCCTACTAAGCCACTTCCAGAGACTCCTGTGGATTTTGTTGTTGGTACAATCTAGCCTTCATCTACAACGAATCCCAATAAAATACATAGTGATTCAACCACAACTTCTTCTACTACTGCGGTTTCCACTAAGGTGAATGCAATTCAATCCTCATAATTACTTGAAAATAAGAAGAAAGAAAAAGGTAAGAATAAGAAACTTGGAAACCGGCAGGAGAGTAGCAAAAAATATACTACAGAGAATGATGCCAAACCTAAGATGAAGGCTAAGTATCCTTGGTTTTTTCATGGAGATGATGAATTCATGAAGGAGTGTCCTTGTTGTGAAGAGATTAATAAATTTTTAAAAATTAACCCGACACTAGTAGTATTAATTGACCCCTTCCCGTCCTAGCAACAGTTGATTGACCATACATCTTTGCATGGTCCTTCATCCTATACTGAAGACATTCATATGATGTCTGTTGAAACAATTGTTTTGACTACCAGAAGTTAAAAATATGATAAAACACCTGAAAAGAAAGATGAAGGTTCTTATTCTAAGAAGACTCCTCTCATCAACCCTTCTCCTCAACCTCCTTTTAATGGTCCTCTCAATATTGAAAAACCTAGTTTTGACACAATCTTGCACCCTCCAAAGAGTACAATCCTTAAATAAATTTCAATCCTAGTGCTCGAGCTACTCAATTTTATAATGTTGTTGAATATTTGGCTCAAGCACCCTATTCTATGTCCACGTTGGAAGTACTCCAAAGCTATCCTACATGATGCAAGATTTTTTTTTTGTCTATGTCTTGATAAAGAGCTATTGGTTCTCCTGACCTTAGTAAGTCACCAACCACCTTCAGATATTTTGATAGGACAGGTTTTCAACACCATGACCTTCTACCATCGTTGTCCATCAAGCTGGGGGGTAAAACCCTTTCTATCCAGGTAAAAGTGGTCGATGCTTCTCTAGATTACAATTTGTTGCTAAGAAGGAGTCGATTCTATGCTATGACAACTATTGCATCATCGATTTTTCACACGCTCCAATTCCCACATCAAGGAAAAATTGTGACCATATATCAACTTGATTATTGCTCACTTGATATTACTGGTTCCACAAGGAATAATGTTCCTATGTTTGGAAAGTGACCTCCTCCCTATCAATCTGTAGGGGTTGGATTGTTGAAATATTCTACACTCGTGGGAGTTTTTCCATCCAAGACTGCCCCTCCTAGTATAGAAATGACCACGGTAAAAATGATATCCTCCACGACTAGGGGAATGTATAAAGGAAAAGAGATTTCAGAATCATCTTCTATGAGTCTAGACGAAGCTTGTATGATTCCATTTACTCTATTTTATATAATTACATAGATGATCATCATTTGGTAGCATCATATCCTTACCATCGACTGCCCTATTGGATAGATTCCCCTCTCCTGAGTTTAGATTATCTCTCACAGAATTTTCCATTTGATGAGTCTATTATGGAGATCATGAGTCTAGATGAATCTTTATGGTAAGACTCTCCTCATAAATCATCATTTCTTCCTAATGCCAATTCAGTAGAGTCAATTTTTGTTTCTCTGATCAGTTCCAATATAGTCAAGCATCCACAAACACATGCATTAATGGAAGGTGCTAATTATGAAGAGAATTTATGAAACATCACCCAAATAGTTCCCCTTGGTATATCGGTTAAGTGAGGTGTTGTCGAGCATATCCACATAGGCCAGAACTGCTTGGCAACGAAAATTGAGGAATACCGATCTCTTTTTAAGGAATTTCATGATGTTTTTTTGTAGACTTATAAAGAAATGTCTGGGATTTATCCATCTATCATCGTACATGAGATCAACACATACCCAATGACAAGATCTATCGTACTTTGCTAGGTCCACCCAAGAGAATATGTAGCCATTAAAGTTGAAGTTGAGAAGATTTTAAAAGCTGGTTTTTTCTACCCCATGCATTTAACCAAGTGGGTGTCTAATATTGTCCCTGACAACAAGAAATAGGGCACTATAAGGGTTTGTATAGAATTTTTTGGACCTGAAAAAATATTTTCCATAAGGCAATTTTCCTACTCCTCACATCAATCAGATCATCAACAACTGTGATGGAAGTGCCATTTTTTCCTTTGTGGATGGATTTTTTGACTATAATCAGAATGAGATCCTATCTATCGATCGACACAAAACCACATTTATTTTCCTGTGGGTAACCTTTTCTTATAGGAATCTAGCTTTTGATTCGAAGAATGTTGGAGCTACCTTCCAATGAGCTATTTCTTATTCTTTTCATGATATAAAACAAATAGTGGAACCGTATCTGGATTACCTACCTGCTCTCTCACAACAACGAGAATATAATTTGGGGCATCTTAGACACATTTTCCATCGATACCATCATTACCATATTTGGATCAATCCACAAAAGTGTTTTTTTGTGTTGAGACTAGACACTTACTTGGTTTCGTTGTTTCTAGGGATTGGATTCGAATATATCCCTTAACAATTGCAATCGTCATGGCCTTACCACCTCCATGAGACATTATTGAACTCCAAAGTTTGCAAGGGAAGGAAATATTTCTTCATTATTTTGTATGCAATTTTGTAGAGAAAATGCATGGCTATATGAATATCTTGAAAAAGAACACTCCCTTTTTGTGGGATGATCAGGCTCAAGGAGATTTTGATAATTTGAAAAAGGGAAACACACTCAGCTGTGTTGCACCCCCGAAATTATTCAAAAGATTTTATTCTTCAGATTGTCGCCTCCACTACTACCATTGGAATAGTTTTAGTGTGGGAAGATACGAAAGAATAAGAACATGTGATCTACTATTTGAATAAGAGTCTCCTTGAATCTGGAACCCACTACTCATATGTGGAGAAGCTAGCTTTGGCTACAATCATCATTGTTCAGTGTTTCTGTCCCTACATATTACTTCACACCACTACTGTGCTTGTAGATCAAAACCCTATGTACTATATTCTCACCCTTTAGGCACTAGGGAAAATTGTTCCCATTGGATTGTCATCCTACAAGAATATGATCTTAAATTTTCCAATACCACTTCCAAGAAGTCCATGGTCTTTGTGGAGTTGATGTGTGGCCTTCCCTGTGCTCTCATGGAAGTTGAGCCCAATGATTCATTTCTTGATGAATTCTTGTTCCTGATAAGAATGACTGACACACGGTATGGATATTTGATCATATATCTCCAGACCCAAATATTTCATCTCAACCTATCCCATGACAATCACCCACACATTCGTCACCATGCTAAGTATTACCTCATTATTAATGACACCTTATACTGGTGTGGTACTGACTCTATCCTTCGACGACTATTAGAATTTTATCATTTAAGAGATATGATCTGAGGATCTTATCTAAGAGAATAACATGCACAACAATAAACAAAAGAGACAAGAGACAAACAATTTTCCTTGGGGAAACCATAAAGGACAAAACCCAACAACTTCCTCAAAGATAGAATGAGCACCAATGGCATTAGTAAAACCCAAAGATGGAAAAGATGATATCCAATACTTGTTCTCTCTCTCTCACTTGAGAGAGCTTCCCCTCTCTCACTCATGCGCCCCAGTGAATAAGTGTGTGTGTGTGATGTGTAGAAATGATTAGAGCCTCACTTCTATTTATATTCTTCCATTCACTTTATGTCCACTCTAACAATTTGGCCTCACTTAACAATTACTTACCAGGTCCGACTTCTCTAGGAGAGTCTAATAACCCTAGTGCCCCACAACTGTGGGGAATTTTCCCTCTGATCAATAAGGAGGGTTAACCTTGACTCAACTGTGGGGACTATTTCCCTGACTTACAATGGATGGTTAACCTCAATGATTTTACATGACTTGTTTACATTGAATCTCCTAATCAGAACATCGGGGCATGACATGACTCATTTACATTATAGATAGTTCCTAGAATAAAAATTGGGGTACAATACATAAGATATACAAGTGAATACATTCCAAAGTTACAAATACATCAACACTCCCTCTTAAATAGGAAGGTATTCTCTCGACACAATTTATCAGCACAAGTCTTCCTCTGTTTATCATCTAGATCATCATCAAGTCATCTTTGATTCATCTTCATCTTCAGGTCATCTTCATCAAGTATGGATCATCACTGGATTTGGATCATCATTGGATCATCATCGAGTATGGATCATCACTTTATCTTGAGCATCACTGGATCATCACTTGATCTAGGGCATCACTGGATCATCATCGATGCTTCTACTATCTCGATCAAATGGTGATATCTCTTCATTATTCTCATCATAGGAATTTCTACAGAGCCAACCCTTTTTCATGCTGGTTGTAGGCCTAGCCTCCAGGTAGGTCTTCATCTTCTTCAACACTTATATCTAACCATGAGAGTAACACATCCAAGAACCATTTCAGAATGGCCCACCCAACAATTACATCTTTCATTCTCAACTAATCTCTCTCATCTCTAGGATGAGTGTTAGTCACAGACTGAAACAAATTCTTGGTGACTGACCAGGTGCCTCCATTCTCCCATAGAATGTCTTCTCAACACTAAGCTAAGCTTCATTCCGAGACTGAATCAATTTCTTGGTAACTGACCAGGTTCCTCCATTCTCCCAGAGAATGGCTACTATATGTCTTCATCATCTTTAGCCATACTGTTGAATATTGAGGACTGATTACATGCATCAACAAAACCTTGAAAGATAATCCTAGAACAAACTATAGGATCTCGAAGGATATTTTATATGTGACCAACACAAAACCTCGAAATAGAATCCTAGCAAAGACTATAGGATCTCCCAAGATATTTTCTATGTGAATACCACAACAAAACCTTGAAGGAGAATCCTATAATAGACTATAGGATCTCCCAGGATATTTTCTATGTGGTCAAGAAAAACCTTAAAAGAGTGTCTTGCAACTTGCAATAACTCTAAAGAGAATCCCAAGACTTTTACGAGTACATAGCTCAACCTATTGGATATCCAAGGCTAATTACATGCCTCTACTAGAAAAAACTCAAAATAGCATCCTAGCATAGACTATAGGATCTCCCAGTATCTTTTCTATGCTACCTATAGAAAAAACTTGAAAGAGCATCCTAGCATATACTATAGGATCTCCTAGAATCTTTTCTATGCTACCTATAGCAAAACCTCGAAAGAACATCCTAGAATAGACTACAAGATCTCTCAAGATCTTTTACAAGATTATCTGTACAATCTATCCACAGAGTATCATCCTTATACTCATCACAGAATCATTGTGATGAATATCATCATCATATGAACATCCTGATCATCAACATAGTAGAAACTGAAGCATCATCCCAATTCTCATCACACAACGCTTACATCCACAGCCATGGGAAGGATCCTCCTATCATGCTTGGAATGGCTCTTGCAATTGTGTCCCATCACTTATTCCTCAAAGTATCTTCTATCTGAAGAACACCAAGCCTGTCTCTAAAGTACTCAAACTTCACCGTGGCTAGTGGTTTGGTCAACACATCTTATATTTGCTCATCCATCCCAACATACTGGAGCTTCACTGCTCCTCTCTGCACCATATCCCTGATATAGTGATATTTGATCTCGATGTTATTCGACCTGTCGTGGAACACCTGGTTCTCAGAGAACTTAACACAACTTTGGATGTCACAGGTAGCATCCAATGGAATATCAAATAACTCATACAGTAGCTTCCTAATCCATTTGTGAGCTTGTCATCCTCTATAGGATTTCATCTTCAACCTTGTAGCAAAGGTTAAGATATTCATCACTCAAGGTGATCTTCAAGATCCTCATGTATATGTTATCCCATGGGTTCCTTATGAGCTCATACAAGGCCTTCTTTCATTTTCACACATGAGCCTTCCTGTCACGTGTCTTAACTTCCAATGGCTGCAAATGTCTCTCGTATTCTATTCCTTATTTTCGTGAGAAGCCTCATGCTATGAATCTTGCCTTGTATCTGACAACGTTTCCATCCACTGCATGATGGAACCATGAACTTCCCTTCAGGTCTCAATATTGCATCCTAGACATCATTCTTCTTGAACTAGTCTTCCCTTTCTTCTTGGTTACTTCTTCATCACTGATGTCGCTGCATTCATCATATTATTCTTCATCTTGGATTATTTCTAGAACTATCGTCACTTGTTCTTCGAAACAAGTCTCAACCTTCTTTGCTTGTAGGTGATTGTACACGATCTTTCCTATAAGTAATATGCATGAGTTGTATGGTTAGAAACATTTCATAAGGTATATTCATAATGAAAAATTCTTATGCATAAATATATGATCATACAACTAGGGTACATGCCTTCCATCTCTACCAGGACAACATTGAGATTGTGCACTAATCCAATATGTCAGCAAAGAGGTTTCATTCTAGATAAGTAGGAATGGAGAGTTGTATATCACCATGGGATACTTACCCATCACATTCATATTAGTAGTATACTGTCATTAATGCAAACATTCTATCATGCACAATACATCAACTGAATATAAACAAATGCATAACAAAACAATATCATGAAATGACAATTGAATGCTTATCTTTATTTGTTTCATGGGTAGACTCCTTCTTTCAACTTCATCATCTTCTTCATTCACAATATCTTCATTTCTTATCCAAATTCTCAAGATGGATAAGAGGCTCTTCAAGAATTGAGTTCTTCATATTTCTCATCACTTGAGGTATCTTCTTTGAATCGTGAAATCTTGATATTCATTTTCTCCCATCTTATTTTCTCTTATTATGAGTCGAGATTCATCTTGTGTGTAATTTTCCTAGGGTATGCTGAAAGTAATCACTTCCTTCTGGCACACATTCCTCAAATGAATGAATCCCATGATCCCGGGAGGCCATTCGAGCTGGTTATCACAACTTCTACATTCTCCACTTCTTTTTCTACCACTTCAAGATGTTATTTGATTTGAGAGACCCGCATAAAGTATGACTATATGGTCTCTGCATTCTAGATCTTCACATTCTTCAACTGGTTTCTCAAATTAATGTTTTGATTTATGTTCTTTCCTTCAAATAGCTTGGTCAAGGAATCAAACATCTATTTCAGTTTCTTTAGGAAAGACACTTGTGGTATAAGGTGATCCTCTATTGAATTATAACTGATGTTCTTGGCCTTGACCAAGTTATTCTTGTGTAAGGATTTTAGCCTCATCTCCCTCTGGAACTGGAACCTCTCTACTTATGTAGGTGTCCAATTCATTTCCTTCAAGAACTAGTGAGATCCTATACTTCCATGCTTGGAAGTTGTCAGCATCAACAAGATTTTCATCAAGCTGGTGTGATTAGTCATATTGAAATGAGAACCTCGACTATAAATAGAAAAATGTTAGATCTTACTGATTTGAGGTGTCCATCCTGGTTCTGGAGCTGGCTGATCTAGGGTTTGTTAGACAAACCCTAATTTTCAAAACTTGGAATCTTTCAGATATGATTGGATAGAATGATAGGCCTCTTAAAGGTGAGCTATCCAATGTACTCCTTTTTTTGAAAATAGTGGAGGGAAGCTCCCAGAACAGGAAGCCCTAGTTTACCAATTTCTTCTGTAGAAATTCCTAATAGTGTTTCTACGGTATCTTTGAATATACTACTCCTCTATGTCTGAAATTGTGTATTGAGGTAGCCTCATATGTCCTTATTCCAACACCACATGTTTCATCAGCATTGGTTTCATCAATTGGGACTTATGAGCATTTTCCCAAGGTGACTAGTTTTAGGATTGTTCAGCATAACAAAGTTGTACAGATTGCCATGTGTCACTGTTTCATCTTCGGGGTCTAAAAATTTTATCACAAAAAGTACAGTCTGTGCAATTTCTAGAACATCTTGAGAAATTTCATTTGGACCTTTGTTTCCCTAGATATATCAATTATCCCTGTTATAGTTGATTTTACCACACATGGTTGATCACTCTTTTATGGCCTTCCCTGTCCCTCTACAGACTCTTTGGAACCCATGGACTATTTTTGTACATTTGATGTTTCCAAGATCATCCCTAAAAACACTCATTATTTTTTGTATGAGACTTTTAATCCCTTTCTCGTAGATATGACCCTTAAACCTACGTACATCGGGATGTGTGCAAAAGGCCAAAGATTTTTAGATTTTTCCTTGATGTGGATCTGAGTCACTTGTCTCCTGGCCTTCCATATGCCTTGAGATCACTTATATTTGACATTCAACTAC
>LPNX010752520.1:4475-31144 GCA_001517045.1 Pseudotsuga menziesii | reverse complement strand
GAGGTGCTAAACTTGAAGAGAAGGTATAATTGTACTTGTTTTCAAGAGTAATAAGGATGTGATGTCCTTCTTCTTCCCAAATAATTGTTCAATGTGTGATTGAATCTCTACTTATGATCAGATGTCGATGTTAATAAGATTATTATTTCATTTTTATTTGATTATCACTACTTTATATGTGGTCATAATGGTTTGAGGAAGGTATAATTTGTTTTGCAGGTCTCTTGGAGCAAGAGGAGCAAAAAGAGGATTGAAGGACTTCTTGGATCAACCTTCATTTGGCTAAGGTATGAACCATTCTAATCTTTGAAACATCCTTATATATACTTGTTGAACATTATGCATCTCTCTTTCAACTCTAGTATGTTGATGGCCTCTTAAACCCTAGCCATAGGAAACTTTCCTTTACAACAGAACTGGCGACTCCGCTGGGGATAGCCTTGTCTTTTTGGGGTTTCTCAATATTTCTTTCAGTCTTTTGTAAGGTTTCAGGTCCTTACAAGTTAGGAACACCATTTGAGTTTGTTGGAACACCTTTCTTGCCTTCCTAGGTCAGTTTTTGACCCTTTTTGTGCTTTTTTTCATCCATACGTGACTTTCAGGCTAAATAATCACATGTTTGTGTTGTATACGTGACTTGTACTACTTGCAATCTTCGTGTCATATGCGGCCTGCCTTAAGGAAACCCCCATATGCACCTGAATTTGTGTTCTTTCATCATTTTTAGGGTTTTTGGGTGATTTGAGGGTTGTTTGTAGGGTCTTCAAGGGACCTCTGCATGTGCATGACTCTTGAGAGGTTGTTTTATCTCTGTTAGGTGCTATTTTTCTATCTTGTAAGTCTCTTTGAAGTCTTTGAACTTGTTTTTGATGCTTCCCTCCCCAACCGCCTTCTTTGCCTTGACCTTGCTGGACAAGGTATTGAGTAACCTCTGTTTGTAGGTTTAGATTGATACTTAGGAATTCTTGAATTTTGTTCATGTCAGTCTTATTGCTCAGTCTCTTCATTCCAAAGTTGTTGGCATGTTTACCTTTGTGATCCTTCCTTTCAAGAGAGGTTGATATCCAACTTTAGGGAAACCTAGGGTTTGTTTGTGGGGTGTAGAGTAGTTGTCTATTTTCTTTACTTACAGTACTTGCTTACATTAGTTGATAGGTTGTTTTTTATTTTGCATTTATAAAAGAAAAAGAAAAAAACACATGTTTGCTTTATAAGAATGTAGATTAGTTTTTTAGTCTAGATTGCATGGCATATCATTGTTTTTGAAAAAAATAAATAAAAAGAATTTGTTCTTTTGTGGCTTTCAAGTTTCTATTTGAAAAAGAAAAAGAGAATAGTTTTTGATTTTTTCATTTCATTTCTCTTGACTTAGTCATTTTGTTTCAACTTTGAGTCAAAACACCACATAAGTTTCACGCAATTTACCCTCTGACTAAAAACAACCCTTAAAATAAACGATATAATTTAAAAATTATTAGTAAGTTTTATTTTATAGGGTCATACACCAACTAGCTTAGGCTAAACTTGTGGATTAGGGAGTTTTAACTCTCCACAATTATTAAATTTCAGACGTAGTTGGCCAATAAATAGGTAAATCCTCTTTTATGTTGATTGTATATGTTAGGCTATAGGGAAGACCTGGGATTTATACCTTTAACTTCGCACCAACAAAAGACCCACAGTGTTGGCCCTTTCGGCAACAACCTGCGAACAGGTTGTAGTCTCACCCGAAACAGCTATGGGATGCCGCAAAATAAGGATTCTGCAAGCAGAAGAGGGATATTACTGTACCTTTAGCCTTTAATAACTTATATTCATATAACACAGAGATTCACATTCATATATATAACTTCGCAGCTAAATAAACAGACAGTGACTTGCTTAACCCTTTACTGGGAATTCACAACGAAGTTATTATGTTAGCAGTGATCTTATTTATCAGATATAAGTTTATCAATGCATGAAAGAACGTAACAGAAACAACACAAAGAACCACAAAACCAGATATAACGTGGTTCACCCCCAGTGTAGGGGCTACATCCACAGAACTACGTTTTATTCAACTCTTTACTAAAACCACAGTTCTGATTTGCACACTCAGTTGCAGATCCTTTCAAGTCCTTAAAGCCATGCACACAGCTGCAGGCCTCTGCGCACACAGCTGCAGATTTCCTTAATCACCCAAAACCCTCTGCGTACACAGCTGCAGAGGTCGTCCACGCACACAACTAGGACTTAACCTTCTTACAAAACAAGCCTTAGCTTCACATTAATTAATCTTACATCAAAATCCTAAACTGACTTCTTTACAAGAGTGCCTATTTATAGTGCACTTATTACAAAACCATGGGATTAAACCATGGGCACCCCGAACCCTAAACCCTGGACTTAAACCATGGGTTTATTACAAAAAGAAGGTTTTTAATCAACCCCAACACCCCTAAGATTGTTTTGAGTCATAACTCTGCTTACAACTTCCCCAAAAACCGTGGAGTTACCAAAATTAGGGACCATTAAGGTGCACGCCCCAACAGGCCCCTAAGACTCACCAGTGGCCTGTCCCGAGACACTCTGCTGCTCTTCTAGTAGGTGAACTTTATCAACGAAGATAGCGAACTACTTGTTGAGGCCATGCATGATAGTGTCGATGGCTTGCTCCTTTTCGACCAACTCCTGCAATACTGCGGCTGATGCTTCACTGGCGTTTGTCTGCGCAAATGCAGCATATTCCTTTAGAACTTTGAGTTGGGTGTCCACAGCAGTACTCAACTCAAAATATTTTTTGATAAGTGGATGCATAGAATTTTCCACTTCTGTTGCTTTTGCTCGGCATGACTCAATTTCCTGCTGGAGTTCATTGCTGCGCTTTTCCTTGAGCATTTTCTCCATAGGCAGTAGAGTCTTAATTTCCGCTTTTACTGTATCCAACTCTGTTTGTCGCTACCTGATGGTTTCTTGCAGCTGTACGACTTCTGGATGTTCCTACAGGGTGGTCCAGGCCTCAACACTATCTTCTAGTAGCTTCGTTGCGTTGCTCACAATATCAGAGATTTTTGCTGCGGAGGCCTGATTGTTGACTCGACGTTGCTCCCTGACCTCTGGTGGGCTCTCCGGGTTGATGCAGAGTTGAAGCTCTGCAATCTGAGCCTTATGTTCTGCTTTGAGATTCTCTATTTCACTATGGGACTCCTGCGCGTAATCTTTCAACCTGGCTAATCTTTGTTATGGTTCTTCCACCAGCTATACGTCGAAGTCAGGAAGACTTCGACATGCCTCATCCAAGACTCATACCAGGGTAATGCGCTTATGTCCTGCATCCCTCTTTCTCTGCTCCGCTGCCTCCAGCTGCGTGGCGAAGCCCTGCTGCTTACTTATGGCATTTTCCAACTGTATTTGCGAATATTGGTCGCGTGCTTAGATTTCCTTCATAATCGCTAACTCACAGAGATGTAGCTCCGTCATGGACATCTTAGTGTAATCAATTCCAACCTTCATACTCATCCCTGAACGAGATGCTACATCGGTTAATATGAGGGTGGCACTCGAGACTTGGCCTTTTTTGTCTCTGGCCGGCCATTGCCTAAGGTCTGGCGGTGCACTTACTGGGACAGTGCTTGCTGAAGCGCCAGTCAGTGATTTTTCTGTGATGTTCTTCAACTCCGAAATGTGTTTTGCTACACCGGTGATGGCATGCAGTTGTGTAGCTAAAAATTGTAACCATTTCTTGGTGAGAACTTCTGTTGTCCTCGAGAGAGCCTGATCAAGCTTCTCACTTGTCAGGATGGGCTCCTCGTCAATATTCTTATCCTTCGACGCCTTCGTTTTCTTTTGGGACTGGGGTTTGTTCACTTCCTCCGGCTCTGGCGTCTTGCGCTTATCCTGTCGATTAGGATCTGAAATAGTGTTAACCGAGTCTCCTTCTTCTTCGTCATTGCCATCGTCTCCACCCTAGTCGCTTTTGCTCTGCTGTGACTCAGTTTGTTCTTGACTGTCTTCAGGGAGGTCTTGGTGCTGTGTATGACTAGGTCCTGTGCCCAGATTGGTAACTGGGGGAACTAGAATGGTGGGTTTTTTCCTTGCATCCTTCAACCATTCCGCTGGCCACTGTTGAACGACCGCGAGGATGTCTTCTTTGGTCACTACATATGGTAACTTAAACCATTGATGCTTTTGATCCGCGCGGGCCTAGATGAAAATATGATGCATGTCGGTGCTAAAATGGGCTGCGCCATCGTATTGAGAGAATAACTCATTATTGAGCCGAGGGGTTTTCGTGATCTCATATGAGATACTCATCATATAAAAGGAAAATACACAGTTGGTCATATGCTGTAGGTTTTTATCCTGGGAAACCCATAGAGAGGCGTACCCTACTGCACCAGGCAAGTCCAGAGGTATAGTAGCAAACTGCGCCTCGGTAGGTTCTTGCCATCCTACCAGGGTGATAAGGACTATCAACCATAAATAGTGAAAGGGCCTACCTTTCTCTTGCATGTCACGAACGTCTTCAAGGAATTCCTTCGTGATATACGCTACCCAGTTGTAACTATAGCCTTCGGCATAGTTCGCCGCAATTCTGATAACCGGGGCAGGTACTTCATATGGTTTGCACTTTCGCATGAGCTTGCATGCTAGAAGCTCAACTGCGAAGCGAATATTATGTTGTTGAATTGTGGAAGTGTGATATCCTTGTTTTCCCTTCGTCAGGTCGAAGCATTCCTTCATGCTTTGTGCGAGCTTCGTGTCCTCATGATTTGAAGGAAATTCGGTCCCCAGATCAGGTCCAGCTATTGGTAAGGCTATGATCCTATGAATAAGCTCACCATTAATGGGAATTTTCTTGTCTCCTATCCATAGGTGGTTGTCATGTACTAATGCCAGCAGCTGCTTAACCACTATGGTCACCTGTGTGCTGCGACTAAAATGGGGAACATCGAGCATCTTTAGCAAACCAGCTTGATCCAAGCCAGCAGCCCACTGTTTTACTTCCAGCAATGTCGCGTTAGTCTCTGGACATTTGACAAAATGTAAGTATTGTGCTAGGGCGAACTATGGAAACTTTCCACGATCATTTGTGTCGTGGTCATCATACTTAAGCCGGTCTATTTTCCCTGTCATGGTCCTGACCAACTGTACACCCGAGGGCAGCGAAGGGGTACGTAATGTGAACTTCTTTAGTCGCCGAGGTGGCTGGAATCTTGGTCGAACTGGTGGAAGATACGGTGGATGCTTCAGTGCAATGTTCTCATCTTCGACCGGTGGGACCTCTGCTGAACCAAACGGAGGCATCTCGGGGTCCTTTGGTGTTTTCCCTAATTGCTTATGGCGGTCTTCGTTGTGCTTAGAATGAACTTCAGGTTTGAACTTCTTTCGGTCAGATCGTGTCTGCATTGGCTGAGTTGGCGCCGGGGGAGTTTCTTCACGGGGAGCAGATGTAGGTGGTTGGTGGAAAAGGTTCAGCAACCCTATCTGCTCAAACTCTCTCAATAGTTCTTGGAACTCATGATCAGCAGACATGGATGCAATTGTAAAACTTAAGAAACTGAAGAATGTGAACCTTGCGGGTGTGGGTGTCTTCTTATAGAATCTATCCCTGAAATCTGTCATAACTGTGCATTGATGGCGCCAAGTCTAACAGAGATCTTGCCCAAACGGCGGTATATTTTCCAAGATCACATTAATACAGCCAGTTAATACAGAGAACGTACCGGCACCACCAAATTTGATTTCTTGTAGCGGTCATTTTATAAGTTCCGACAGACCTTTCCTTCTTCGACACAAGCAGTAGCTGTGGCTGCGCGCTAATAAGGACATTCGACACCGCTAGACACCATCTGCGACATGGAGTCAAGCTTTTACCCACGACAAAATGCCATCCACAGCTTCATTGATTCCTCTTATTTTCAGGAACTTCCTCAGACATAAGTCCAGACACTCATGGAGAACTTGGGTCGCTTTGCCTGCCGTGTCTTCATCCCAATAATCTCCACTGGTAGCATACTTAGGCTGGTCTTCTGATCCAATGTTGACTGTCCGCTTCTTTAGGGGCTGAGTCACTTCAAGGGATTTGGCTGCTGGTCCGTGTATGTTGCAGTGTTCTTCTGACTCAGGAATACCAATATTGCGTGGATCATCATCCTCATCAATTGCGAGGTTATAATATTTGACTGCATGAGCTTCTTGTGCTGTCCAATCAGGCCGATATTTTACTATTTCTTGAGCATCCAATACCTTAGTATGGACCAACCTGATAGCTGCATCTAAAGCTGGAAAAAATTCATTAGTAGAAAAGGTAAGCACAAAACTATCAACAAGAGGATCCCAACTTACAGTATCCTGGTGAAGCTCAGCCTCTGCGTACCAGTTCTTCGCTATTGGTTCCAAATTATGTACAAACCTATGTACCCATAATTCCTGAGGTACATGCTGCCATGATTCATAGCACTATGCCACATATTCCTGAGGGCTAGTCTTCCCATCAAACCTGCTTTGCACCTCCTGGGGCTGATCCATAATTCTCAGGCGAAGGAACTTTGGACGAGCTTCCCAACTAGGACTGTTCTTCTGATGGCCATTCCACCGTTTGGCTGTTGTGGTTCTGAATACTGAATCCAACGTCTCCCTTTTTTGTGAATCTAGTATCTGTGCACCAAGCCATCTGATAGATTTGGTAATTCTGGCACATCTATGTCCATGCAGCTCATAAAGTCTGTTCTGCCAGTTTTCTAACCCATCATCTGAATCCGTCTTGTAGGAGCTATCACACTGCCAATCCATGATACCTTCGGCAATAGGATCAACATAATCTTCTTCCTTAGCTGTGATATTATAGATGTGGTCCAAAGCATCCTGGTCTTCATCTCTTACTGGCTCTGTGTATCTCTCTCCTTGAGAAGGTTCCAACGGGACTATGACTCTCATTCCTTTCCCTTAGAAATTCATCTGTCTCTTCTTCAGGTTGATGACTGCATCATTATCTATTGCCCATTCAATGACTAGTAGTGCGGGATAGGGGTTGCTGTCATCAATTATTTCAATTACCTCAAAGTCGGATAAGGTATTGATTCCATCAATATCTACTGGTACACTAGGGAGTCTTCCTAGGGGCACAATATTCTGCTGATTGGCTAATCTCAACTGTATAGGGGACCAATCAAGGGTAGGTTTTCCTATTTGTTCCCAAGTTTGCTTAGTTAAGACATTTACCTCTGATCCTAGGTCCAAGATGACAGCAGTCATATCATACTCTCCTATCTAAGCATTCAATCTCATTTCCCTGCCAGTTCTCCTGACTCTATTATTAGTTTTTTCCTCACCAGAACTTTGCCGAGGTTCGCAGGAAGCAATAACTTTCTGCAACTCACTTAAAGCATTCTGATTTCTTAGGAGCTTCAGACAACTCTGTAAAAAGGAGGACAGTGTACTTACTTTATCTGTCGAAGCTTCTTGCATCTGCGACTGCTCTAGAGGTTGTTGTATAGGTATTACTGATGTGTTGGGGTCAGCAAAGTCTCTCATGGATGCAATAAATGTCTCTTTTTCTCTTTCAACATCAAATGCAGGGATTTTTTCTGGGGCCTTCCTAACCCAAGCCTCAGCAGGTTGTTTCTCCTTGTTCTGTGCTTCCGTCGTATCTCCACTCCGGGTAACAACATTAATGGCTGGGGCAGGTCTTTGCTTGATGAAAATAATCTGAATATTCTGAGTAGGGACACTGTTTCTTTCCTGAATCTTAGCTATCAATTGCAGGCACTGATTTATCACATGATCTACTGCTCGGCAATACCGACATGTCATAGTTGGGTTCCGACAGTCTCTCGCTAGATGCCCGGCCTGGTTACAGTTGTAAAACACAAGCTAGCCTCTTCCTCGTCTACCATACCACCTTGACCACGACCTCCAAAAGCACCTCTACCTAATGCACCACCCCGGTAACCATAGCCATCATTGCTCTGTCCCTCATTTGGTACCCGATAGGTGTCGTAGGTGCGTTATCGTATGAGGTCATAACTGTGACACTCATATTCATTATGTCCTACGAACTTACGGAATTTACAATAGGAGTTCTTAGGTACTTGCCCATACCTCTGTAGCAGATAACAGTCTTCAGGTCGATGCTGGCCTGCTATTCTGCAGAGCTCACAATATAGGACTTGTGGGTTAAACAGGTTTGGCGCACCAATATTCACGTAATTTCTTACCACAGGACATTGTTCCTTGGCATGAACTTCTGTCTGACATTGTGTACCCCAAATCTCTTCGTGACCGGTTTTTCCTTTCTTCATATCGCGAAGCTCCAGAGCCATCGCTACCAACTATGCTTGGATTTGAGAGATACAAGAATTGTCTTCGACAGGAGTGGTTTCAAGCTTCATCGCGATTTCCAGAGCCTCCTGCTAGTCAGCAACCTTCTGTTGCATGAGTGGAGTTTTGATATGCGGTAGCAATGCTGCAATGAACCATTCCTTGTGCTGTACAGGGCCAATGGTGAAATTGAATTGATCTAGTAGAACTTTGAATCTTTGATCAAAGTCCCACACTGATTCGTCGCACCTCTGCTGAATCTCTTTCAATTCAGTGATACACTGCGACTCTGATTTTGGCTTCTTAAATTCCTTTATCATTGCTGCTTTTATATCAGCCAATGCATGGTTCTGATTGCTGGAAAACTTCATGAACCAGGTTAGAGCGCGGTCTCTGAAAGAACTAACCATCTGTGGTCTTTTTGTATCTTGATCCGTAATGTCCTTAGCAGTCCACACTGCTTCACATAAAAACCATAACTGTTCTGGATCCTCTGATCCAGTTCCTTTGAAAACAGGGAGCTTAATCTCATCATTCATATGGGCCATCACGAGTCTCGGGGGGGAGGGAGGGGGACTGGAAGTAGGCAGGGGGGAACTTACTGGGGTAGACTGACCTGCGACAGGAATACTCAAGCTAGGGTGACTTTCAGACTGCGACAGGTTCTCAGGGATAATAGGTCTTCGCTGCGGGGTTACCGGAGGGTTTCCAACAAAAGGGGTTTCTTCGGGTTCTGAATCTATGGGATTTACAGGGGAATACTCAGTATGCTGACCCTGGGAATAGGATCCAAAATATCTCTTGTACCTTTTTCCACTTCGCATAAAACCACTTTGCTCATCGAAGGTATTTTCACTTGCAAACATAGGTTAGTAATACTAAATCTAACAGTCTGATTCAATTAACAATATACCTTTTTCAGCTAATAGTATTTTAATTCTCAAACCAGATGAATTCAAAAACTTACCCCTTGGTCCATTGAAAAACCGCCACTCGGCTTCACTAAAGGAAGTACTCGTGTCGATGGCGAATTCCATCACAAATGCTTCAATGGTTCGCGTTGTCTAGAAATCAACAGCGCGAGATATCTCGTTGTTCACCCTTTTCAGTATATTAATTCTTGCGGGGGTCCAATAAGGAAATTGACGTTCTTGGAAGTTCATCCTTCGCTCTGTTAACCTGGATAACCACTGGTGCAACTCTATGTGGATACTACCAAAGAAAATTTCATAAACATCATAGAAAACATGCCTTTATAAAAAGTCGTTTGCACTATGACGCGAATCGTTGTTCTCTTTCTCAGTGAATTTTAGATAAGTCTCATCAAGCCAATCACTGATTTCCTTCACAGAGGGTCTCCAGAACATAGCCCTCGAGGTACGACGTAAACCCCTCTTGAGTAGATACTGAGTTCAACCGGCAATGGAACCAATTTTTTGGGCTATAGGGCAGACCCGGGCATTATACCGTTAACTTCGCACCAAAAAAATACCCACAGTGTTGGCCCTTTCGGAAACAACCTATGAACAGGTTGCAGTCTCACCCAAAACAGCTATGGGATGCCGCAGAATCAGGTTTCTGCAATCAGAAGAGGGATATTACTGTACCTTTAGCATTTAATAACTTATATTCATATAACATAGAGATTCACATTCATATATATAACTTCGCAGCTAAATAAATAGGCATTGACTTGCTTAACCCTTTACTGGGAATTCACAGCGAAGTTATTATGTCAGCAATGATCTTATTTATCAGATATACATTTATCAATGCATGAAAGAACATAACAGAAACAACACAAAGAACCACAACACCAGATATAATGTGGTTCACCCCCAGTGTAGGGGCTACGTCCACAGAACTGCGTTTTATTCAACTCTTTACTAAAACCATAGTTCTGATCTGCGCACTCAGCTGTAGATCCTTTCAAGTCCTTAAAGCCACGCACACAGCTGCAGGCCTCTGCGCACACAGCTGTAGATTTCCTTAATCACCCAAAACCCTCTGCGCACACAGCTGCAGAGGTCATCCAAGCACATAGCTGGGACTTAACCTTCTTACAAAACAAGCCTTAGCTTCGCATTAATTCATCTTACATCAAAAGCCTAAATTGACTTCTTTACAAGAGTGCCTATTTATAGTGCACTTATTACAAAACCATGGGCTTAAACCATGGGCACCCCGAACCCTAAACCCTGTACTTAAACCATGGGTTTATTACAAAAAGAAGGTTTTTACTCAACCCCGACACCCCTAAGACTGTTTTGAGTCATAACTCCGCTTACAACTTCCCCAAAAACCGCGGAGTTACCAAAATTAGGGACCGTTAAGGTGTGCACCCCAACAGTACATGGGAAGCTCCTCTCAAACGGGAGTTAAGCACGAGGTCGCGTGGAGGCTTGGAATGAGGAGATAACCCTCTGATTCCGTGTCAAAGCATAGACAAAGGTTTTTGCACATCTGGGGATTCTGTCTTAGATAGGGTTGCGGGCTTGGCTACCTTACCCATGCGTACGAACCAGGCTTGCAACTATCCCCCCAAACTGTCAATATAGTTAAATGAGCCTTTAGTCTCTTTGACATCTAGGGTTCATACACAGGTACACTGGAAGGCTATTTCTGGTTGACCTTAGATGGGCTTGGAAGGTAACCCCAGTAGAAGGTGTGGGAGGGTGGTGGTTGATTCCTCTGCTTGTGCCTAAGAACATCTATAGGGATGCCAAGTAACTGTCTATCATCTTTCTTTTGGAAAGCATATGTTATACCTGTTTGTCTGTTTGGCTTTAGGAATTTCAGTGAGTGCTCTATGGTTTGTTTGTACTTAGTTTTCCTTCAGGTGGATTCTTTGTACTTGTGTTTATCTATCAACCTCATACTTTGTCTTATTGTTTGAAACTATGGCTAACACTCTTTTGAGCACCAACCAAGAGATCCCCATGTTGGGAACTCCTTCTACTATTCCTCTCATGGGGAATGTTAGTGTTCCCTTGATGGCCACCCTGAATCTACCTGGATTCACCCTACGGCTACCGGTGTGGTTTTTTTCCACTCCAACTATCCTAAATGCTCTTGATGCTTCTCAAGTAAGCTCCTTATATCAATGGCATCAAAACACTGCTTCCCCTTCACCTGTAGTTGATTCTCCTCCTCCTTCTACCTCATGCGGTGAAAGTACGAATACTAGTAACCGACAGTCTAAAAGGAGTAAAAGAAGGAGGAATAGGAAGAAGGAACATAAGAAAGGGGCACTAGTTCAACCTCTGCAAGTCAAGTTGATTTTCACCACCTAGCCTCTCCAGTTCATGCTTGGGGAACCTATCCAACCTCTGCAGGTCATGTTGGATATAAGCACTCAACCTCTGCAAGTCAAGTTGAACTTCACCATCTAGTCTATGTTGATCATGTTGGTGGGATCCTTCCAACCTTCTCAAGTCACATCGGATCTAGTCACTTAGCCTTTGCAGTTCATGCCGAGGGCACATGTTCAACCTCTGTATGTTAAGTTTAACCTCCCCATCCAACCTCTGCAAGTCATGTTGGATCCATCCACCCAACCTCTGAAGTTCATGCTGGGGTCATACACTCAAATGTTGTAAAGCATGTTGATCCTAACCATTCAGCCTCTGTTGTTCATGTTGTTGGTTCCCATCCAACCTCTGTAGGTCATGTTGCACCCAGTCTCTTAGACTCTGCAGGTCATGTTGGGGGTAGTCTCTTAGCCTTTGTGGCTCATGCTAGAGACAATATGTAAGTCACTGTGATTCATGTTGAAACTGTTGAAAATACTACCCATTCAAAACACAAGCCCAAGTTTCCTTGTAAGCTTTGTGAGGGAGACCACCTTACTTATGAATTCCCTTCTATCGCAAAGGTGCGAAGAGTTTGGTTTCATCGTCATCCCATTTTTGAACATTCTAAATTTTTTCAAGAACCAGCCTCTCTTAGTCAGGTTGGACCCAGTGACCCAGCCTCTAGTGGTCATGCTGGGGGAAAACTCTCAACCTATGTAGGTCATGTTGAGAGCAAACAATCAGCCACTGCTAGTTGTGTTGACACTGTTGAGAAAACTGGTCATTTGAAGTGCAAACATAAGTTCCCTTGTAATTTATGTGAGGGAGATCATCTTACTCACCAGTTCCCTACTATTGCAGAGGTGCAAAGAGTGTGGTCCGAGACTCAAGAATTTCCTTCTCCTGAACAACCTATAGTTTCTCAACAACCTACTCAACCTTTGGTTGATCAAGTGGTCAAACCAATCTCATATTTGGTCGATCCCACTCTTCCTTCGGAGACTAACTTTCATGAAGCAGTTGAATCGATTCCATTGTCGATCAATCCCACTCTTCCTTTGGAGAGTGAAGTGTATGCTAGTCACATTTTATTCACTAGTAGTTCAAAACTTACTAAACAAGGGGGCACTGAACTCGCTTCGGATCAACCCCCAATAAGCTCTTGGATTGCTTCCTTTTATTGGGATAGCCTAGTTGAGTCGCACCTTCATTGTAATCGACCTTTCCAGATAAAGGTAAAAGTTGAATCGTACACAATTGCTCATTGTATTGTTGATGAAAAAATCTTAGTTAGTATCTTATCTACTCATGCTTGGCAAGGCATGGGATCTCCCAACCTTGTGTTGACTGCTAGTCAGTTACTGGCATTTGATAGAAGAACTTGTATAGCCTTGGGAATTCTTGCTCAAACACCTATTACTTTGGGTGGCAAGATCGTCTTAGTTTACCTCATGGTGATAGAAGACCCCTTTGACTTCAATATGCTCCTTGGAAATGATTATGTGTATTCCATGCAAGCTGTGGTGTCAACATTCTTTTGTGTGATGTACTTTAATCATGGCGAAGAAATTGTCACTATCGATCAGTTGAATTTTCTTGATCCATCTCCTGACCCAACTAGAGACAAATTATTTCCTTTATTGATTCCCAGTGTTTCTATAGACAATACCCCGTCGGAGGTGAGTTATGTGGCCTCATGTCCTTTACGTTCAATTTTTACTGAGAATCAGCCTCTATTTTCATGGTTACCTTCTCGAGACTTGATCCCAGCAGTTCACCAGGTGAGTCATCCTATACAAACCATGCAGCCTTCTCTCCACTCTGTCGATCCATTTGAAATTTTACACATGTGTCCTATCTCAGATGATCTCCTTCCTTCGGATGAAGTCTTCCTAGAGTCTTTGATACAGTCTGAACTTGTTTTGGATGTTGGTTCAGTTGTGACTAACTCTAACCCTGATTATATTAGTAATTTTGATCTTCCCATGGATCGATCTTCTTATGTTGGTCTTGTTGAGTATTTTGACTCTTCCTTTGAATAGCAAGTCAGTGATCTTGATGAGTTTGATTTTTCTTATGAATTTTTCAACTTTCGTGATACTGAGTTTGTTCCTGCAGACTCTATCTCCCTTATTGATTTTTTCTCTCCTTGTGAGGTTGATCTTACTAATTATAAACCCTTGAGCCTTGGTGCTATAGAATCTTCTTCGGTTGATTATGCCTTGACTTTCCCTTTTGTAGAAGATAGTAAAGTCTCATGTGTTTCTGCCAAAGTGACCTGCATTAGATCTTTTCTTCTAAATGTGATTCTGATGTTGTTGTTTTTTGGAGACAATATTTTTAGTTGGAGTCACAACTATTTACTGGCCTTGCCTTGTTGTTTAAGTTGTAACTGCATTTGCATGTATCCTGCTCGCGCTTTCGAGCCTGATGCCAGCTTCCACGCTTTTAGCTCATTGTATAAGCCCTCATCTTTGTTCTCATCATCACTCAACCTTGTATCATTTTTCCTTTGCAACTTGAAACCTTTTACCTTGAGGAGACATTATTCGAGTGTCTTTACCTTGCTCATGTTCCTTGCATTATGCATAGGTTTGTTCCTTGCGCTTGGAACTAGTTTCACCTGCCTATGACACTCGTCTCCTCGCATTTAGAGCATTTTTTCTACTCTCCTTCGAGCTCGTTAAAAATAATAAGGAGGCCGCGAGTTGAGTTTTATGGACTTGTTAAAACTTCATAGGAAAGATATTGAGTTTATTTAGGCCCAGGTATGACTCCTCAAAATAGAATTGACTGCTGAGTAAACTTGTCCATTCAGGCTTGTTAAGAATATGTGAATGGGCATCCACATTGGTGGTAGGTTATCACTTTCTCGGACCATGTGGAATAATACGAGAAAGGAACACCCTCTTTTCTTCAGAATTGATAAGAGTATTCTCAAGCATAGGTTTATCACTTTTTCGGACCTAAGGGACTAAACTTACAGAAGAGGAACACCCAGTATGAGCTTAGTTTTCTCTTTTTCGTACTCTGGACCTAAACATGAAAAATATTTCGAGTGTACTTTATGTCTTTGTCATGCTTGTTAAACCCTAAAGAACAAAGCATTGAGTTTATTGTTGTAAGCCTCATTCCTTGTAATCAAATGGATCTTCCTAAGTGATCTTACCTTCCTTCACACTTGTAAAATTCAGGCCATATGTTGCTTTTGAAGGAGCATTGGGTAGGTGGTATTTTAAACTTTTTCGGACCTTCCTGACTAATTAAGAAAAATATGCACCTTACTTCTTTGGAAGCTAAGAGAGTTCTTCAGTGGTTTGTTTTATACTTTTTCGGCCTCAGGAGAATAAATTGGACAAAAAAGTTCCTTCCTAGAGTCTTCAGACTCTCTAATCTATGAAAACACCGTCGAGCATGTACTAGTTCGGGCTCGTAAAATCCCCGAATCAATGCTTTATCAAGCATTCTTCTGTCTCTTCTCTGAGCTTGCCAAAAATGAAGATGGTCCTGTGTTTTCTTTCTTGGACTCGTTATACCTTTACAAGAAAGAGGGGAAGGGAAGTTCATTCACATGTTTTTTACATCATGGCAGCAAGTCTTGTTTCCTTGAACAAAGCACTAGTTTTGAGTCTATCAACAGTTGGGTCCTAGTATTTTGACCTTATCCTGATTCAGAGTTTCTTACTCCTCCAGTTGGTCTCTTTTCCAATTATATGGGGAATCTATCAATGTCTCCTACATTGTAGATTTGTTTCATTGGTCGTTTAGTGTCAAAAGCTACCTAAGTCACTTTTTGTGTCATGCTCACTATTCAAGGATTAAACCTTTGTCGGCCATTCTGTAGTTGCCTTGACCTTTTGTGTCGGCCATTCCCTCGTATTAGTTCATTACATCATGTCTTCAGTGTTTCTTGTCGTAAAATTCAGTACCAATTCTAGATCAAATTAGTCATTGACTTACCTCGTGTTGGATGATGAAGGATGCATTCCTTCCAACAGATCTCTCCCCATTGACTGCAACACATCTTGCTTTGGGAATGATATTTATAGTTTTATGACAGTACCTTGGGGATTGTAGTCATCAGTGGCAATTTCCCTCACTATTGGGTAGTGGGAATACCTTAATGTCTCCTACTCAATGGATTCTTCAAGTGTTCGACTTAAAATCCTTGTATTCACACTTATTAGAATGTACTAGGTACTTTGGGGACCATTTTCATTAATGGTGGATTCCCTCATGTTTGTTAACAGTTCTCATTATTGACTGGTAATCAAACACTTTCATCCATGTTCAACTTCAACTCCTTTATTCACATGGTTAGGATTCGTACCTTTTGGGCGGTTTGGATTGAAGACCTTGGGCCGACAGTAGCATCGTCATTTTTCTATTGCCCATGTTGCACAAGACCTTGTTACATTTTATATGACATTTTGCTGAGACATAGATCCACCTTGTATTTTTGTGGCTATGATTGATTGTTGAGCATGGATCCACCTTGTTCATTTGTAGCCATGAATCCTTTAGATTTGATATGGCACCTTTTTGCATATTGAGCGACCATGATAGTTTCATCAATTATACATATGTTGGATCCGTCTGTATCTTTATGGCAATGTTTTGTATATGGACTTGTATGTCCCAGAGATCAGTTTTGTCTGACATTTATCTCTCTTTCAGGTACCTTTGTTCTAGCCTTTTGATCTTGGATTCTATGCTCTCTCCATACTCAGGTGTTTCCTTTATAATACATTTTGGCTATCGCCTTCCCCTCTAACCTCATACATTAGGGGGCATCTATTAAAGATCAAAATGACACATCTCTACCTATGACCACTTTCTCATGATTCCGTTGTATGTTGACACTTCCATGGTGACACTTCATGAAAGCCACTGAAAATAACCTAACTTGGATGACCCATATCTTGATTTTTGTAACTCCATTGGACCTCATATCTACACCGTTGGAAAGGTTGTTGTGTTAGCTAAAAATTTCCTGAAGACACCAAAGTTTGAAAATGCCCATAAGAAACCTTAAATGATATTTTTTGATGCATATGCAAGTTTCCTTAAGGAAACCCATGTATGTACATGAATTTCTATATATAATACTCGTGTACGCCTTAAATACGTGAATTTATGCATTGAAACCCATGCATACCTCCTCGCATAAGCGACTTTTATCTCTACAACCTGTGTACGCCTCCTGAAAATGTAAAAAAAAAATACGTATTTTGAAATTCGGGTAGTTCGGGTAGTTATGCAACTGACTCCTTTAGTTGTAATTACTTTTTCTTCGACCCTAACTCTTCATTAAGCATATAAATAGAGGTAGGGAGGTCCATGAGAGGAGACTTGAATATTTTCATCATTATGCTGGTGGAATTGGGACTCTCTTTGTCCACACCTTTGCCCTAGAATCTTTCTCCTTGTGTTGCAGAGCTTGGAGGCTGAGTTCCTTGGAGAAGAGAAGCAACAGAACCAGATCAAGGTTTCATGAGGTGCCGAACTTGAAGAGAAGGTATAATTGTATTTGTTTTCAAGATTAATAAGGATGTGATGTCCTTCTTCTTCCCAAATAATTTTTCAATGTGTGATTGAATCTCTGCTTATGATCAGATGTTGATGTTAATCAGATTATCATTTCATGTTTATTTGATTATCACTGCTTTATATGTGGTCATAATGGTTTGAGGAAGGTATAATTTGTTTTGCAGGTCTCTTGGAGGAAGAGGAGCAAGAGGGGAAAGAATAGGATTGAAGGGTTGTTTGGATCAAACTTCATTTGGCTAAGGTATGAACCATTCTAATCTCTGAAACTTGATTATATATACTTGCTAAACATTATGCATCTCTCTTTCAACCCCAGTACATTGATGGCCTCTTAAACCCTAGCCATAGGAAACTTTCCTTTACAACAAATATGAAATAAGCTTTTATCCCCATGATTATTATGATGAGATAGATGTTTTGGAAGTGGAAGAGTTCATTATACCACACATATAAATTGGAAAGCAAATGTCATATAAAGTATCATCTTACTAGGTTAACAGTCAAGACTATTGATGTAATGAATTTAGTTGACCTTGAATTTGCATGAATGATCGATATTATAAAATTAGGAGTTTCTAACTTTCAGTATTATGAAATTTTCAAATGATAAAAAATAAATATGAAACTAAAGCCAATAAATTCAATCTATATGTACGCTGATGGTAATCCCCATACATCAATCAATCCATCAACTTCTATTGGGATTACCTTCAGAATCAAAGATTCTGAAGGAACTCCTATTATATTTATTGATGAGTGTTGATTAAGGTTGTGATATATAATGTCATTTAGAAAATTGATGAAATGACAAATTTGAAATTTTATGTTCAAATTGCTCCGGAGAGTGTTGCTTTCCAACAAGCAGTTTATGTAGAAGACTTTCCAGATTGGTGGCGTTTCCTGTATGCTCCCCCCTTGATCGTGCCAGTGTTCATGAGATTTCAGCTCTCATCACTTGATTTCAGTGTATGTCAGATATCTTCATCCATTATGGAGATCTTGATCCATGGTATATCTTCAGTTTTCATGTAGATCTTGGTCCTTTGTATATCTTCATCATGAATATTTTAATCTATTGTATATTGTATGTGGCAATGACCACACATGTCACAGTTCATATATCATGCCTATTCATGGCCATTTTACTCTTATGTATCTGGGACTGCTATATGTATTTGCGGTCATGTGTAGAGTTTGATTATTGTATTATACTATTGGATGGATGGATCTTCCACCTGGTTCTTAATCACTCCACTTCTGGGATGGATTTATAATGTATTTCGGACATCATGTTACCTCTCTAATGTCACACATTAGGGGGCATCTGTTATAGCATATTTTACCACACATGGTTGATCACACTTTTATGGACTTTTCTGTCCCTCTAGAGACTCTTTAGACCCCATGGACTATTTTTGTACCTTTTATGTTTCCAATATCATCCCTAAAAACACTCATTATTTGATGTACGTGACTTTTACTCCGTTTCTCGCATATATACGTGGATATGACCGTTAAACCTGCGTACATTGGGATGTGTGCAAAAGGCCAAAGATTTTTTGGGTTTTCCTTGATGTGGATTTGAGTCACTTGTCTCCTAGCCTTACATATGCATTGAGATCACTCGGATTTTACCTTCCATTACCCCATTGAAGCACTATATAAGGAACCCTTTGGAGACATTGAAGGGGAGGAATTGAAGAGCAAGAGAACTATAGTCCATTGTTGTCGTAGCTTGCTTATACTTGAGTCTACATCCCTTTTTGGCTTGGATCACTTTGTGTTCTTCCCAAGCTTTCATTTTCTTGTGAGATTGCTATTGAGAGATGGAGGATTGAGGTGGTGGAGGCCCAAGTGGAGGACTCAGTTTCTCTGGTTAGAAGACATGCCGACAGAGGTTGTCACTTGTGTAATCTCTGATTTATTTAATAGAAATATATTTTCCTATCCAATGATGTGCATTTAAATCAATATTCAATCCATGGATTGTTTAATTACTTATGTATCATTGATCATATATGCTAGAGTAGGTCTAACACTATATCATACATCATGCTTTCCTTGTTTACTTTTGTTGAGAAGTGAATTGCTAACCCAAGCAGGATTGGGAAAAGCTCAATGGGGATCTACTACAACTGTTCGGAAAAAGGTATGTTTCGAGATCCTTTAGTGTTAGATGTTTTATTTCTCTTGCATATTGGGAAGGGATTGATTTCTGTGGTTTCTCTGTCTATTATGGTACACCCCAAGCCATAGGAAATTTTCTCCGTAACAATCCCCAGGTGTCCTGTTTCGAGAGGAATCCTGGGATAGGTTGGAACCCTAACTTGGAGGAATCATATCTCCTAGAATATAGAGAATATGAGGTTGAAACATAGACACTGTGTACATCAGCAATTTTTCTTCGACGTGTGAAAGTTTCAGCACTTGATCCTTCTCCAAGCTCAATATATAGTGAATCTACAAAAACTATTAGTTTCAGTATTTTAGGGTTTTTCAGGCGAGGGGTCAAACTAGGGTTTGACTTTCTTGGAGTTTCACCCAACCAAAAATATTGACCCAGGACTATAAACTTAGATTTTGATGAGGATAGAAATCCTATGCTGGGCTCACTCAAAAATTCCTCTTTTATAAAAATCCCTAATTTTGCGCACCAAAAACTGAAAATGCTCAGAATTTAATTCTGCTTCGATAGAAAGATGCGCCCCTCAGTGGAGAGTTATCCTAGCCTTATTTTGCTGATGGATTGTGGAGAGAGACCCAAAAGTTAAGAAGCCTTGGCTTCCACAGCTGCACAGTGTGTTCTTCTTAGGTTAGCTCTGATACCATGTTAGATTTTTGTCACTTAAGAAATATGATCTTAGGATCTTATCTGAGAGAATAACATGCACAATAATAATCATAAGAGAAAAGAGACACAAAGAATTTTCCTTAGGGAAACCATAAAGGAGAAAAACCCGCAACTTCCTCAGAGATAGAATGAACACCAATGGTAGCAGTAAAACCCAAAGATAGAAAAGATGATCTCCAATAGAAACTCTCTCTCTCTCTCTCTCTCTCTCTCTCTCTCTCTCTCACTCATGTGCCCCAGTGAGTGAGTGTGTGTTTGATGTGTCAAAATGAGGAGAGCCTCACTTCTATTTATATTCTTCTGTTCACTTTATGTCCACTCCAACAAGTCGGCCTCAGTTAACAATTACTTACCAGGGCCAAATTCTCTAGGAGAGTCTAATAACCCTAGTGCCCCACAACTGTGGGGACTTTGCCCTCCGGTCAACAAGGAGGGTTCACCATGACTCAATTGTGGGGTCTATTGCCCCTACTTACAATGGAGGGTTAACCTCAATGAGTTTACATGACTTGTTTACATTATTGAATCTCCTGATCGAAACATCAGGGAATGACATGACTCAATTACATTATAGATACTTCCGGGAATAAACATCGGGGTACAATACATAAGATATACAAGTGAATACATTCCAAAGTTACAAATACATCAACAACAATGTCTTACTCATGACGATTATGAATAAGTCATGAATGACTACCACTCTTGAGCTTGTAGCTGTCATCTCTCTAGGACGGATACATCTCAGAAAATCCTTCACGCTGGGTACTTTTGGCCCTCAATCTTTAAATATTGTCACCAGGAGGTTAAAAAATACCCATCCTATCATCTTTTCTATCAAAAAATGCGCCCACCCTCTTAGCGTTCCCCACCCTCTCAACGTTTCTATCCAAAAAAGTGCACCTACCCTGCATCGTTATACCTCATCATTTCAGTTGGCACTTTTTCCAAATGGGGGATTGAATTTATGAATTGCAAGTCTACCTCAATCAGGTGGCATGGTTACATTATTGTATATGTGGAATATTTTCATGAAATGGGCTAAGTAAATTCTTACATATGTAGACGATGCTAATAATTTCTCCCTCTTACTATTTTATCACGTCATAACTAGGTTTGGAGCTCCACAAGCCATAGTAACTGATCATCGATCTCATTTCCGTAATCAGATGATGGCTAAGCTGAGTACCAAGTTCAATTATTGTCATGAAAACTCAACCCCTTACTATCCACAAGCTAATGGCCAGGTTGATTCCATTAACAAGGTGTTGAAGGCTATGGTTTGTAGGATGGTTGGAGATCATAAATACAATGGTTGTAAAAGCTGAGTGAATTGTGACAAGTTGTTATATGTATGTGATCTTGTGGGTTGATCTTTTTCTTGCTATAGACAAAGGCAACTGTTGTTTTGGATCTGTTGCACAGAAACTAATATGATACGATGGATGTTGAGCTGAACCACTATTGTCTTGTCTTTCTCTGTTTTTATGTGATGTGATGTCAATGAGGAATGTTTGATGATTATTCTTATAAATGATTAATGTGATACTGATGCATAGAATAAATGGATGATGCAATCTGTTGGATCTGCAGTTGAAATGATAGATCTGTTGTGAATGATGCGATGTCTGATGAATGGTCCTGTTAGATCTGATAGTTAAATTGATAGTTAAATATTTTTTTATGGGAGTAAGTTACTAAGTGGACAAACCCAATTTTTGTGAGAGTAAGTCAATAAGTGGACAAGCCAATTTTTATGGCAGTAAGTTAATAAATATTTAGGTGACAAGCCTACAACTATATATATTACCCAAGAATTGCCCCTATAAAGTAGACTTACTGGAAATGGTGGTGGGCTTAGGTCTTTGCATAGCTCGAGTGAAGAAGAAGCGTAAACCCCCTTATAAGGGAGGTAACCGTTACCCTAGCCTAAACCCCCTTATTAGGGAGGTAACCATTACCCCCACAAAATTAGTTTCTATTAATCATTTGAAACTAAAACCTAATGACAATTTGTAACCAATCACTAAATATTTTAATTTAGTCACTTTCATTATTTATTTATTAATTTAAAAAATAAAAAATATCAATAAATAGTAGGGTGGTCAAATTTGATTATTAAGTTTATTAATTTTGATAATTTTGTTTGAAATTCACTGTTTCACAAAGAAAACAAAGAGTTTTACATACACATTTTGTGTATATATCAATGGCCATTTTACATGAATCCAACACCTTAAAAAAGTTATGATTGATAATAATAAATAATATATGGTTAACATAATTATTTGTTATTTAAAAACAATAAATAATAATAATTGGTACCATTCCTAACTCAACCTCTCTCCACCTTACTCCACCTTACTCGGGCTATAGCTTAAAGATATATATTTAAGGCAAAGAAATATAAACCGCTAAGCAAATTGGACTTCAAACCGAGTGGAATCTAGATAAACCGCATCGACATCTTTGTATAATTTGCTTGGATCAATGGAGAAGGGGCCATTTTTGTGTCATCGGCTTGGTTCAATGGAAGAGGGACTCTCATATTTGCATCTGGTCTCGTCAATGGTGGAGGGATTGTCATCTTTGCAACCTGTCTCTTCTTCAATGGAGGAGGGACTGTCATCTTTGTATCTAGGTTCAATGGAGGAGGGACCACAAACTCTAGTTGTAATGCCCCGACAAACTCTAGCTGTAACACCCCGACAAAAAGAAGAAATACCTGAAAAAATGTGATGATGATGATGATGTCATCATCACATTTTTTCAGGTATTTATTGTTTTTGGGGTAGCGGCGTCCGTCAAAAGTATGTCGAGTGGGTACTCATTGGATGCGGAATTTAATTCTGCATCCAATGAGATATCCTGATCAAATTTTGAGTAAAAACACGGGGAGATATGTCGAAAATACAAACAAAAAAGTAGTTTTTTTCTTTTCTTCCTCCAAAATTAATAAATATTATTTTATTATTTTAACTATTGTTTTTTTAGGAGGCCCATTTTGAGTTGAAATTTCCTCTAATGCTTGGACCAATACTGATTATTATTTAGCATAATGTTGATTTGGGGTTTGTTTTGCATAGATAAATTAATTTGATCTCAGTGCAACCTCCCTCCATGTGGATTTGTGATTATTTTTTTGGAAAGAGGTTATTGGATGCCCTATTTCGAAACATGCTCTTCATCTAGAAATAACTTGTTCACAGTCAAGCTTTTGGGTCTATGAAAAAATTCTTCCATTAAGGTTTATTTTACTCAGATATTCTTTATGAAAATCCATTTCCAGACAAATCCTTGCAATGGTAGTATAACACTGATTCAAAGTTTCAAGGATGAAAAAGTGGAACTTGCCAAGAGAATTCCTAATGGATTTAAGGGAGGGTTTGCCCAAGAAATTAAAGGACATATTCAAAACCATGACCCATACATGAGCTGAGGCAAGTGAATCCATTAGAGGATCAAAGGTGGGAGTCCATACCTTCATCCATAAACCATAGCTTCCGCAAAACCAAGGACCCAATCCGAATCCATCAAATCCCTATCTTCTTCAAGTTCAAATTCAATAACAAAATAAAAAATTTCACAAAGGTTATTAAAAGTCTCTTGCTTTATTAGGGGTAGGAAAGAGCTGATAACCCATTTTTGTAAATCAACAACCCATGCCCACAAGCCATAACCACACCAACAGATGAGAGTGATAAAAAAGGGATTTCTCTTCAACGTTGGGATTTAGTAGAATATATAAGAAGGGAGCTTCTAGAATCCAGAATAAGGTGTGTTATTTCCCTTTTGCAACATATCTTGAAAATACAATTATTGATTGACAACCAAATCCTCTGAACCAGAAGTTAATGTGTGAGGGAATGGCACAAACTAAGGTGAAGGAACTATATTGGAAACCATTATGGATGAAAAAACATGCTTTAATACATGCAAAAGCATCCAAGATGCAAGTGAAGAATGTGAGCTTGTAGAAAGCAGTGGTGCCATCAAAAGAAGGAGATCAACTACCTACATCAAAACCCTATATGTCACTATGAATGGGTGATTATCTTCCATATTTTTTTTAAATAAAAAAGGTTAACATTAAAATAAACATGAATATTCACATAAAATAGGAATTCAATCTTACTCAAATTTTATGGTTGAATTATTCATTTTTGCTTTTTCTAATAATAGATAGAAAAGTAAACAAAGTTGTACATTATGATTAATTTAACTAAAAATTGATGTATGTACATGACATGTATTTGAAATATATTTGATAGAATGGGTAGAAAATGATTATGAAATTAATTATAGACACTAATAGAATGCAAAGCTACATGACTTATTAGATTAGGTATCTATTTAATTTGATTTAGAGAAGAAGTGCTAACATGGGAAATCATTCTATGGAAGGGAATATTTATTTCAAACAAGAAATGAAATGGCATCAATGTTGATGAAGAACTTTGAAAAGAAAGTGTAGATCTAGATCTCTGAACATTTTGTGATCAACTTGAAAGAAAATATATTTGCTTTGAGTTTCTTCATAGTTTAATTTGAGGTTGTTTCCATTTTATTTTTGAAATATTGAGAGAAAGGTCTAGGTCAAGCTTAGGTATGAATTGGTAGAGACTTGATTGGTATTATAGACACTCAAGTGTTTACATTCTAGTTTTTTCCCAAGTGTTCTTACTCTCACACAAAAAAGAAAAAGTGTGTTGTGTGCATCTTATTTCCATTTTGAAGAAGTTTGTAAAATATGGTGTGTTTAGTAGTCATCATAGTCTTTATTTTAGAAAGAGTTCTTGTCATTTTCCTTTTCAAAATTAATTTTTTTGAAGTCATGATGTGCTTGCAATAGGTTTGAAGATATATTTCTGTGTTTGTTTTCTTGGGATTTAGTCATTTTAGATAAGTAGGAACCGGACCTCTATCTCTTCTTTAAGTAGGTCATTTTAGGTAAGTGAGAAAAATATTTGCATAAGAATTTTGAATGATTTTACTTTTATATAATCATATCATGCATTCACCTAATCGTGAAAGATAAAATGAAGCATTAGACTTAGGGTTAAAATTTGTAGAAAAGTGTGATACGTTAGAGACGTGTTCCGACGTCTTTAAATGTAGGCGTTGTTGTTATTTTTCTGCACTAAATTCCAGAGATCGTGCGGTTCTTTCATGTACCATTGGTATATAGAACAACCTTTCACATACCCTTGAGGTATATATAAAGGTACTTCATGTACTCAATTGTATATCGGAAGTCCCCTTTCGAACGATTGTGCATTAGACAACACTGATACGGAGTGGATCTCCCACACACCTTGTGTATATAGGGAGACACTTTTAGGGATCCTAAGAGCATTTGAGCATAGCCCTTTGACCATCCTATCACCACAATACACTGAGAACAACACTCAGGGAGATTACTATGCACATGTCGTCTAGGTAGTCGAGTGTTCAAAAAGGGTACGTTCCCAATCCTGCTTGTCGCGTTTCAGTATTGGGCCCTACAATATATCATGAGTTGTGGTCATTTGAGAATCCTGTGGGGATCCCGACTTTTTACCAGTCCTATCACAAGTTCTGATTTTTGCTTTAGTTTGAGTAGCATCTGATTTTATTTACTAGATAAGTTTTTTTCTTTCTAAGATCAGCTTGATTTTTGCAAACTGGTTGATTTCCCATGGAGGAGGTCCAATCAGTTACAAGGGTTATCACCCTAAAATTGTTTGAATCCTCTAGTTCACCCTCCCATGGAAAGAGACATGGAGAACAATTTTGAGGCAGGTAGCGATTCTATGCTTGAATTGGAAGGAGTTTCAGTTAAAGAGTAAGGATTTGAATATCCTCTTCCCAATTCTCCCGTGACAGACCTATCAGGACAACCAATAGTGGAGAAACCCTCCTCTTACAAGACATCCTTTGTCGTCCGAACTCCTTCCGAAGATGGGATTAATCAATTTCATCTTGATGAAATAATAGCTCCTATATTTTGAACTAATGCTCCATTTTGGGAAACTTCCCTTGCTCAAGCTATCTCTCAGTTCGATACCACTACTACCATGAATGTCTCAGCTATGGATTTTACCCCAAACTCTATTAGACCCTTTCCCTACCTTTTACCTAGTAATATTTTAGGTATGTCGTTGAATATTACTTCTAGTGTTTCTCTATCCAATCCTACACTTGCACCTACAGTGTCTAGACTTGCCACTCCTTCAAGAGTGCCACAGTTAGTTTAGAATCCTTTGTCAAATTCACATGTGGGAGGAGCTTCTACGCCTCCAATGGTGTTTCCAAATGTTGTAAGTCAATTTTTTCCTCCTACATCCCAAACAACTAGAGGATCTTATGTTCGTGTTTTGCATAATATTTCACATCCTCTTCCTCCAACTGTTGGACCTAGTGGTCATACTAGTCTTGGTCCTATTGGTCCTGCTTTGCATCCTCCTACATCATATTGGGTCCATCATCGTCATACTAACATTGGTAATCAATACCTTATGGGGGAGCACTACAATAATTCCTCATATGTACCTTATCTTGGAGGAGTCAGCAATCAGTGGGATCAACCTACTTATGGACCTTACGGCAGACTTAACCAAGTGTAACCACGTTTTATGGTTCAAAATGCTCCTAACTATCAACAATTTGGTGGGTTTTATGAACAATCTCAA
>LPNX010752512.1:256241-419332 GCA_001517045.1 Pseudotsuga menziesii | reverse complement strand
AATACATGAGCAAATCGAAAGCATAAGGAAGCATCCAAATCTAGCATAAAGCAGGCTTACCCAAAATAGGCAAATCCCCCATAGGTGTAAAAAGCTGATCCCTAATCTATCAAGGACCCCATGAATTAGCAAGGGTGCATGGGAAAGATAAAGAGTGGTCAAATGGAAGCTCATACATGCTTTTTCATGGAGGAAAGAGTGGAGGATGAAATGGGAATAAAACAGATTCACCTCACCTAGTCTAGCTTTCCTTATGTGCTTTAAAAACTGGAAAAGCAGTCAACAAAGCAGAAAAAGCAGAAGGGCACCTAGGAGGCCAGGAATAAAGCATATTTGATTCCCAGGACTTTCCAAAGTGCTCCATGAGTCAATAATGGCAAGTTTGACCTCTATGGATAGGCAATTATCAACTTGCACATGGTGGGACTCATGGACTAGGCAAATAAGACAAAATAAATGAATTAATGTCTAAGTGGGTAAATACTATGGGTTGATTATTCTAACACATCTCAACTCTGGAATACAAAAGAAGTATAACTGCATTGATAATTATGGTAACAAAGTATTGAGATATGCTTGAAAAAATAAAGATCTATTTGATACTTTATTTATGGAAGGCATTGTTTGAATGCTTAAGTTATAAAAACTGTTTATTTTTGTTGTTTTCAGGAAATATTCCAGAGGTATCCATGGCCTGAAAAAGAGTATCAGTCATTTTCACTGATTTACAATGATAGATCACTAGATTTGGTATGACATATTTTCGCTAAAGGCAACAGTTTCACATTTGTTGGAAACAATTTCGAGGTTCTTTCCCTAGGAAAAAAATGTTTTTATTGAAGAAATCCCATTTGCAGCCATGAATTTTGGTGGTGTTGATCCTAATCACTTCAAGGGTAAACATCAATATGCTCCTGTTACTCGAAAGGGTTACTGGAAGGTATGTAATAGAATCATGTTAGTTTTCCGGGTATAAGATTGATTGTATTTAAGGATAAACACATGCATACCATGTTCTTTGTATGAGTAATAGTTACTAGTAGGTATGTCATGGGATTAATATACTCTAATAAATCGATTTTGCTATTTCTTTTAGTTTGACATGGCAGACTTCCTCATTGATGATCAATCAACAGGTCAGCATACAGTCCATCTTATTCAATTGGGCACATGATTGCTTCTTAAGGAATCTTATGAAAATATTGATGGCATTTTATGAACATTTAGTTTCAGGTTTCTGTGCTGGAGGTTGTGTTTCAATTGTAGATTCTGGAACTTCTTTGCTAGCTTGTCCATCAGTAAAGCTTGCATACCTTTGATCTTTTGTAAATTTCTTGTATAATTTAGCGGTGTTTTCTAGGTCTGTGCACTATAATAGAATATAAACCACACGGGTGTGGCACATATGATGCTTGTATGCTCAAGCAATCAACGAATGTTCAATAATGCTCATTTGATAAACTAATATGCTATCTTTGTAGTATGAAAGATATATAGTTGAACCCTCATGAAACAACATGAAATTCCCTCAAGAATGATTTAAAGGTATCACACACAAAACAAATCTCTTAGTATCTTTGTTTTGTTGAACCATATCTTGATCACCTCGACATATTGGGGATACTATATTCATGAATTTTACCGTTTATATTGTGTCTGTCAGTGTAATTAATCCTTTAGATTATCATGATGTTGGGGCCACTTCCTAGCAATCAATATTTCAAAACCAATAAGGAAAACCTATACTTTCGATATAGATCTCCCATATGTTGTAGACAATAACATGAATAGGATTTTTTGCATAAGTTTGGTTCATTGTATTTGTGTGATAAAAGTTTGATGGGTATCTCCATAGATTATCATGATTCATGTGGATGTCTTCATATTTTAAGGGACCTGCCTTTTAGGAATTTATTTCTGCACAAAATATTTGGTCTTACTCAGTGGAAATTAAATTCAATCCTTCTTTCTTAGAGAAAATGAATTTATCATTTTTGTCTTTTTAATGCTTGCTACAATTGTGTTGTTATTCATAGTATCAAAAAACTTGTATTTCTACACTAGAGAAATATCCTATTGAAACATTGAAAGGTGATTGAAATATCCTATTGAAACATTGAAAAGTGATTTACATCAATTTGTTCGTGTGAAAAAAATTGTTTCAAATGTACAAAAGAGGATCATTGTACTATTGTAATGTGTGATTTCCATGCATGATGCATATTTAAAATTATATGCATCTACCATTCTAGGTGAAACTTTTGATTTCCTTGTACGTTCTTAAAAAACATCCCTTCCAGCTTACCAAAAAACTCAGTAATATGCTATAGAATCCAACTGGCTCATTTTGAGGGAAGTTTTTCTTCACAAAGAAAAGTATGCAGATATTTCCAATGAGATAAACCAATGTAATCCCATGGAAATGGATATTGGAACATGGGAAAGTGATACTTGACAAGTTGTGTATGCCATTTAACTTGAAGGATAAATGGTGTAATATGAAGAAGAGTAATTACAAAAGCATGTACATACATGGATGAATTAATTATGTCTATCTTGTTCCCAATCTTTCTCTTTGGAGGAAAACTGCTTGGAATCTCATGTGTAATATCAACATATCCTTCTAGAATTCTACTCAATTATACTAATACTTCCTTCTTAGTGTCACATTTTTCAACATTATTGGACTTTAAGCCATCTAAGACTCTTATTTGCACCATTTCATAACCATTAGAGGAATTTTGGGGTCTAAAATGGGCCTCCTAAGGAAAATAATAAAATAATAGTTAAAATAATAAAATAATATTGATTAATTTTGGAGGAAGAAAGAAAAAAAACTACTTTTTGTGTTCGTATTTTTGACATATCTCCCTGTGTTTTTACTCAAATTTCGATCAGGAGAGCTCGTTGGATGCAGAATTTGATTTCGCATCCAACGAGTACCCACACTGCATACTTTTGAAAGACCCCGCTACCCCAAAAACAAGAAATACCTGAACAAACGTGATGATGACATCATCATCACGTTTTTTCAAGTATTTCTTGTTTTTGGGGTAGCGGGGTCCGTCAAAAGTATGTAGTGTGGGTACTCATTGGATGCGGAATCAAATTCCGCATCCAACGAGCTCTCCCGATCGAAATTTGAGTAAAAACACAATGAGATATGTCGAAAATACGAACAAAAAAAGTAGTTTTTTTAATGACAAATATGTCAATTCAACCATTATGGTTGACTTATTTTATTGAAATTCTATTGGTTCTTGAATTCCAACTCACAAAAACTTATTTTGGCACGTTTTCTTATGAGGCCCATTTTAGACCCCAAATTTCCTCTAATGACTCCTTGGTATCCTTTATTGAATTTATAAAGTTCTTTGTAAATAACAACACTTCTCTCTGGCCCTTATCTTTAATTGACAACTAAATTATTTTTCTATCCTTTATAATGTCCTGAGTTCTTCTCAAGTGATTTATATCTCCATTGGGCATCCACAAACTACTTATATTTTACATTTTAGTCCTTCGGTTGACTTGGGCTTGAGCATGCATTTTATTTATATGTTTGACAAAATGATTTTATATCATCACTCATTTGGACATGTTGAGTGAAAATCTATCATATCTAAAACACTTCTTAGATTATTTTGATGCATAAAATTAAATGATCACCGGGAGAGTGTGTCCTTTGGAATGAAAAATATATATAGAAGCATACCATACTGATATGTTGTAAGAGTTTTCAGGTAACGAACTGTAAATGAAAATATATTATCAACATTGTCTGTCAGAAGAGTTGTATCACGTCTATTTGTCTGTGTTTGAAGTTTCAACCATGCTATCTCCACTTATGCTAATGTTTCTATCTACACGAATAATAGGTGTTTGGTATTGTTGCAAGTCTAGACTAGCTTGAATCTCCAAAGCTTCATATATGCAAGGTAGTTTTCTATGACATTCTATTATCACTTCGGATGTTTTGTAAGCAAGTAAAGACGTACTCGTGGTTTAAGTGAATTTGTGAGCTCAACAAGTTGACAATAATCAATATTTTTTTTGCATGAGGGAACAAATTAAGGCCACATTTAGAAGTAATAATGAAATAGTGATTCATCATCCCTGTATTTTATGTTGAACAAAAGTTTCATGCCAATATCATAGGTCTAGCTATGTCAAAGTGTTCAACAAAGGAATCTATGATTTGTTGGAAGTCACTAATAGATTCAATGCTAGGTGGTGAAACCATCTAAGAGCTTCATCCCTGAATGAATCAGGGGAATTTTCAATATAATGTTGTTTTGAGGCATCCACTCAGAACAAGTATCAACAAAAGAATCAACATGGGCATAATGGTCTTGTCTAGGGACTCGAATATTGGTATTTTGAATTCCTTTATTATTATTATTATTTTAATTATAAGTGTTAAAATTGGTTCTATTTCAATGTGCAAGCTAGGTTTCTACAAGCAGCAGTCAATTGGAAGAAGAGTATAGGCTTCAATGGTAACATTTTTTCTTAAACCTATACTTCTAGTAGATTAGGAAAAATTGTGCTTGGGTGATATTATGAAGGAACTCAGTGCCTTTGATCATGTTGACTGTTAGAATGTAAGCCTTTACTTGATTTTTATCCAGATAAGTCTCTAATTTCTTTCATGTTTATGAATGTCATAAAAATTGTAAAATCCTACTTACACAACATATTTACCTTTTATTCAGGGTGGGCTTGCACCTGGTGGTTTCAACTTTGATGCAAAACTGTAAGTACTCTGGAATTCGTCAACTTATACATTCCTCATTATGACCAACCACAAAAGATACGTGCGTTCAAGACATTCAAATGTTACCACTGTTACTACATGTTTAAGTGAACTTCACTACACCACTTCCTGAATGAAAACTTGTCAACTTTTTTTTTGTTAATTCTACCACCAGGCATCACTTTTCTGACAGTGTTCTGACGCTTTTGTTGAAGCTTTGACACCTTCAGCCGATGGTCAATCGACGCTTTTGTTGAAGCTTCGACACCGTTCCCGTCGAATATTTAACGCTTTTCGAAAAACCACCGATGGCTTTGCCATGACTCCGACACTTCAGCTCATCAGAAGATCGACCCTTCAAGTGCCGGTTAGTGTCATATATTCAACAGTTTTTCTATGATGTTGACACTTCAGCCCGTCGGAAGACCGACCCTTCAAGTGTCAGTAAGTGTCGGATATTCGATGCTTTTTGCAAGTTTTTAGTGACACTTTGAAACATATAACGGTCGAATATGTGACACCATGGTTGTGTCAGATCTTCAACAGGCATTGATAACACGTCGAATATCCGACAGTATTCCACCGACGACCAAAAAAAGTGCATGTGTCGAAGATGCGACAGAGAAGTGTCGAATTTCAGACATGCACGGTGTCAGATTTTGGGCTCAATTTCTGTTGTGATCATTAACAACTACAATACCTATAATCTATTTGATAATTAATATAAAGAGATGGAGGGTTGACATTGTGGGTTAAAAACTATACTTATAAGGAGATGGGGGTCACATCATATTCATATGGTCCATCAAGCAAGTTATCATATTTTCATTAGGATAATATAAGTTTCAATGGTATAATACTGGTCTAAAAAACATAGGTTAATGGCTCAAATTTCTTTTATCTTGATAAGAATTGCATATGGTTGGAAGAGGTACTAATGATAACAATTCTCAATATTTAAAAGGATTGTATAGGTTCTTGTAGGTTTTCTCCAAGTAGAACCTTAACCAATGTATTAATGAATATTTCATGTCAAACTTAATTATGGAGAGAATATATATTAAATACAACACCTTATATCTCTTATCATTATTCTAGTATCCCAGGTAATTACCTAATTGATATGCCAATTAAGAAAGTAGATTTGTAAGGAATACCACCATCGAAATTTTAGCTCATATGACCTCCATGAGAAGAGAGATCATAAATCCAACGTAAAAAAAGAAAAGCTGAAATAATTGTTTGAATGCATATGATAGATCTCTTAGTAAGGTAAGAACCAATAATGATTCAGATCATGATGCAACTAGTAGTAAAAAATAGCAGATAAAAGAGAAAATATCTTGTGTATAATCATAAAAGAGTCTATGGAGATAGACTAATTAATTAGTACAATTATCTTATCTTTATGGTGTCCTTAATTATTGACATGGGACCTTGAATGATATATAAGTAATTTGATAAAGTAACTGGTAAATCCATGACCTAGGTATAAATGCAGTAGATTCCGACTAGAAATAATACTATGTTTGGATATTGTAAGCTCAACATCTAACCTCAGATGAAAATGGAATCCCTTAGGTGGTAAGCTAAAATTTATTACTAGTGCACTTGAATCCATTGAAATAAACTCACTGCCCCCATCTCTCTACAAATAAACCTCACAATCATTGCATTATTATAAGCTATGGTTATTACATTATTTAACTTCATGTCATCCACCGGCACAATAGGATAATATACATGCATGGTCGATTTCATGGTATACCCTCTCAACCTCCTTATTTGTATCAAGTCATTTTCCTTGTGAAATCCATTCATCAAAGGATTGTAAGTATGAATATTTGGTTGATCACAACCATTTTCCTTTATATGCTCCACTAGTGCAAGATAAATGACAACTTTTCCTCCTTGCAATGTCCACTATTCAAGGTAGTATATGTTACCTCAATATCAATGTCTTATTATTCTAATATCCCTAGGTATAAATGCAGCAGATACCTACTAGAAATAATACTATGTTTGGATGTAACCTCGACATATAACCTCATAAGAAAATGAAATCCCTTCTGCGATAAGCTAAAATTGATTAATAGTGCACTTGAATCCATTGAAAAAAACTCATTGTGCCCATCCTTCTAAAAATAAACCTCACATTCAATGCCTTAGAAGCCATGCTTATTACATTTCATTTCCTTTTGATGCATTTCTTTGGTTCCCTCCTTCATTCCTTTGGTCCACCTACATGAATCCTAGTACTAGGGTCCTTCCCCTTTTCATTGAAAACCTTAGGAGAAAGCTCGGGTGTTTTTTCTATCTATACCAAAAAAACACTAAATTAAATTTACCAAAAAATACTTTAAAAAGCAAAATTAAAAAAAAATGGGACCCCTAACATAACTTTTCACATTTTATCTCCCGCGAATATTATTGCCAGGAAAGGGTGACATTTTCTTTTTACATAGGCCAACGTTTACTTGCTTTGATCATGGTATTCAACACCAAGAAAGTTGAAGCTAAGTTGTTGGGATATATTGAGGTGAACTATGTGAGGTGTAACTTAAGTTTCACTGCATTCTTGTTTTGCATTCCACGTTATTAGATGTATTTGGTCAATGCTTTCATGAAAAAACCATACAAACCGAAAACATCAAACACTGAAAACACTTTGTTGTTTATTTATTGACATAATAGTGGTTCCTCTACTACAAAATTTTAAGTGTAATACCCATTCCGTGCTGCATTTTGTACAAAATTTTATCATATGCTTAGTAAGTGTAATACACATTTTGTGGTTTCTTTATTGACTTAAATCAAAATAGTTGTTCCTATGAAACAAAATTTTAAAAAATCTGTAAAAAATTTGGTTTCCTCTAGGGCCGATCGTCGATTGTGGTGGCTCTTCCTAGTCGAGTCATGTAAAACTTGTCCTTCGTGCAGCTTCTAAGGATGAGGGGTCTTCACTCTTGGAGACTGAGATATATTGTTGGTTACTGTACATGTCTAACCTAAACCTACAACACTCTAACCCTCTCTCTCTCTCTCAAGTTATGACATCTGTTCCTTTTAGCAGATAGTCCTTACAAAATATAGTCTTCCCTTTTACTTTTGAAAATTTTTAGATAGATTAATCGTTTTAAAAAAATTGAGTTAGCAATTGAGTGATGATAGACTTTATTTTTTTGGTTTTGCAGGCTTTGTACAACTGGATGCATGGATGTAAGTGATTGTATGTGATTGAAGTATATCATTATTTTTATTTAATTTAAATTGTTTTTTTAACAAAAACCAGTATGTTTTATATTAATAAAACTGTGGCTGAGCCACCCAAGAGGTTACATCTACGATTTCTTTGCAAAAAACAAAATTCCACATCACAACAAATGGGAATACTACTTTTATTTAATTTAAATTGTTAGAATGTATTACTTTGTACTTTAATAACAATCTAATAGGCTATGGCTAATCAATACTCTAATCATTTAAAAAAAATAGGAAAAGTAGGTTATGCCACGAAATAAAAAAATCTGATTATGAAAATTTCAAAAACAACGCATCAAAATGATGAAATGGGAAAGAAAGGGACATGCATCTCACAAGGTAAATATTTAGAAATAGAACAATGTATTTCCTTATGTAGTTATATAATGCTTATTTTTATTGTATGATGATGTTAGGCATATGTTTAATAACATTCTTGGCTATAGTTACAAAGAATAGGAAAATACAAACAATAGCAAAGAAGATTACACCTTCTATGCCATTGAATGACTCTACTAGTCCTAACAAAGAAGCAAATGACAAAGATACATTTTCCTCTTTTCAGGAGGATTAGGAGCAACATGAACAAGGTAATCCCATTAATTCATATTTTTCTAGATCTTTATAACTATAAATCTTATGATTTAGAAATCCATAACACCTTTATGTGCCCTTCTTTTATAGAAGATGTTCACAAACAACCATGTCATATGGATAACCGTGTAGAAGGGGAAGATCCCTTGACACAAAAAGAGGTGGAGCAACATGAAGAACAAGGTAAGCTCATTATTGTATAATTTTGCATTTCTTCATAAATAAAATTTTATGACTTAGAAATCCATTACACCTTTACGTGCCCTTCTTGTATAGAATATGTTCACAAAGAACAATGCCAACCAGATATTAGTATACAAGATGAAGATCCCTCTACACAAGCATCGACATATAAAATCAAGAAGAAAGGTAGAGGAGCAACTAAATGTGCAGAAATCAATGACTTAGAGGAAAAAATAGAAATTCATATCAATGAAAGGAACCAATCAATTGGTCCAAACTTTGTGAATCTATCTTCATTACTAGGTGTGCTCGCAAGGGAAATGGTTCCAATCAATTATTCTGATTGGAGGAAGGTTTCAGATTAGTTAAAGGAGGACTTGTGGAGAATTATTAGTGTGAGTATTAGACATTATGTGTATTTGTTTTCAACATTTCTATTTTTGGATGATTTCGAAGTTTATTTTCAAGTCATGTATGACATCTAAAAATGCAATTCTTGTATCTTGTAGGAAAAATTCATAATCCCTCCATTCCTTAAAGAATATTGTATGAAATCCATTGGCCATAAGGCAAACAATCATAGATATAGGTTGGCCAAAAAATAATGTGACCCTTATGAGTCAACAGAGGAAAGATTAAAAAATGTTCCTCCAATTAGGATAAGTGAGAAAGTGTGGAGAGAATTCATCCTATCACGAGCCACCACTGAATTCCTGGTAAGCAAAAAGTTCACATATTATATAATCAAGTTTTTTATAATGTCTATTGGTTTGTAATGTTGACTATATATGTTATTTTCAATTGATTTCTAGGATATAAGGAAAAAAACAAGGAAAATAGAGAAAAGGAGAGGGACTTGCACACCTCTGGACTTCGAGGTTATCAATGGGTTGAAGATGATATGGTAAAAAGTTGTGATGATGTTTCATCCGACATGAGAAACATTAGCATATTTTAGTTTCATTGTAATTTCAAAACTTAACCATACTATTTTACTTGTTGCAACTAGAATAAATCTATAGCCTTTGGTGATACAACTACAAGAATTACTAGGGAAGACTTATTTAAGAAGTTCCATCAAAAGAAGGATGACACTCCAATCACACCAGATGTAGGAGAAAAAATAGTATGTTCTCAACCTTTTAATTTAGGCATTGATTAAAATTTCATTTTACATGTTGGAAATGTTTTCTTCTATGATATGATTTAATTGTATGTCAATGTTAGCAAAAAATTGAACAATCACAAGTAGAAGTTGCATCTCAAGACTTTGCAGCTGGGGATGATGCCCTTGCCAAGGTACTAGGGGTTGATGCAAGAGGACAATGTCATGACATTGTATTAGGAGTAATTCCAACTAAATTGTTTGGAAAAAGCCCATATAAGGAGGCACTAACTATAAGCCAAGCTACAATGAAAGAAAAAATAGAGGAAATCACATCTTTGAAAACAACAATAACTGAACTACTGAAAAGAGTAGAATATATGGAGAGAGAACATGTGGTCAAGAAAGAAAGTGTTAGTGTCCAATTCTATACTCTTGTCTCAATATACATATTTTCACACTAATGATCTGAATTCTAATATCTGATTGCTCATATAAACAATGTCCTAATGTACAAAATGCTCATGCTGAAATCGCGCATGTGGTGGAGGTTAGTTATTTAATTATTACTTTAAATAATATTTTTTTTCATATTTTGAATATATATATATATATATATATATATATATTACATTTTTTTTCCTTGATAGAGTAATACAGGGGAGATAACAACACCTATGAACAGACTAATACAAAAGAAATTAACTTCAATGCATACTCCATCATCCCTAGTAAGTATTGAAAAATTTCGTAATTTAGTTCAATCTTATTTTATTTTATCAATATATTAGAAATCATTGTCTGTTGGGTGCATAGTCATGCATCAAAATATGTTGAACATTTGGTACATAAAACACCAATGGTTCCATTGAAACTGCAAATTGGCAAAATGAAAACACCAATTCAGGTAAGAATGTAATTGTTTAATCTAGGATCATCAATATTTAAATTATTATTTCCATGTATCTTACTTTGTCTCATTTATTTGCAGGGTCAAGATAATTCTAGTGAGTTGGCACCAACTTCCCAATTGGGGATGGAAGGAAAGAAATGCTTTCTCATTGCATTAAACGCAAGGGTTAAATTTGCAAGGGAGAAAATACATAAGACTGATCCAAATGCAATAGTACATTGTTTCCATGTTGGAAAAGACTATTATATTGTGAATCTGACAGAAATTTTAGATCCTCTATTTGAAAATATAGCTCTACCATGTCCTAGTAGCGCATTATGTAATCTAGCAGATGCTTTGTTGAGCTTCATTCCGTGGCATAAGGATGACATTGAACTATGCAACTAGTCCTTATATTGTGTGACTAATGATTTCAGTGATGTTGTATCAACTAAGAATAGTTGATTTATTGAACGTTTATACTTAGATCAGGACATAGTTTATAATTTTTTTGTATTTCAGGATTAATCTTTACATTTAATTAAAATTTTAGGCACAACTTGCAATTATATCCCACGGGCACAATTTCTGATTTTGTAATACATCAGTATTATATAATATTCATTGCNTTGTGTTGTGAGTATGTGGAATGAGTAGTCTGTCTATCGTATTTTCATGAAGTTTTTTTTTTTTTTTGTAAATTAGTTTATCCTTCTATTGCCTTCTATTTCTAAAAATAGACATTTACAGAAAAAAAAACCACATGAATATAATATATTTTCCACATTGTAGAAAGAATAAGAAAATTATCAAAACTAAATATTTAAAGGAATAAGCTTGCATCTAGAAACAAATTAATATGCAATGATTAACAATAATAGTAAGACGATTTCTTAACTCAATTGAGGCCATGACCTTTTATGTTATACAAAACAACCAATCTACAAATCATTTTGAATTTGAAAATCAAAACTAAGTTTAAATACAGACTACTCAATTTGCACATTGAAGTCACCAAGTTATTACATTGTTCATTCTATGTTTGATAGTCATGTTCTTCCTGTGTTCACAGCTGGAAGGAAGGTTTGTGCTCCTTTTGTGTTTTCCTTTCTATCATGGTAACACTATTGTTTGCACAGACTTGGAGAATACAACCCCATTTATTAATAGTACTAAATCCTTGATGGGTTTGCCATTATTGTCTTCTTCTTCTACTAGGACCAGAACCTTCCTACAAGATATGCTAGTGCAACACCTCTTTGGATTTGTCATCACCTTAATTAGAGTTGTCAATTTGCAGCAAGGACAATGATGACAAATACCTCCAATATTTTCTCCCCCAATTTGAACATTTGTTTAGATTGATCGTTCCTAGCAATGGATACTATGCACAATGGTAATGGAGTCCATGGCCTTGTATGGAGGCTTTGACAGGATGTTCTTAGGACCGGGAACTATAGGAACTAATTTTGCAGTGGTGTTGCATCTTAGCAGGAAAACGTTGCCCTTACCAGCATCAGAAAGTATTTCTAATTCAATGAACATATTTACATTTCCCTTACTAGAATTAGAAGGTATTCCTGATGTAATGAAAATTTCTACCCTGATGGTTGGAGCTGCTTTTGCGTGAAGGTCCAGAAATGACTGAATTTATAAGAAGCACCCAACGGTTAATAAAACACATCAAACAACAGTATTCCCAAGTAGACGAGTCATTACATATCACATATAAGCACCCCATGGATCCTTCGTAGAACAACAATTAGTCATCCTTGTACTTTACCAGTATCCACTCGCTCTGTATCTTAGGACAACTTTGATCATGGCCTTATAATGATTTAGGGGATTACTGAGTCATCATTAGCAGTCAAGTTCACCACAATTCCGTCAAATCCTCACACACGCCATTATAAAGTAGCATGATGACAACCCAAATGGTCACATGGGCTCTTGATCCAATTTCTTATGTGGTGATGCCAACTATGCCGCCCCTTCTGTGGTGGCGTCATGGTATCAATGGTGGAGGTGACCCTCTGCCTAACTTGAAATTAGCTTCGATTTTCCTTACGGTGTGTGGAATTGACATCTTTCACTTCATTAAAGGGCCTCATGATGGTATATCGATAACTGGTGCTTCAGAGTTTGGAATATGAAGGAATGAGCAATTTCACATTTTGTCATTTCATGTCTTGTTTGCTACCTTTCTTGTATTATAAAAATATTGATGGCTGAGGAAAATTTTGTTTATTTTTAGCTTTCCCAACATTCCCATTGTGTATAACACACTTCTGTAAAATATGGACACAATTTTTTCAGCTTAAAAAAATGAGCATAATACAGACTTGTCAACCAACATAATGAATATAACTAAACAGTAATAGCAAGTAATATCAAACTGAGTAAGAACGATAATCCTCTACTTATGAAATCAAGCTATATCATCAACTGTAAGGGAATGCGTCCTTTCATGCAATCGTTCAGTTATATTCCTTGGCTTTCATTCCATAAATTGCATCACTTGTAATGCTAAAACTCTAGTGGACAACTATAGGTTGATTATAGTCACATTCAGAATTCATCCAATATGGGTTCAATAGACAAATTAATAACATTAAGAAGAAACCCTGAAGAAGAATGTATGGACCTACCACAACTGTGGTTTAGGGAAATTAGACCAATCCTAGGAGAAGATAAAAAATTGTCTAAGTATGTAATTATTGGTTTAATATGCCTAACTGGCCTTAGGGAAATGCCCGCCACAGCTCATAGGTTGATGATAAAAATATTATGAGAGTGTGGATCTCTAGAGTGTTGTATGGTGCATCCAACCATATCACTATCCTGACAAAAAAGTCTTTCAGGAAGAGTATATCAATCTACCAAAAGTGCCTCTCAGCCATATTTGCACTGCTCCAGAAAAATGCCTGCCAAGGAGAGATAATGAAGCTCTAGAAGATGAAAGTGGTCTTGATGGATTCACCTTGTTGGCCTCTACCCATTGGGTATATCACTTGCTAATTTTGAAGGAAAAATGAAATCACCTTGGTGACCTATGGTTTGAAGAGAACTGTTAAGTGTTAGAAAAAGAGTTTGAGAGACAATTTGGAAATGTACGTAAGGGGGTGTTCCTTTGATGATAAGATTCATCAGATGATATGGTCCCGTGCATTGTCGAAATGGATATTTATGCACACTCTTGTTTTATCTTATGGTGATCAGATAAGGAAAATATCAACCTACCAAAATAGAAGAAAAATATTATTTTGCATACTAAAGACAAAGAACAAATGGTCAAGTGTTGTAAAGGGGCTAAGTGATGCCCACATTAAGGTTGATTCCCGCACTAAGGATGATGATCGCATGGCATGGAATGGAATATAATACGATGTGAAATGAAGTTAAAATCATTGTTGCATTATGAAATCGTTACGAAGAAATACAAAAAATTAGTGAAAATCAGGAAATTGGCTAAGTATGGGAAAATTGGTCCAAGTAGCCTTAAGAGGATTCCCGCCACAAATTGTTTGTTGAAGAAAATGCCTGAAACACATGGGAATATTGTAGGATGATGTTTATTCTACTCAACCATGGTCTCAGTTTGTCCAAAGAGACCTTGCAGAATAATTTATGGACCTTCCACAACTGTGGTTTAGGGAAATTAGACCAAGCTTAGGAGAAGATAAAAAATAGTGTAAGTATGGAATTATTGGTAAAATCTGACTAACTAGACTTAGGGAAATTCCCTCCACAACTCATAGGATGATGATAAAAATATTTTGATAGTGTGGATCTCTAGAGTGTTGTATGGTGCATCCAACCATATCATTAGCTTGACCAAAAAGTCTTTCAGGAAGAAGATATCAATCTGCCAAAAGTGCCTCTTAGCCAAATTTTCACTGCTCCAGAAAAATGCCCATCAAGGAGAGAGAATGAAGCTCCAGAAGATGAAAGTGGTCTTGATGGATTCACCTCGTTGGCCTCTACCCATTGGGTATCTCACTTTCCAAGTTTGAAGGAAAAATGAAATCACCTCGGTGACCTAGGGTTTGAAGAGAATTGGTTAAGTGTTAGACAAAGTGTTTGAGAGACCATTTGGAAATTCCCACAAGGGGTTGTTCCTTTGATCATAAAATTCATCAGATGATATGGTCATGTGCATTGTTGAAATGGATATTTATCCATGCTCTTTATTTTTCTTATGGTGATCAGATAAGGAAAATATCAACCTACCAAAATAGAAGAAAAATCTTATTTTGCATACTAAAGACAAGGAAAAAATGGCCATGTTGTAAAGGGGCTAAGTGATGCCTGCATTAAGGTTGATTCCTACACTAAGGATGATTCCCGAATGGAATTGCATGGAATATATGATGATGTGAAATGAAGTTCAAATCATTGTTGCATTATGACATTGTTCTAGAGAAATACAACAAATTAGTGAAAATCAGGAAATTGGCTAATTATGGGAAAATTGGTCCAAGTAGCCTTAAGAGGATGCCCACCACAAATGGTTTTTTGAAGAAAATTCTTGCAAAACATGGGGATATTGTAGGATTTTGTTTTTTCTACTCAACCAAGGTCTCAGTTTGTATAAAGAGACTCTGAAGACGAACTTATAGACTAGCCACAACTGTGGTTTCGGGAAATTAGACCAAGTCTAGGATGATAAAAATATTTTGAAAGTGTGGATGTCTATAGTGTTGTATGGTGCATCCAAGCATATCATCATCCCAACCAAAAATTATTTCAGGAAGAAGATATCACTCCTCTAAAAGTGCCTCACAACCATATTTGCATTGCTCCAGAAAAATGCCCACTGAGGAAAGAGAAAGAAGCTCCAAAATATGAAAGTGGTCTTGATGGATTCACCTTGTTGGCCTCTACCCATTGGGTACATAACCCATACATTTGTGTTTTTTTCCCTTGGCAAAAGACAACTCTGTAGCACATGAAAAAATTTAGGATATCATAAGGCAACTTGAATGTACCACAAAAATAATTTACAAATCAAACCCTGGCCGACCCCACAATAGCACTACTGAATCAATAGATGAATCATAAGATTGCAATAATTTTGATTAGTACAAAATATAAAACCTCGAAGAATACTCACTAGCAATCTATCAACAACAAAGTCAATGTACTGACTCATAAACTTGGAATTCATCCCCACAAGATCACATGGAAGAGCATCACATACAAATTCTATTTCAATCTCTATAAACAAACTATGAATCAAGATTACAAAGGATACCTTCATGGCTATAATATGTACTCTATATGATAAGTCAGATAGGTTTCAGGTGCTTTATAGTGATTAATCGGGGTTTTGATAACTTCATTTTCTAACACCTGTATGAGTCGGTAACATGTTCTATCTAGATACATTGGATTTTAATGTCAATGGCCTGGAGTTGCTTAAGGAACTCCATTAAGGTTTCATACATGATGTAATGGGTAGTTCCAATGATCACTTTCAATCATCTTTAACATTAATATAATTTATTTCCACATTGTAGCAAGAATAAAAAAAAGACCAAAATTAAATATTTAAAGGAATAAGCTTGCATCAAGAAACAAATTCATATGCAATAAATACCGATATTAGTAAGCTGATTTCTTAACTCAATTGAGGCTAGGAAAAGTTTATGTATTTTATAAAAAATATTTATTTCATATGATAAAGGGACATTGACGTCATAACCCAATATACTTGAATTTGTGAAAAAAAACATTATATATGAAATCAATTAAAAAAAACTCATTTGTGTGCATTCCTTAGTGTGCATTCCTAAGATTGCATTCCTCAGTGTGAATTCCTCATCGCGCATTCCTAAGCTTGCATTCCTCAGCATCCATTCCTAAGCTTGCATTCCTCAGTGTGCATTCCTATGCTTTCATTCCTCAGTGTGCAATTGAAATTGGGTCGTCGCATACTATGGCAACAGATGAAACATGAGCGTCTTGCACCATGGAAACAAACACACGAGACTTCTCTACCATGGCATCAGGATAAGTGTGGGGTTCCCTGGTTGAATGGTTCACAGTGAAAAAATTCCAAGAGAATTATGATGAATGAAGTGATACAAGCATATGGCCAACTGGTATGTTAAATATCTTTTTAACAGCAGGAGTGGATAGGTTTATTTTTGGACATTTTAATTTCCAAAATGATGAGATAGATGATTCCATCTATAGTTATGATCATGGGGCTATGGAATTACATATTTTTTAGAAGAGGGTTTATCTATACCCCGATTTGATTTCCAGAGAAACCAAAATTCCACGAAGAGAGGGGGCATTGTTAAACTCATGGAAAACCCCCAAGGAAGAAAAGATTGAGATGGCCAGTAAAATTTGTGGGAAATAGGTTGTTGTTCCCAGGAATGGTCTAAAAATGGAATATGTTCCTCAACGAATATACAAAACCCTGATTCAGATTATCCTTAGGACCATTATGAATCACCATAAGCGGAATGATATTTTGGGTGATTGTATGAAGCTGGCCATACAATAGGTTGAAGACATGTCCATAGATGTCCCTCATCCATTGGCTAGGAAATTGCACTTTGCATTGTAATATACTAAAATGAAGAGGGTCAAGTTCAGTTACCCGAACACACTGCAAAAATTATTGATTTATGTCAACCTTGTGTTGTAGGGTCAAATTCTATTAGAACATACATTAGGAGGCCTAAAGAACAACAAAAAAATAAGGAATTACCTCAACTTCTTTAAATAACAATGTAGAAGCAATTTCTATTGTCACTACATCAACTATACATGGACAACCTTTCGAGGATAATATGGAATCTGTGGGAAACGACATGTCTTCACTTTCCATTGAATAAGATGTTGCTGTCACAACTTTGGATGGAATGCATGGAAATGAAAATATAGATCAATGGGAGGAATTTGTGAACAATGATATGGACCGTTCACCGACTAGTGATGAAGACCTAATTCATGCCAAATATTCTTTTGATGGTATATTTGTTTTTTCTTTATTTGATAGAATGGTGCATTTCAAAGAACAATCTACCTTGTGGGAGGATTCCTTCATAGCTAGTGACGAATGGTGCAAAACTAAGGATGTCCAAATTCTTGATTTGGTACATCGTGTTGCATGTTTAGAGAAAAAAATTGTGGAAACTGAAAAAATAATTGGCTAGAAGGATAAAATTATTAAGGATCAATGTTCTAAATTTATCTTAGTTCTAGTAAAATCGATTTCTGACCTTGATAGACTGAAAGACATGTATCAGGATCAAAAGAAAAAAAATGTGAGGAAACTATAGGGAGACTTGAAAATGAGCTGAAAAATAGGCTTGAAGTTTTGAACATGCCACCACTAAAGACTGTATTTGGTAAGGAAGAAGAACTTCAACAAGAATTGAAGTAGAAAGAAACATTTATTTTAGATTTGAAGGTTGAGTTTGAAAATACATTGAGATAAATGATCATTAAACAACAAAATGAGACTGCAAAATATGAAACGAGATTGGAAAAAATGAATAAAACAATTAAAAACAAAAATGAGTAGCTAAAAAAGAAGAGAATTGAAAGGATTTCAACAACTCTCGAGGCTAAAAGAGATGGAAGAGGAAAAAAATCAACAGTCAAGGGTAAATAGGTCTACACACCATAAGAATCAATAGCCAAGGGTAAATGGGTCTGCACACTGGAAGAATCAATAATTAAGGGCAAAAATTTCAACACACCAAAATAATCCAAAGTCAAGGGTAAAAAGGCCATCACACCAAAAAAAATTGGTAGTACAAAACTTGGTGATGTAATTATGGAGATCTTACTCTAGTTTCAGAAGTCCTTGCAACAATGAGAGAAGTCCTTGAATGAAGCTGCTTCAACAATCCATGCTGTATAGTTTACATTTGGCTCATTAGATCCAACATTGAAGAAGAAGATAGAGGAGAAGAAGGGCAAAATCAGAGACCTTCACAAAAACTATTGGATAAGGGAAAAGAACTACATTTGGGATGTGATAGTGAGATAAAATATTTGGAACCCCAAATCAAATCTTTGTAAGATAAACCTATGGCATAAGCAATTTTGTTTACTCCATCTGATACATATTTGAGGGCACAAGAGCTCGAGAAGGAGGTACAATAGGTCAAGAGAAAATTAAGTGCAGTTCAATATGAGCTGAAGTGGACAAAGGATGATATTAAAATAAAGGAAGATGAGCACTCAAAGCAGAAAAATAATAATGTATAGACGTTGAAGAAATTCCTAGAAGAAAAAGATAGATTGCATACAAACGTGATAAATCTTGCAAACAAAGTGAAAGAGCAAGAAAAAAAAATAAAAGATATGGCTAATGAAGCTTCTGTAGAACTGGAGGGTTCTAGAAAAGGAAAGAGAAGCTATAACGAATTTTCTTATTCTAAAAAGGAGGAATTGCAAAAACCTCCCAAGTAGCCTAGAGTTCTAAAATAATATGGTGTACATTTGATGTCTATGTACATACTAATATTGTTGTAATATAAATTGTCAATATTTCTCGGCAATGCATACATTTTGATATAGTTAATGTGTTTCTAATGTGTAATACAAGTGTAATATGTAATCCATATGTGCATTTTTCCTATATTTACGAGAGTCTAATGTGCAACCCATACTGAGAAATGTGTATGAAACTACAAATGATGAAATATATTCTACAAATGAATTGAGATATGAAATATTCTTGAAATATATTATACAAATGAATTGACAGATCATCATTTCATGTTATATTGAATAAATTGCACTCTAAAATAGACTTACCAACAGTTTTGAAACATCTTATATATTATGTATGCATGTATATTTCTGATATCAGTTTTATGAACTGTTGGTTATGCTACTTTTTTGGATCTTGCTCTATGGGATTGTCAGTGGACATATTTCAGAATTATTTTTTGGTTTCAATTTTAGTACATCTTTGGTACTTGTTTTTTTCTAAGTAAACAACGATGGTATGTGACAGGTGATTTATACCCTGCTTTTGGAGATCTACAGATGACTTACAGGGTCTGTTTTTATGTCTCTTTGTGACTTCTCTGGTTCCTACTTGAATACACAAATATGTGTTTCTACTTTATGTAATTTTGTTCTTGTTAGATGATATAAAATTACATTTTTTTTCCCAGGAAAAAAAAATAGACATACCAATCTTTTCTACAAACTCTTGCACTCATTTCTGTAAATTGTATGATCTATAGTAAAATCCAAGTCATCCAAAATAAGAATTGATAGTGTTTTCCATTTTTTCATGGCTAGAACTAAAAATGCACACCAATTCCAATCGAAGTACACTCTAGGTATGAAATTTGGAAGTTTGCATACAAAAACCTAATTAGAATAGTATAGTTTTAATTTCAGACATAAATTAAACTTCTATTGTGAAATAAGAATGCATCCAACATTTGAAATGAGAACAGAGCAACTGTAAATGTTGGTTTCTTGTTCACGGGCATCATAGTTTCTCTAGTAAATATTGTATTTATAGAATTTTGGCATGACAAGGACAACTTAGAAAAGAGGTTGAATTGGATAGTTGTTTGGAAACCAATTTCATGGCTCTGCAAGTTTGTATCATCTATATCTTGTTTATTATAATATGATCATCATCATTCCTTACAGAAATAAATCAATGAGAACATAATAGATATAATACATTCCCAGGAAAAAAAGAGTGATAATGCAAAATATAACCAGATTGATACTCAATGAAGTTTTAAAAGGGACCCAAGATAATTTTTTTATTATATTATGCTTTCATTACAGAGAAGAGGGTTAATTTACCATTGAATCAGTAACATCAAACAACTCCTTCAAAAATAACTCTCCCTACTACCTATTAAATTCTATTTATAGACCTCAAGGGTCAGATTGACCATGTTACAAGTAGATTTCATTAGAGTGAAACTAAAATGTCGATTCACTCACGAGCCCACCCATCCTTTGCTGTACTTTCTTGCCTTCAAACAAAGATATCAACTACTGTGGAACAAGGCTAACATGACAGTGTAACACAGGGGGGAAAACATGGATGAAGTGGAGATGTTTTAACACCATGGGTAGAAAGGGAGTGTAAGCGAAGTTGCATTCCAGTTATTTGGATGGGATATGCGAGTAGAGACAAATTATAATAGTGATACACATTGCGTGAGAGTTATCATAAGGAGAAAATGGAAATACCAATGAAAGAAGAAAATGATAAGGAAGAGAGAAATACTGAGACAAAAATGGCTTAGTGGAAAAAAACATGCAATACCCATATTGTATGGAGAAATTAAAAGCTGGAATAGAAGAAATCAATCTTGCTATGTCATTGAGAGGTAATTACTGGGTTGTTGAAGTGGGATAGGGTGTTGACTCAGTGTGGGAAATAATTCACCGAGTGATGGGTAATGAATGCCAAATGAACATAAAAACAATAAGATGTAATGAAACTGCCAATGAAAGCCATTGAACTCGGATGAGACTGTCTCCAATTCTTTCCAATTTTACCCATTTCACTCATACTATCAGTGAAGTCAAATTTGCACACATCTGTGGCCATACTAGACAATAACAAACATAGAGAATGGAGTCAATGCATAGACTGTTGATAACAGTGGCCCCTATTTATCAATATTATTCCATAAAAAGCAACATGATTGGTAATTGACTACATCTGCTAGGAAGGAATCCATGGGGCTAGGACAAATATGGATATGTGTACTGTGTTGGCCCTTCGAATAATTGAAAGGTGGGGAAAATAGGTTAATCATGAGGAAATTCTGAGTTCGCGTTTGGGTGATGCAATCATTATCAATGCCATCAGAATCTGACACAATTCATGTTCATCGAATCATAGAATTTGATGGTTTGTAGAACATTTTTTCCTTGTTAAGGGACGAATTTGACTCTCAGTTGAAAGCTCAGAATATGATAGGTATGGAAAAGTGAAAACTACCATTTACACGTTTATAAGATTATATGATGTATTTGACACTCAATTAGTTTAGCACATGTATGAAAGGTTGAGGTATGGGAAAATGAAAAATTACCATTTAGAATTTTAGAAAATTAGATGACTGGAAAAACTATAAACTGTAAATCAGGGTTGAGTCCTTTAAGTAAATGCATGCATTGGCCTAGAAAAAAAATCAATATTAGGGCTAGAAGTTAAAAAAAAATTCGAAAGGAGAAAGTATCATGTAAAATATTAGAAATATTAAAATGGTAAAAGAGGAATAATAATTAAAAATACTCTCCTATTTTATTCATTGAATTTGACAACGAAATCAGGCATGTGTGTGAATTTTAATGACGCAAGTCAATTTTGGATTTCTTTACTCAAATGCACACCCAACATGCAAAAACTGTGGTTTAGGGAAATTAGACCTGCAAAAAATGCAAAAACTATGGTTTAAGGAAATTAGGCCAAGCTTAGGAGAAGATCAAAAATTGACCAAGTATGGAATTATTGGTAAAATATGCCTAACTGGCCTTAGGGAAATGCATGCCATAGATCATAGGATGATTATAAAAATATTATGAGACTATGGATATCTAGAGTGTTGTATGCTGCATCCAACCATATCATTAGCCTGGCCAAAACATCTTTCAGTAAGAAGATATCAATCTACCAAAAGTGCCTCTCATCCATATTTTCACTGCTCTAGAAAAATGCTCACCGAGGAGAGAGAAAGAAGCTCAAGAAGATGAAAGTGGTCTTGATGGATTCACCTAGTTGGCCTCTGCCCATTGGGAATCTCACCTTTCAAGTTTTAAGGAAAAATGAAATCACCTTGGTGACCTAGGGTTTGAAGAGAACTAGTTAAGTGTTAGACAAAGAGTTTGAGAGACCACTTGGAAATTCTCACAAGCAGGTGTTCCTTTGATGATAAAATTCATTAGATGATATGGTCCCATTCATTGTTGAAATGGATATCTATCCATGCTCTTGTTTTTTCTTATGGTGGCTAGATAAGGAAAATATCAACCCGCCAAAATAGAATAAAAATATTATTTTGCATACTAAAGACAAAAAAATGGCTAAGTGTTGTAAAGGGGCTAAGTGATGCCTGCATTAAGGTTGATTCCAACAATAAGGATGATTCTCACATGGAATGGCATGGCATAGATGATTATGTGGCATGAAGTTGAAATCATTGTTGCATTATGACATCGTTCTTGAGAATAATTGCAAATTAGTGAAAATCAGGAAATTGGCTAAGTATGGGAATATTGGTCCAATTAGCCTTAAGAGGATGCTTGCCAAAAATGGTTTGTTGAAGAAAATGCCCACACCAAATGGGGATATTGTAGGCTGCTGTTTTGTCTACTCAACCATGGTCTCATTTTGTCCAAAGAGACACTGAAGAATAATTTATGGACCTTCCAAAACTGTGGTTTAGGGAAATTAGACCAAGCCTAGGAGAAGATAAAAAATTGTCCAAGTATGGAATTATTGGTAAAATATGCCTAACTAGGCTTAGGGAAATGGGTTCCATAGCTCATAGGATGATAATAAAAATATTATGAGAGTGTGGATCTCTAGAGTCTTGTATGGTGCATCCAACCATATAATTAGCCTGACCAAAAAGTCTTTCAGTAAGAAGATATCAATCTGCCAAAAGTGCCTCTCAGCCATATTTGCATTGGTCCAGGAAAATTCCTTCCTAGGAGAGAGAAAGAAGCTCCAGAAAATGAAAGTGGTCTTTCTGGATTCACCTTGTTGAACTCTACCAATTGGGAATCTCACTTGCCAAATTTGAAGGAAAATTGAAATCACCTTGGTGACCTAGGGTTTGAAGAGAACTGGTTAAGTGTTAGAGAAAGAGTTTGAGAGACCACTTGGAAATGCCCGGAAGGGGGTGTTCCTTTGGTGATAAAATTCATCAGATGATATGGTCCTGTTCATTGTTGAAATGGATATCTAGCCATGCTCTTGGTTTTTCTTATGGTGACCAGATAAGGAAATATCAACCTGCCAAAATAGAAGAAAAATGTTATTTTGCATACTAAAGACAAAGAAAAATGGCTAACTGTTTTAAATGGGATAAGTGATGCCCGCATTAAGGCTGATTCCCACACTAAGGATGATGCCTGCATGTAATGGAATGGCATAGATGATGATGTGAAATGAAGTTGAAATAATTGTTACAATATGACATCGTTCTGGAGAAATACGACAAATTAGTTAAAATCAGGAAATTGGCCAAGTTTGGGAATATTGGTCCAAGTAGCCTTAAGAGGATGCCCGCCACAAATTGTGTGTTGAATAAAATGCATGCACCACATGGCGATATTGTAGGTTGTTGTTTTTTCTACTCAACCATGGTCTTAGTTTGTCCAAAGAGACCATGAAGAAGAATTTATGAACCTGCCAAAAATGTGGTTTAGGTAAATTAGACCAAGCCTAGGAGAAGATTAAAAATTGTCCAAGTATGGAATTATTGGTAAAATATGCATAACAAGACTTAGGGAAATGACTGTTGCAACTCATAGGATGATGATAAAAATTTTCCGAGAGTGTGGATCTCTAGAGTGTTGTATGGTGCATCAACCATATATACAAGGCTATAATAAGAGGTTTTCCGGACAGTTTGAAGATAGTATAGAAGCATCTTCACAATAACCCACATGCTAGGAAATGTATATTATCGTTTCAAACTTACAAATTTCATATATAAAGAAAAATTTATTCGAAAAGGAAAACCAATGATAACAGAACAATAATATACCAGACATAATTGAATGCAACAAATACATAAATATTCATATGTATTAAATAGTAGATTTCACCATATATATTACACCTAACAGTGTAAAATTTTATTAATAAGTGTAAAATTTTTACAACTCCAAATGTGGTCCACCAGTCCTCATCCCTAATCCATAAAATTTCAAAAACTATCCAATATTCCTCATATGGACCCCGAGGTAACAACAAAGGAATCCTATTGGTGCAACCTGTATTTACTTTTCCTATAGTTATCAGCTAGCTTCCATTCATAAGTAGTTGGAATATCTATATTGATCATCTCCTTTGCCATTACGTTGAGCTCCACATTTTCAACATAAGAGAACTCTGGAAATTTTGTACATATGGATTTCAAGTCAAACAACATCTCGAAATCTACAGTTAATTTATCAATCACTATTTTTCCAGACAAGGATTGATGCTGCATGTCATCAAATTGTCTATGATCTAATATGAAATTGATTAACCTATCATTATTCTTTCTGAGACCACATTCCTCCTTTCTCTTCCTAGAATAAAGGGAGTGTTCTTATAAATAAAGGATTAAACATTTCAATGAATTCCTTGATTTGATGATGCATGACATCAATTTCGCTTCAACTATTTCCAAATGATGAACACTTTCCTTGCCCATGTGATAACCAAAACCCTATCCTGGATATTTGCTTTCTTTATTTCCTCTTCTGTCAAGTTGTTCAAAAACTTGATTGCATTATTATCCATGTCAATAGGCTTATTATTTAACACTTGTTTTACCATCAAGACATTTTCTCTAGCATCTTGTGTAACAATATCCTTATCACGAATAAAATCTAAATAAGGCTGCAGCTTTTGCTATTAGTACATCCCAGATGAGATTTTTTTCTCCCTGTAAGGATGACTGTCCTGTAACCTATTTTGTCAATTTGTTGTTCTTATCCACCATTTCCTTACATTTGTCTTCTAGTTTATTCCTTTCTATTTCTCTCTTTCTAGCTATGTCCTCCAAATTTTTATTCCGGTTCTTCAAACCAGTGATTTCCAACTCTTTAAGACTTACCTGTGACATAGCCTCGACTATGACATGTTCACTAGATTCGGCCACATGAGGAATGATCCCAAATTCTAGCTCTTTTTCTTTCCCCTGCAACTTTCTTTCCATTTCTTATAACTTTTCGTTCATGGATTTATTACTTTCTACTAGAAAGGCCATGTCTTTTTTCGATTGATTTTCTTTATGAGAAATCTGCAATAATTTTTCTTGACAATCAGTGAGCTAATTATTTAGGTTCTCCTTTTATTTTTCTATCTTAGCTAGTTTAGGACCTTGTATTAGCTGGGTGGTAGGTATGAGAATATTCTTTTTCAATAAATGAATCTCTTTTTCTTTCTCATCCAGCAACATTTGGATACCATCTGCCTTATTAGATTGGCCTCCAACAGCCAACATCTCAGTTTGTAGCTTCTTTATCTGAGTTTGGTGGGACTTATTTTCCACCTTTTCTTGCCTCAATTAGTTCTAAATTTTACCTTTGAGGGTCTATAACTTGGATAATTCTATAGTGATCTTCAACAAGTGAGTAAAGAAGATATCTCATGTATTCTTATGCATATGAATCATGTAGGTATGGGGATATCATCTAGGTTCATTTTTACTTCAGCAACTCTATTCTTGCTTGCAAGGCCAATTTCAGAGTGTTTTGGAAGTAATCCCTAACTAAAACCAAAGAAACATCTTGATTAGAAATATTTCTTACTTCAAAATATAATTTCAAATTCCCTTGGGAAGTTATGTCTTTGATGCCTTTGTATTTATTTGTCATGTTCCCTCAAATTGACCATTAAAAGTGTTGACCATGCTAAGTTCCTAGGGGCTCAAGTTGTTATTAATTATTCCTCCTAGGATAAATTTTTACTAATAATTGTTCTAAGGCATGTATTTAATTTTATTTCAGCAATTTTATTTATTATGCACAATAATGATGTGGAATTAAGGCTGCCATGTCAGGAGGGTGCATTGGGGAAAGCTAGTCAACTTTCCTTGGTAAAAATAAGAAATTCCATGACAAAAGAAAGCAAGAGAATAAAGGGAAGTTTCCTAAAAGTAGAAAAAGTAGACAGAGGTAAAAGCAGGAAATTATTTCAAAGGGGAGGGCACAGTTTCCTCTTATGGAGCTCAGAAAAGCTATAAGAGAAAAGCAAGAAAGTTTTTTAAGGAAAGAAAGAGTTTCCTTATGACCCAGGAAATGAAGAAAGACACCATAACTCAAAAGAGGCAGATTTTGACTAAGGGAGGGTGCAGTTTCTAATTGTGAAGGATGATTTGGATTTGGAAACAATTCCACATGGTCCTACTTGCCTAATTTCCCAAAGGGGGTGCTTTTGTGGCTAGGGTTAGGTCACACATGGGGTTGACTTGCTCTCACAGGTCACGATTGGCCTCAACTTACTAAGAAAGTGATACATAAGTATATAAAATATAAATTCAAACCTGTTGCTTCAGTTTGGTTGTTTATTTTATTGCTGAATGCTTATGTGAGCATTACTTCTGAGTGTTGTGCCTCAAACTACTGGGAGATGAGCCCAAACCTTCCATTCCCCTCTCCTTCCATCCCCTTTTCTTCCATTTCAGGTGTGGAGTGATATATTGCAGGAATTGAAGGATTTAAAGAGTTATTTTCAGCCTCCATCAAGTCCAGGTCCATATCCAGTGAAGCCCTAGCTTCACTTATGCTCACAGCCCTTGCTAGTCATGATCCGGGCGTCCTGCCCCTTGTTTTTGGAGCATCCTTGTAATGGTCAGAGAATGATGTAATTTATGTTTTGTAGGTTCATAATATTCTGAAAATTATATTTATCAGGTTGAAACATCTCTTCCCATAAAGAGTCTTGTCTTTAGTTTTTCCTAAAAGGCCTATTTTAGCAATGTATGGGGGAAATTGAATAAAAATGAGTGCTATAAGGAATATGTCATGTTGGGGAAGTGATTGAAGGGATTTTAAATATTAAATGAACTTATATTTACCAATTTTATAGTTCTCATGTTTTTCAGAAATGCATTTGAGATTATTTAACTGTTTGTTTTAGACCCTAGTTAGATTACTAGCTTTTAATAACTAGTTTTGGTAAAATTGATGTAAAACCATTTTTGTTAACTCAATTTGAGATATGTCAGTTCCTGTGGGTCACTAAAATTCCCAATTTCCCATATAAAAATCCAAAACCATTTTTATTTGGGGATGTACCACGTTTTTGTATCCTCCTCTACGTAGGGTTTTCCTTGGCCAAAACTGCCAAAAATCCCCAAATTCACCCAAAAATTCTTAGAAATTTCCAAAAAATCAGTAAAATATATAAATAATTTATTTATTTTATATTAATGCTGGAACAAACCTCTGCAAGTTCCAAGAAGCCCCTGGTTGAAACAGACTGAACTACTCTCCTTAGTTTCACGGTTTGGCTGCCCAGAAGCGTGGTAGTAGGTTTCTGCAGTGCAGACTCTGAACCCTAAATGGAACCAGATATAAATTTTTTAGGGGATAGGAAATTACATGTCTAACATCTCTTTGTTTTCTATCTAGTTCTCCCTCATTTTTCCCACAAATTTCCCAGAAGAAACCCCTTATTTGCCCAGTCTGAGAAGTCATTGTGTAAATTAATTCAAGTTCAGAAATTTCAATATAATTTACAAAATTGAAGAGTTTTCAGGTATATACACTAGAATTGGGACATTACAGTGGTATCATAGCACTTTCCTTGGCTCATCCTGTGGAAAGTAACTCTCAGTGGAAACGTAGCTCAGTAATATCTTCAAGTTGCAGTTGTGGAATTAGTCCCATTCATGGGAGATTTAGAATTTGAGTTGTATGAAGAAGAGAATTAAAAAATGGATTATCAAGAATATTTAAAAATTTTGATGCAAAGAACATTGAAAGGGCTGAAATATGTATCCCAAAGCATCATCCAGTCAGATCAAGAGACTAGAGAATTCCTTGCCAAGCAGTTGGCAAGCAAACATGGAAAAGGGAGTAGTAGTGTCTCTCAACATGAAGGAAATAAATATGGAGAGTCTATGTTCTCAAAAACATTAACACATGTAGGTTCTTTGAATACCAATATTCCATCAAGAAAGGAACTAAGTTGTTCCACTTCTCAAAGTGAAGATTCATTAGAGCCACCTATACATGGTTTCTTTGAGAGATTATTTGGGTTTTCCCCAAAGAGAGATTGGCCTATTTGCAGCATCCATGAGGATGATGAGTCACCAAATCCTTCATCAGAAGGATATGGAGAATATCCATGCACAACTGAAGATCTAACAGTCCAACATCTAGTTGTTGGTAACGTGGAAGGTGAAATGAATCCAAATTTCTTTGTGGTTGATTTCAAGATAAGTGCAGAAGAGATGGGGCAGATTGATGATGGTGAGATATATTTTGGATCTGATCCAAAAGAGAAACACAATTCATATTTACAATCACCCCTTGAGCCTCACAAGGGAGAAAAAATTGAGCACATCTTAGTAGGGTGTGAAGCAGAGAAATGGGTGGGTGAACAAGCCATCATAATTTCACCACATAAGGAGGAGAACATAACACATGGCCAGTTAGTAAATTCTGATTTTTATGTGTCATTTTGTAAGTCTGATATGGCAGCCACTTCCAGTGAAGAGTTCAGAATGGTTGAGCCCCCTAGTGACAAGGTTCATAATTCTGGTGTCAAAAATGAATGTAGTATGAAGGATGAAACTTTGAGAGAATATATTTCTGGTGCACCAAGGATGAATGAGGACTTAAGTTGCAGCCCAAATTATGTTGTTGAGGACTTAAAATATGAATATATTGAAGAAACAATATATGGATCAGATTTCAAAACCTCGAGTGCACTACATGAAATTGATCCAGTGATGGAAAATGAAGAGGAGGAACATCTACAAGAACCTCGTCTTCTTGTAGGGTCATTGAAGATGGATGAACATAAGATCCAAGAGGCCTTGAAAATTCTCCATGACACTCATGCTTCAGTGTCAAATATGTGTTGCAAATATGCTTTAATGGAAGACCAATATTCCTTTGAAGCCATGGAGAATATCCAGAAAGCAATGTCCACAATCAAAGGTAATTTCTCACAATTGCTTTCAGATAAAAATGACATGTTTGAGCTTGTTGAGTTATTGCGGGAAGCATCACTGCATGATGAAGAAAGTATTTGGATATATGAAGAAGAGAACTACAAGCTCAAAGGTTATTTTTTGGCCACCCAAGATTCTTTGAGATACACTCAAATTTCCCTATTAGAATCACAAATGAAGATAGAACAATTCCAACAAGAGTGGAAAGAATTAACTGAATCCTTAATCTTTCCCGAGATTCACCCATTTTGGGTAAATGGCATGGAGGAACCTCATGATTGGGTGGACCATGAGGAGCATTATATTTGTTATGTGCTTAAAAAGTGTGCACAACAGTTTTATGAGTACCAAGCACTTGATTGCTTTCCAAGGAAACTTGAGTTGTTCCTTGAAGATAGACACTCTCCCATGGAAGAGTGGGATGAGAGCACCCAATTTGGGCCAGCCAATAATGAAAAAGTTGCAGCCTAGTAAGTATGATTACTGAAGGTTGCAAACATGCAAAGAAAGTTCACATTTCTTTCCCACATGTCCTAGATTCAGAAACACCAGTGGGGAATGAACAGTGGGTGAAGAAATTTTTCTGGTTTGTGTCACATGCACAACAGGGGGATCATGATTTGTACCCGTGGGAGATAGATCCTATTGCATAAGAGATGGATTATTATAGATCATATAAATCAGCAAAAAATATCTCTGATTCATCCATTGGATGGTTGGATAGAGGAATCACTGAAGAGGAAAATATGGAAGGTAAAATTTTTATGTCTTGTTGCAAGAAAATTGTTTTTAATATTGCTGATTTTTCTATGATTTACAAGCAGCAAAAAATGCATGTGTGTACAGCCACTTTTGAAAAGAAGGCATTAGATCTACACATACTTTCAAAGTGTGGGTCAATTGATGGATTTTTGCACCCTTGGATCAATGGAAGAGAGTTGATCCATTGGATGAAGAGGGGAGCACCTGTTGAGTTCCATAGAGACATATTTGGAATGAAGACCTTGGGAGGGACATTTTTTTATTTATACAATAATTATTTTGTTGTGACTGACATTGTCTTGACATGTGAACAACAACAAAGAATTATTTTTCAGCTATTATATACCTCCCATACACATGCACATGAGGTGCATTCTGATTTGCATGTGCTTGAGGAGTTTGAGGTCAAGCAATATGAAGTTCAGGCACTTGCATGGTTCCTAAGAGATTATGAGTTGCCTCTAGGAAAATGTTGTACAATTTTGGAGGTGGCACATGATCAGAATGTCACTCAGAAAACTAATGGAGGAATTTGTGGATCCATTATCTTGATTGATGAGCATTGTAGGGTTTTGGCTCACAATTCTTCACCCCACACTTCTATTTCAGCCACATCATGTGGGGATGAAAATTGGGTGAAAGGATTTTTTCTGTTGATGCCACAAGAGGAGCATGATACTTTCACTCTTCCAATTGAGGTATTGATGGTTAAACCATGTGGTTTGACAAGTACATTAGTAGTATCTGAATTATTCCCACCCGAATCATTTAGCATGAAATTTTGTTTATCCATTGATTGGGTGGCTAGACGCATGATTGAGATGTGTGCACTGGAGGGTAAAAATCTTGCTTGCATCAATGGAGATACATTGGACACATCAAAGAAATTATATGAGCAATGGAATGAGCATGTATGGCTGCTATATGATGCTTTCAGTATACATGGAAGGGCATGGGATAACCTCATGTGTATTCATAACAACAGTGACGTGAGTTCCAGTGCTAGCTTGCACATGGATTTTCATACCTTAGAGAGGCTGAAGATGATTTGGTCCAGCATTAAGGAATTCCATGTCTGGTGGGAGAGTTTAAAAAGTGTTCAGTTTGGCATGATGGGGAGAGATGAGCTCCTAGTATGGTGGTATGATTTTCATAACCTCATTTTCCTCCTCTACAATGATAAAATTTTGTTGTTTTTATTGATGGGTGGAAGGAGGCAGATAAAACCATGGGATCCAGGCATTCTTAGGAATGACAGAGTTCAAAAGGTGGCAGAAAAAATTGGGTCCTTACAGAGGAGGCAGTGAGATCCGAGAATTCTACTCAGTTACTTTAACTGGGTTGGAGATTTTGCTAAAGGAAGTGGCATCATAAAAATGGCTATGATCAGAGTTGTGTAGCAAAAACATGGTGGACAAATTTGCAACACTCTGTGGTGCTTCTGCTTGAGGGAAAGCAGATTTGGGAGGGGAGGACTGTCATATTCCCTCAAATTGACCATTAAAAGTGTTGACCATGCTAAGTTCCTAGGGGCTCAATTTGTTTTCTAATTATTCCTCATAGGATACATTTTTACTAATAATTATTCTAAGGCATGTATTTAATTTTATTTCAGCAATTTTGTTTATTATGCACAATAATGATGTGGAATTAAGGCTGCCATGTCAGGAGGATGCATTGGGGAAAACTAGTCAACTTTCCTTGGTAAAAATAAGAAATTCCATGACAAAAGAAAGCAAGAGAACAAAGGGAAGTTTCCTAAAAGCAGAAAAAGTAGACATAGGTAAAAGCAGGAAAGTATTTCAAAGGGGAGGGCATAGTTTCTTCTTATGGAGCTTAGAAAAGCTATAAGAGAAAAGAAAGAGTTTCCTTATGACCCAGGAAAAGAAGAAAGCTGTCATAACTCAAAAGAGGCAGCTTTTAACTAAGGGAGGGTGCATTTTCTAATTGTGAAGGATGATTTGGATTTGGAAACAATTCCACATGGTCCTACTTGCCTAATTTCCCAAAGGGGGCGCTTTTGTGGTTAGGGTTAGGTCACACAATGGGTTGAATTGCTCTCACAGGTCATGATTGGACTCAACTTACTAAGCAGGTCATCCATAAGTCTATAAAAGATAAATTCAAACCCATTGCTTCAGTTTGGTTGTTGATTTTATTGCTGAATGCTTATGTGAGCATTACTTATGAGTGTTGTGCCTTAGACTACTGGGAGATGGTCCCCATCCTTCCATCCCCTTTTCTTCCATTGTAGGTGTGGAGCGATATATTGCAAGAATTGAAGGAATTGATATATTGAAGGAATAGAAGAAATCTACGCAGACAAGGAAATCTGCACGAACAAAGGAAATTGTGCGGAAGAGGAATTTTGCACAAAAGAAGGAATATGCACAAAAGATGTCACTTGCACAGAAAAGGGAAACTACATGAAAGGAATATGCCACAGGGTCAAATAGTATCACAAGTGCATAGTAACGACCGAAAGTGATAGGGCGATCATGCGTACTGAAGTCGGCTTAAGTCAGCGGATACCACACGAGTGAATGCATGCTATAAGTAAGGCCATTAGTGCCTTGTGTCAAGTCATGATCGCCATAGTTGTAGCCTGAGGGGTAGCTGATGGTGGAAGCTAACGGACTTCCTGTATGTAGTTGACCCTGCATGGTCATGTAAAATCATATAAATAGGAGGGATTGAATAGTTAGAGGGTTTCTTTTTAGTGGCTATGGAGGTTTCTTTTTAGGTTGCTTTTATATTGCTTTTGAAGGGTTAATAGAGGGAATCTATGAGATCTAAGGGGTATATTAGCTGAAAGTCTGTAGGATGAAGTCGTAGGTAGTGTAGTAGAAGGGAATCTCTTCTAGAGAGGTGCATATGCTAGAAGATTCAATCCAGGCTATGTGCAGATCACTAGAGGGTAGCAGTGGTTAGGAGAAATAAGACAGAGAGCATGAGAGAAAGAAAGAGTATGAGCAAAAAGATAGATCCAAGACAGTCTATAGTCGATTGCAGGCTAAAGGCGCCATATATTTTTGATGCTAGATGAAGAGCGCTTTGTGGTTTTTCCCGGATCGGTTTTCACGTGAACTTTCCTGTGTGCTGATGTTTGAATGTCTGTGGTTGGATGTGTTTATGTTTATGCTTATGTTTATGATCCAATTCCTATCAATGTTGAATGAATGGCACACTGTCAATAGAAGTATGAATGCATGAATATGTTATTATGTGCTACTTCTGGGTATTAGTTTATGTTTACGGTGCAATCATTGTTGCGTTTCTGTTATCAACCCAAATGGCACTTCTCCGTCCGAGTGCCGACATTCTTTATCTTGGTACACAAAAGGACATATTAGGATTGAAGTTTTCCAAAACACTATAGATGGGAATGACTTGGGATGCATTTACCCTTAAACCAGCTTTCTATATAATTTTTCTAAGTGTTGAGTTGCATACGCGACTATCTCCATTGCAACTTGTGTACTGTAAGCGACTATCTGAAATGCAACCCGCGTACATCAGTGTATGCGGGTTTCCTTTGAGCAACTCGCGTGTCATACGCGGGTTGCCTATATCAATAGTCATGTACACCTTAGTTTGACCTTAAAAATTATAAAACGTGATTAATTGAGATTAGTTGGGCCCTAATCCTTAACTATCCCAACTGTTTCAACCACCCCAACCTTTGAAATCACTCTATTTCCCAAAGTATAAATAGAGGTGTTGCCACCTTTCACACACCTAGGTTACGTGGTAGAAATATTCAAGCCACTAGGTGTGTCCTTAGGGGAAAGTTTCGAATCAAGGTTGTCACCTTGTTCTTGACTCCTCCATTTATGCTCAACTCGTAACGAAGCCAAGGGGGGTAGACCCTATTAAGTTACTAAGGCAAAATTATTTAGTATGATGATGGTATTAAAGAGTAAGTTTTTTAGGAGTTTCGATTTAACAATTGTGAACAACAAACAACATGATGAGATAATCACAAGTAAGCACGAAAATGACATCCAATCACATATAGATTGAAATAAATAAACAGTTGACTAGTGCCTTGAAAATGGAGTCGAAAAACAATTAAGAGTGCTTGCAAGTGCTGGAATGAATGTTGTGCAATTGTATCTTGGTTAATTTTAAATTAATGTAAGAAGATGAGTGATTTAACTTAGGCAAGGGGACTCCAGATATACCCAGGGGGTACTTGAAGTATGTCCAAAACTAAGTCGTCATGGCTACCGACAAGGAATATGTGGGTTGAATGGAGTCTTTGATACTATTGTTCATAATGCACCCGAAGGTGTAACAGAGATCGGCGCCCTGAGGTCACTTTTCAGGAGTTCCCGCTTCCTTTGGGTATTTTGTCACCATAATTGTTTGATCAAGGCGTAGGATTTTCGCTTGATGGTTTGTCAATTTGGGGAGAGTGAATCCTAATTATTCTAGTCACTCAAGTGATTTTGATGCAGCTTGATTGATTGGATGAACCGCAACCAAGTACAGAGCATACACACTGGAGTCTTTGTTATTTTTAGTAAATTTTAAAATAGGTGTTCTTGTTAAAAAGAAAACCCTCCAGGAACCTCTTTCGATCCAAGTGGACCTCAATCGGGGAATCAAGGAGGGGTTGATTTTATTATGACTAAAAAAAAATTTAATGAAAATGGAAACAAAGATACACAACACCGGTTTTATAATTAGTCTTACCACGCATCTCTTTCCCCTTGCAAGTCATTTGGGAAGTCGTGGGGTAAGTAGTATGATTACTTTTGAAATTAAAATATGGAATAATGAAAAATTATATCAAAGTATACAATCCTGCATGTCAGTACTAAACTAGAGTAGAAAAAAGGGAAGAATGCAAAAAAGTGAAACGGACGTAGACCCCCCTGGGGGGATGGGGAGAGAGCTTGAAAGAGCCTACTCAAAAAAGATTTTCTTTTATTATTGTTGGTTACAATATCAAAATACTGAAATATAAAAAACCTCTTGGTCCTTATATGGGATGAAATCAAGATCTTACAACTTTCCAAAATTTTTAAATTTTAGTGAAAGGGGAGACCCCTGGGGGGATTTCAACACTCTTGAGGCCACTTTCGAGCAGCAGATTATTTTCTTTTCTGTCACACCTGCTAAAAAATATTAAGAATGTTATAATAAAATATGCCCAAAATCACTTTAAGAGTACCTCTGGGTCAGCCTACCTTGACTCAAAAAAGACTAAGTTAAAACTAGCTAAACAGGTGAAAAAGGAGCCAAGGAAAGCAAGATTTCCTTGGGATCTTGGCTTGTTGTTTGTGCAACCAATGAAATATGCACTAATTTCTAGATTTAATCTTTTTTAAAATAGAAAAGGAAATCTAGAGCATGCAACCTACTGATTTTCTTTAACTTGCCATGCAAAACAGACGATTTCCTTATGCTAGATCTAGAATGCTTAATAATACTTTTCAGAAATGAGATCTAGACTATGAGCTTTAAAAAAGTATATCTATGTAAATTTTAGTTTAATATAACAGATCCAAATGATAGCAAATATTTTGAACATAGTAACCGGGTAAGAATTTTTTTTTTTGAAGGAGAAAGAGAGAGAAAGAATGCTGGAAGCTTGGGAATGTTGGGCTTTGGAGTCTGCTTTGGTGGAACACTGAGGGACTATGTCATTCATAAGATATTGAATATGAGGAGTATGCAAACCAGCTTAACCTATTCTACAAGCGAGATCACCTGCAACTTAGAAATCCTTGCACAAAAAGATTGTTAAAACATAGGTGCCGCTGGAAGAGATAATTGGAAAGCATGCAATTAAACTTAAAATACATGCAACTCCAATTGATCTGAAACAAGCAAACAGTAAGAGCATAAATCAAACTAGAATAAAATATTACCCTAATAGGAGGGATCTCTCCCCTTCAAGGCCAACAATTAACCAACAAAAGCAATGATAAATAACATAGATTATACCTCATAAGCATTTGACAATCACCATCCACACATGAAGAGAATTACACCATAGATCTTTCCTCCAAACCTTCTTTATTCCAGAATAATAAACAATAACATAGTACAAGAGCAATAAAACCTCAATCCAAGTTTTAACTAGCTTGGAAGAGGTGATCTGAGCTTTATTTATACAAAAAATAGGAGATCCAGTCCAGGGGGGCACAAATCCTAAGGAGACAGACCACTGCAGCTAAAGGAGAGTCCATCAATGCCGATCTAAAGCTGAGCTGAGCTTCCACTGAGCCTACTTTTCAATCGGGGGGCTGATTGAGTTGACACATCAATCCACAGACTGACACATCAATCCACAGAGCTTCCAGGAGATCCCACACATGTGGAGGAGAGAGAGAGGGCACAATTCCCCATAAAGGATGCTGAAGTTCAACTCTGGATCTGTCCAGATCACCTCCTTCAGTCAAGGATTTGTCAGATCTAGTCAATCTGGTTCCAATCTAACTGATTTCAATCAAATCGTGTGAAAATCCACTAATCTAGAATTTTGGATTTGCTCCATTATTCATCAATTTATTAATTAAAATAATCAATAATTGATTTTTATGGGTTTTTTGACCTGAGTGATGGAAAATCACTCAAAACCTGAAAAAAGTGGGTCCATGGGTTTACATGGTGCTCTTAGCTTGAAAATGAGCACCTACATGACTGGCACTAATTATTTGGCCCAGTTTTAGTACAAAACCATTTTTTCCAATTAAACTATTAAATAATAGCCTAAGTTTTGGAAAAATTAAATTTTAATAAAAAACACTGAAAAGATTTAAAAATTAAAAAAAATTGAAAAACCTAGGGGGACTTAGACATGTTCATATGACTTGACCATGATGCCTACCATGTTTATACATTGACACATAGACTCTAATAATCTCAATAGGCCTAAATGCCAACCTGACCACATGAACTTTGGAGGTATTGAGTGAAAAACTCAGAAATTATCAGTCGTTTATTCAGCAACCAATAATAACCAAGGAAAAAAACACCCTGGGCTGATCGGATTGACAAATAAAGTCAAAGAGACTGAGTCTTTTACAGACACTATCATTCTAGAACATTTATTACAACTCCCCCATGGGGGTATGAACATGTGATATAGTACAACAAAGTTTCCCAGAAGCAAGACTGAAGGTCTTCTGAAGTCCGAACAAGTTATCCTTGTCTGGTTCACCAAGCTCACTTGATAAAAAACTACTAAGTACAACTTAGGTGGTAACAAGAGGCCTTGGGGAGGGTATTAATCAATCAATATTGGAGAGCAAAGTTATGCTGGTGGTATATCTTCAGAAATATTGGAGAAGCAGAACTCAGAGTCCTTTGGTTGCAGAGGAGTCCTTGTCTTAGAATCTAGGTTGTACTCTTATCTCATTCACTGATTGTTAATAAAGAGAATTCTTCTTCCAACATTGTGTTGAGTCTATTTCATGTATTGTGGTCAATGAATGTTTTTTATTATATATTTAATATATTGTTTATCTAACATCTTATATATACATGCATGAGATATTACTTGGATAATTTTCTCTTTACAGGTGAAATAGGTGCATCCCTGGAAGCTTTGGAGAGAAGAGGAGCAGGAGAAGATCAAGCTTGGATCAACCATTGGCAATCGGGTAAGTCAAGACTTTCTTCCTATTCCATTTCCTTTCTCTGGTAAAGTTGATTGTCTGCAAGGGTAGTAGTATGTTGGTAACTCCATACCCTAGATTACAAGGGTGCTTAATCTTGAACAACAAAACTGGCAACTCTACTGGGGAGTCCAGCCTACTGTGGGTTAGTCCTATAGATACTTGCCCAGTCTTTGATCTGATTCAGTGTATGGTTTTCTATCTTGGCTTTGATTTGTAGTAGTGTTTTAGAGACCTATATTATTTTTTCTTTTTGATTTTTTTTTTTTGTGTACGTGGGTTGCTGTGTTACACAGTTGCGTACAACAACTTGTATATGCAGGTTGCTATACTGGACAGTTACGTACAGTACACAGGTTGTTCTATTGGATAGTCATGTACATATTTTAGCAGTAGATTTTTAGGTAGGGTTGCTTGTACCTGTATTATTTGGACTTTTCTCTGCTTTGGGGTCTTCTATTGCTGGCATCTTGCTGTAGGTTTGAAAGTCCTGTACATCGTACTTTGTGATTTTCAGTAAGCCCTTGAGTTTTTGTTGTTTGAGTCTTCTTTAATTTAGCAATTTGAAGTGGATTATCCTGTTTGGGTGATAGGTTCAGTGCTGTGTATCTGTATCAATGATCAGGATTTTAGATACCTTGTAGTATGTACTACTTTCAAGTAGTTTCAGTTTGTCACTTGCCCTTTAGTGATTTTAGTGGATTTTATTCATTGTTTCTTCCCAATCTAGGTGTTTTCCAAGTCTCCTCCTTAGGTGGTTGAATTTGGTTCTTACAAGTCTTCTATACTTTAGATTGCTTGCTTTATGGTCTGATTATTCAAGCATACTCAAGAAATTTTTCATTTAGGTGCATAATAATTTTTGAAGAGTTTGAAAAGTGAAGAAAAAACATTGGAAACATTTGCATTTTAATCGCATATTGTAGTTTTATTTTCATTATTTTCGAATAAAATCTCAAAAATTACAAAAAATAAGTCTTATTCTTCTCATACTTAGTTGTAATTTCATTAGTTCATATCTACAAAAAGAAAAGGAAGCTTGATTTAAGTAGTTATAATTTGTTTTGGAATTCATTTTATACACCTTTTTACTTTTCTTATCGAGTCTATAATATCATAGTCATTCATGCCACTCACCCTCTGACTAAGAACAACCCTTAAAATGAACGCTATAATTTAAAATTTATTAGTAAGTTTTGTTTTATAGGGTCATACACCTACTAGCTTAGGCTAGAATTGTGGGATAGGAAGTGCAAAATCCCCACAAGTACTTAAATTCAAATGTAGTTGTCCAATCGATAGGTAAATCCTTCTCTGTGTTGATAGTATCTGGGAAGCTCCTCTCAAATGGGAGTTAAGCACGAGGCCGCATGGAGGCTTGGACTGAGGAGATAACCCTCAGATTCTTTGTCAAAATGTAGACCAAGGTTTTTGCGCATATGGGGATTATTTCCTAGACAGAGGTTCAGGATTTGCTACCTTGCCCATGCGTACGAATCAGGCTTGTGACTGTCCCCCCAGACTATTGATATAGTTAAGGTAGCCTTTAGTCTCTTTGACATCTATGGTTTATACACAAGTAAACCAGAAGGCTATTTTTGGTTCACCTTGGACAGGCTTTGAAGGTAACCCTTGTTGAAAGTGTAGGAGGGTAGTGGTTGATTCCTCTGCTTGTGCCTAAGAACCTCTTCAAGGATGCCAAGAAATTGTCTCTCATATTTCTTCGGGACAGAATATCTTATACCCCTTGTGATTGTTGAGACTTTAGGAAATTTTGTAGTGATTGCTTTGTGGTTTGTCTGTGTTTAGCCAACCTTAGGGTGTTAAGAGTCAAATTTACAATCATGGAGGACCATTCTATCAGAAGGTCACAAAGGTTGCAAAACCTTCCTCCACTTATCACATTGGAACCTCCACCTCCCCCCAAAAGGCGAAGATTAGACACGGACGGTTTTTTCGAACCGATAGGAGTTAGTGAAGTTTCGGGTGAACCAGAACTTAGGATAGACTAGTTTGATTTAACTACAGTTGAGATAGAAAACTTGCAGGCTGATGAGTTTGCAAGGAACTTTAATTCACCTCTAACTGACTTAAATGATACTGTGATAGTTCAAGTTCGTCCTTTCAATTCACCCGTGATTGTTGTCCCTTTGGGTAGACTAATGTCTACTGCAGGAAAAAGTTCTTCTACTTCCACCTCAGCTGCTCCCGCTGAAGAAGTACCACCTCCCCCAGTTGGTGCCCCTAGAACAAGTATACCTACTACACCTTTAACTCCAGCTAGCTGGGTGGTTCAACTACTGTCTCCCACCAATTTAGTAGGTACTTATGGTGGAGTGGTCACTGGGGTTTCTGATGTACCTTCAGTTCCTACTTCCTTTGCACACATTGCTCAGAGTGGTCCTATAGGATCATCATCATTTGTCCAGGGTTTTCTTTGGAATGGGGGGAATATTCCCTCATCCAATCCATATGTAGGTCCAACACCCATATATGTAGGGGTGTAGTTTGGAAACCCTAATCCTTATGGTCAAGGTTTTCAAACATTGGTTTCAGCTCCATTCACAAGCTCTCCTTTCTCGCTTTTTAGCGGAGGGATACATGCTCATGTGTTCCAAAGCCCAGCTTCGACTAGGGAAGTTAGAACCTCATACATTATATTGCACATAAACAATCCACTGGCTTATGGGTGGAATCCTTTCCAACGTGGCCCAACCTTCGCAACTGATAGCAGGGGGCAACCCCACCTTCACATTTGGTAACATGGGGGCAAGCCCCTCTAATCCCCAAGCTGGTACTTTTAATGCTTCGGTTATACCTAAGCTCCCTTTCCTGGAAACGTTAAACTTGCTAGATTTGTCGAAACTAATGAATGACCTGGTGAGACATAACTCCTCCTGGCCACCCGTTCCTACCAAGCTACCCTCAGATATCCCAAAATTTGAAGGCAAAGTTGGTGATGATCCAGGAGCTCATGTCACCACTTTCCATTTATGGTGCTTTTCCAACTCACTGAATGATGATACAGTTTGGTTGAGACTGTTCCAAAGAACTCTAACCAGTATTGCAACAAAATGGTACATTGAACTGCCTTCTGCTGCTTTCGATAGTTTTTGGGACTTGGCTAATGTATTCCATAGCCACTTCCAACAACTTCCTGTCCAATATGATTTCAAGACAAAATTGTTGTTTGCCTTTCGGCAAGACAAGGACACTCATATTTCGGATCACATCCAAGAGTGGAGAAGATGTAAGAGCCATATCAAAGCCACTATTCCTCCCGATTTTTTACTAGAATGGTTCCTTAAATCCCTACTACCATATATATCTAAGGATGTATCTACTTCGGGAGTGACCAATAAGGAAGAGGCTATCATCAGGGCCCAGCATCTAGATTTGATATATTCTTAGTCTAGGATTTTATATGAGATCATCCTTGATGCACCGAGGCCAACACACAATGTAGAGAAACCTAATCCTGGACCCCATGCCGATGGTGTGGTTGGTTCTGTGAAATCTCCCACTATAGAGTCTTTGGCTAAAAAACTCCATGAGTTGTCTATCAAACATTCTACAGTGGTTTTGGAAAAGGATTCCCCCTCACCTCAGAATGCAAATGATTTTGCACAATCCTCTCAGAAGGGAAATCAACAGCTCGGTGGGAAAAAGAAGAAAGGAAAAAAAGGTGAGGGAAACCAAAACAAGAAAAAACCCAAAAACAATGCTGATGGGGGAAAAAAAGAAAAGAAGAAGGTGAAATTCCCATGTAAGTTGTGCCATGAAGATCACCTGACCCATCAATGTCCCCTTATGGAGCAAGCTCAGAAGTTGTTAAAAGGACAGCAACCGGCTGTCCCGAAGGATCCTTTTCCCCAAGGAAAGGATCCAGCTTCAGCTTCAAATGCAGCAGGGGGCACCCCAAATTCTCTTGAACCTAAATATATCAACATGGTTTGATCCCAGAATTTACTCTAGACTAGGAACAAGAACAATGAAATAGAGGCTTTGGAGAAGGGTAAGTCGATAGGTGAAACTTTTAACCCTTTCACGATTGAGAAACTTGCCAAACCTATGCCCAAGATACCAAAAGGTGTCTTCAAGAAAACATTGCACAATCCCAATGCTAGGGCTGCAGCCAACTAATCCGTAGTTGAAGATTTAACCCAGACTCCTTGTGCGATGCTAGCTTTAGAGGTGTTACAGAGTTGTCCCACCTAGCGAGATGCACTCTTAGAAGCTTTAGGTAGTATGGACTCATCGAGCCTCATGGCGAAGTTTAATTTGTTTGATGTCAAAATTCACCTACCATATCATGTATCCTTATCGATAGATGTCATCCATTGCAGGAAAACCATTGGAAGGGTAGTTTTTGACGAGGGTGCTTCTACATGTGTCATGTCCCTGTGTTGCTGGAAAGCTCTTGGATCTCTAGAGCTGGTTCCATCGAACACCCTACTTACTACTTTCGACGGAAGATCATTTCATCCACATGGTATCCTACCAATTTTTGAAATTAAGTTGGCAGGGAAAGCAATGTTTGTTGAGGTAGAGGTGATTGATGCACCTTTGGATTATAAATTTCTCTTGGGGAGAAGTTGGACTTACGCCATGTCAGTTATTGCATAGACCGTATTTCGGGTAGTAGTGTTTCCACATGAAGGGAAGTTGGTTACTGTAGACCAACTCAGTTTTACTCAAAAAGGACGCATGGAAACTAACGAGTCCACCGTACCATTGGTTGATTAGGTTAAACCTGCTTTAGAGAGATTAGGGGCTAGAATGTATGCATCATTGATGGGAAACTTTGATATTCCAGCTCCGATTAATTATCTAGGTTCTACCAGTGTAGGGAAGTCTACAACAACGGTTGTTGATAGAACAGATCCTTCTATTCTTCCTTCCCACCATGAACCTAAAGTTCCCTTATCGGCAGCGGAAGTAGCTTATCAAGCTATCATTCATATCACTGTTAATCCCATTTTGGTCCCTCTCACAGTCTCAAAGGAGCCGAAAGAAGCTTATCTTCCCACTTGGGTAGTGAAATCTTTACATTCTAGAGACTACTTAGATATGGTTTTGCCTTCTGATGAAGCCATTCTGGAAGCCATGTGCGTACAAGATAAGATCTACGAAGATCTTCACCATCGATCCTATTTTCTTCCAGAGTTAAGCAAGATAGAGAACTAGGAGTTCCATATGAGACTAGCAGGTGATGTTGATACACCTATTAATCCCTTACCAAAGGAAGGAATATTTGCTGAGGGGAATATGGAAAAAAATTTCGCTACCATTCCTATCAACGTCTTTGCAAACCCAAACGTTGTGGAAAATCTACACATCGGTGCAAATTGCTCTCTGGAGGAGATTGCGATCTATACAACCTTGTTTAAGGAATTCTGCGATGTATTTTCCTGGTCATATGAGGAGATGCAAGGCATAGATCCATCAATAGTTGAGCACAAAATCCTAACTTACCCTGATGCTAGACCCGTTCGACAAAATTTGAGACTTGTCAATCTGAGTAAAGCAACAATTGTTAAGGTTGAAGTTGAGAAACTGCTGAAATCCGGTTTTATTTACCCAATAGCTTTGATAGAATGGGTATCCAACCCCATTCCTGTTGACAAAAATCAAGGGACCATACTTGTTTGTACTGACTTTCGAGATCTAAATAAATCCTGTCCTAAGGATAAATACCCCATGCCATTCATAGTTTAAATCATTGAAGCTTGTGCGGGGAGTGAAGTCTTTTCGTTTATGGACGGTTTCTCTCGGTATAATCAAATCCAAATTAAACTGGAAGACCAACACAAAACAAATTTCATCTGTCCTTGGGGTACCTTTGCGTACAAGAAAATTCCCTTTGGATTGAAAAATGCAGGGGAAACCTTTTAGCGGGAAATGAATTTCGCCTTTCATGACATTAAAGCCATTTTCAAACCCTACCTTAATGATCTTCCAGCACATTCTCGTAAGAGGATCGATCACCCAGATGACTTGCGTTTGATTTTTGAACGATGCAGATACTACAAAATTCGCTTGAATCCCCACAAGTGCATTTTCTATGTCGAGTCAGGGAGATTACTTGGTTTCATTGTTTCCAACAAAGGCATTCAGGTGGATCATTTGAAAGTTGAGGCCATCGTAAATCTGCCTCCTCCTCGTTCTATCAGGTAGCTTCAAAGCTTGTAGGGGAAGTCCAACTTCCTTCGATGTTTTATTATAAATTATGCCAATATTACTAAAGTTTTCATGCACCTGTTGAAGCAGGACACCCTATTTGTATGGGATGAAATCGCACAACTTGCATTCGAGGCATTAAAAAAACCTTTGTTGTCGGCACTGTTATTGCGCTTGCCATATTACTCTCGTAATTTTATATTGTACATGGCCGCATCTGAGTCGACCATAGGGGTAGTACTAGTCTAGGAGGACGATAAGCTCCAAGAGCATGTTGTCTACTATCTCAGCCGTGCTTTAGCTAGCCCTGAACTTAGGTATTCCCATGTCGAGAAGTTGGCCTTGGAAGCTGTGTATGATATTCAGAGGTTGTGTCACTACATCTTACTGCGGACCATGATGGCAGTGGCAGATGTTAATCCCTTCCAATATGTTTTCTCTCGATGGATATTTGGAGGCAAATTCAATAAATGGATAGTCATTCTTCAGGAGTTTGACTTAGATTTCTAATCTGCCAAATCCGCCAAATCCTTAGTTTTTGCTGAGCTCATTGCATAATTTCTGGTGGAGGAAGATGTATCCATTGAAGAAGACTCATTCCCAGATGAGCATATCTTTTTGATCTCCACCTGTGACCATTGGTATGAAGGTATACTTGTGGATCTCCAGACTTTGAAGTACCCTGCAACCTTCTCGCGGGAAAAACGACGCAAACTATGAGTACATGCCAAAAATACCTCATTATTGGAGATACCTTATATCATAGGGGGGTAGATTCTGTTTTGAGTTGATGTCTTACCCATGAAGAAGCAGACACTATCCTAAATGATGTCCATAGTGGAGCATGTGGGGGTCATTTATTTGGGTTAGAAATGGCCCATAAGATATTATGTGCCGGTTATTTCTAGCTCATGATCTTTAAAAATTGTGTGGAAGCTGTGAAGCACTGTCATCCTTGTCAGCTTTACACCAGAAATATGTGATCGCATCCTACTCCATTATTTCCCGTCATCTTAGTGGGCCCCTTCACAAAGTGGGGGATAGATTACGTGACATGCAACCTAGTCTCGACTAGGGCGCACAAAGTGGGAAGAGGTAATGCCCACCTATAAAGCTGACAGGGAAACAACAACTTTTTTCGTTTTTAACCAAATTATCACACGATTCGGTATCCATAAATAGATTGTCACTAACCATGGCAGTCACTTCCAAAATAGTATGATGGCTGAATTGACCACTATGCTAGGGTTTAGAAAAGAGCATTCATCTTATTTTTACCCTCAAGCAAATGGTCAAGTCAAGGTTGTAAAAAAAACCTTGAAGACTATTCTCAAGGGCACTATTAATGCAGCCCATTCGAATTGGCACATCATGATTTATCCTACACTTTGGGAATATTCGACCAATGTGAAAACTGATACAGGGTTCTCTCCTTTCCAACTCATTCACAGAGTGGAAGCAGTCACCTCGGTTGAATGTGAAATCCCGTCCTTAAATATTTCTATTCATGTGTTACCTGGTACAACTGAGCTGGAAGAACGTTTGTTACATTTAGAACATCTATATGAGCAACGTAGAGATGCGCTGACAGCAAACAAAGCTCATAAAAATAGGGTCAAAAATAAATACGATAAATCGGTCAAACCTCAGATTTTTTTTGAAGGGGAGCTTGTCTTGCTCTGGGATCAGGACAAAGAACCCTTAGGGGTAGGGAAATTCAGGTCTATGTGGTTAGGAACTTATGTCATGTCAAAGGTGTTGAAGAAAGGTGCATATGAATTAATAGATTTCTAGGGGAATAAGCTGCCCGAGCCTAGAAATGGGCTCTACTTAAAAAAGTACTATGCTTAGGCTTAGCGCTTTTTCTTGTATTTTTCTTGTATATATTTTATGTACAATAGTTCATCGGTTTGTGTTCTTATACCATATGTTGATTGTTATAGATGTATTGTGAGTGGTTCGTAGGTTTCACAGATGGCGCTAGTCGCCACACTTGTAACCTGGCTTTAGCCGCATGGGTCATCTACTCGCCCTCAGGACAACTAGTTGCCTTTGGAGGCACTTGCCTAGGTCCTGCTACCAATAATGTGGCTGAATACAGGTCTGTTATTGAGCTTTTATGGGATGCTTTGCCATGTGGTATCACTCAGCTAGAAGTCAGAATTGAATCTCAACTGGTGGTTTCCTAGCTCAATCAAGCTTATCAGGTGCGAAACCCTATTTTACTACGTTAGTTAATGCAAGTTAGGTTATTGGAAATAAATTTTGAGTTTATTACATTCAATCATATTCCAAGAAATCAAAATTCATTAACTGTTGCATATGCTAATTATATCTTGGATTGGCACTTAACACATTTTGCATAAAAATAAACTACAGATACATTACAAAACACATGTAAATAAAACCAGCAATATATATGTGTGTGTGTGTGTGTGTGTGTGAATGTCTATCCATATAGATAGGTTGAGTTCCTGATCCTTAGATCCAGTCATAACTGTATAATATACAAAAAATGGATCGAAGTCCATAAAATGCTCCTAGGTCTAAGCTTGACCACCTTGGTCATCATGTCCACCCTGGTCCCCCTGATCATCCTGATCACCTTGCTCTCGGGCTTCTTCAGCTTCCTCAGCTACAACATCCTCAATTGCGTCGATGTACACAAGTATTGTTCTAGCTACCCGCCTCATAAGGCGTATCCAGACCACCACTAGCTCCTGTATAATGGTAGGGATATGCTCAATACATAAAGTAGGTACTCTTTGGGTAAGCCTGGCCAGCTTTCCCTCAAGAACCCTAATAAAATAATGGTCTTCTCCTGCCATAGGACGCACATACATACATGGATTCCCAGCAGGGAGGATTGGTCCAATATCTACATTTTAACATTTTAAAGGATTAAAAAATCTTATACACATGTATATATCTTTATGACTAAAATTCATAAAAATTTAAAAACTTGAAAACAAAAATACCTGATGCTCCCCATGCTCCTCCAGGAGGGAGGACAAGGTCGGTGTCACCTCAGAAATCTATCCCAGCATATGGAAACTGTTCTAGTTCTGGTAGCTGTTGCTCCCACCATAAGTAGAAGTCGTCATCGTATATACTCTGAACCGATCCATCGCCTCCCTGGAAGAAGAATATTTCTCCCCAACTACTCAGTCTAGGCTGACGGGGAGAATGAATTGGTAGTGGTACTATAGGACTCAAACCTGGCACCCTCTCAAAGAAAAAGGCCACCAATATGCTAGAATAACCAAAGTTTTTACGTCAACCTCTTTTACAGTCAGAGAGTTGCTTCCTCATTATCAGGATTACTCCCAAACACCAATCATATAGGGCTCCATGTAGACAGTCCACTGCAAGTCTAATTTGGTTTCAAGTTACAAGGTGAAGTGATGATGAACCTGCAACCCTCACTATAGTACTTGCCAACACCTATAATGGCAAGCTGCGAATATGAACAATAGGGATGCAGGTACCCCTCTTTTGAGTACCAGGCGCATAGTATTTATCTATGTAGTTCTACGCACTTAGAAGGTCACCGCCTCTACTGGTACCTTCCAAGTTAACCGGAGCTCCCCGTCGTGACAAACCGGAGATAAAGTAGACATATTTCAAGGTAATCTCTAGAAACTCACCTTGTAGTTCAAACATACCAAGATCATGATCCCAATAGTTTATCATAAACTTGAGTAGGCAGACATTGGATCGCATAGATGAGGTACATAAGAATTTAAGCAACCCACTTTTCCACAAAGAATTTACCGTGGGGGCATCCCATAGAGCTTCTTGGTCCATGTCTTCATGCTCCCTCTCCCTCCACTCAAACACCAAGTGAGCATGTACTAGTTCGGGCTCATAAAATCCATGAATCAGTGACACTATCTAGCATTATTCCCTCTTCTCTTCAAGCTTGTCAAAAAATGAAGAGAGACTTGAGTTGACTTTTCTGGACTCGTTAAAATTTAATAGGAAAGATAAGGAATAAGTTTTCTTTTGATTCTCAGTCGGTGGCAGCATGTCATCCTTGAACATAGCACTCTCTGTATTTTCCGATACTCATTTCTCAGTGTTCACTTTTAGTTCAGCTATCACTTCAATTTTCTTACTCCTCCACTTGTCTGCTATACTTGGGGAATCTGATCATGTCTCCTACATGACAGATAAGTCTAGTTCTATTATCTGTAAAGTTAAAAGATGCCTTGGGTCATCTCTATGTCGTGCTCACTGTTCAAGGATTTATCCCTGCATCTGATTTTTATCTTGATCCCATCATTGCTCTATATGATATTACTTGTGTCTACCATCCTTTATCTAGTTCCTATTCACTCTTGTGATCCGTTGGAGGATCTATTTCCTTCCTTATCATAGTTTGTTTTCTCATCAGCACTTCCTGACGACGAAGACCTAGAGTTTTGATGATCGTACCTCAGGATTCACTTTCATTATTGGTGAATTCCTTTGCTTCAGTTGTCAATTATCACCTATTGGTTGACAATCTATTGAATCCTCTCCATGTTTGACTTCAACAACATCTATTCACATGGCGTGGATTGTACTGGTTCTTTTGGATTTTTGACGAAGACCTTAGGTTCATATCTATGATCTAAGTTGCACAAGACTATGTTGTGTTCACTTACACAGTTTCCAGATCTTTGAAGATTCATCATTATTGTATATTGTGGATTCGATCCACCTTTGGAATATATGTGGTCTTGAACCTGTATCATATGATGTACTCGAATATTGTAAAGGAGCTAGTGTTCCAGTATATTGAATATGGCATCCTCAGATATGACTTTGTATATGACATTACTATGTATTTGTTTCATGTACTTCCTCTTCTCCATTGGATTTATGAGTTCACCAAGATAATGATTATAATGTATTTCGGCCATCGCTTCCCTTTGACCTCACACATTAGGAGGCATTTGTTATCAACCCAAATGGCACTTCTCTGTCTGAGTGTCGACATTCTTTATGTTGGTACACAAAAGGACATATTAGGATTGAAGTTTTCCAAAACACTATAGATGGGCATGACTTGGGATGCATTTACCCTTAAACCAACTTGCTATATATTTTTTCTAAGTGTTGAGTTGCGTATGCAACTATCTCCACTGCAACTCGCGTACTGTATGCAACTAATTCCATTGCAATCCGCGTACATCAGTGTACACGGGTTTCCTTTGACCAACTTACATGTCATATGTGGGTTGCCTATATCAATAGTCGCATACAACTTAGTTTGACCTTAACAAATATAAAACGCGATTAATTGAGATTAATTGGGCCCTGATCCTTAACTATCCCAACTGTTTCAACCATCCCAACCTTCGAAATCACTCTATTTCCCAAAGTATAAATAGATGCCTTAGGGAGGGTATTAATCAATCAATATTGGAGAGCAAAGTTATGCTGGTGGTATATCTTTAGAAATCTTGGAGTAGCAGAACTCAGAGTCCTTTGGTTGCAGAGGAGTCCTTGTCTCAGAAGCTAGGTTGTACTCTTATCTCATTCATTGATTGTTAATAAAGAGAATTATTCTTCCAACATTGAGTTGAGTCTATTTCATGTATTGTGGTTAATGAATGTATTTGATTATATATTTAATATATTTTTTATCTAACATCTTATATATACATGCAAGAGATATTACTTGGATAATTTTCTCTTTACAGGTGAAAGAGGTGCATCCCTGGAAAATTTGGAGAGAAGAGGAGCGAGAGAAGATCAAGCTTGGATCAACCGTCGGTAATCGGGTAAGTCAAGAATTTCTTCCTATTCCCTTTCCTTTATTTGGTAAAGCTAATTGTTTGCAAGGTTAGTAGTAAGTTGGTAACCCCAAACCCTAGGTTACAAGGGTGCTTAATCCTGAACAACAACGTCTGTTATATTGTGCCTATTTGTTAGCTCGTGTTTATATTCTGTTATGCTTAAAGTACTAAGGCTGAATCTATGTCGCACCGTTAGTAGTTAATAAAATATATGCGTGGTGTGTGCTACAGTTTGACGTACATGAATCCATCCTCACGACTTGGTCGAGCTCCTTGGCAGCGTGCAAAGGGACTATAATCCCTCAACAAATCATGGAAACATGGTTCTGATGGTTACCCATCGAAGAGATATCTCAGGTGAGACTGCGCTTGCTTTGTGGGTGTTGCCGACAGGGCTTGCCCTGTCGGGCCGGTATCTCGAGTGTTTTTTGGGTTTATTGGATGTACAGAACTTGGGTCGTGCGAGTAAGGAAAAGTGGCCAACAACCTCTAGCATAGGAAGGCGACCTTTCAGATCCAAAACTTCATGTTGCAATGTATCAATCTCCCCTTGTAACTACATGGTTTGAGGAGGTAACTGGATGCGTTTCTAACCCTTTTTCATGCTAGGTGTATGCCTAGTCCTAATCTAGGTATTCATCATATACATGATTAATCCATCATGTAGGTACATCACATGACCATTATTTACATTGCCATTATAATAACCTGCATCTCCTACCTTCATCTCATCGTATCCATATCATCTCATCATCCCACACAAAACAAACAAATAGAGCACACAAAACATAACCTTGATGTAGGCCACCTATGTTCTACCAACATAGGAGTATTCCAGGATATTTCACATCACCAAGAAAACCTGCAACTTCCACTATGAAATAATATTCTAGGATCACACCAAGTGCATTACGTCTCTTCTCATCTCCAACATGGTAACACACACACATACAAGGACTGATTACTACTGAACAACCTGCATACCACACCAAGATATTTTCCATTCCAGGTCAACCTCAAGGACTTATTACATTGAAAAAACCTACATCCAATATCTTTTCTATTAAGACAACCTTCCAGGAATTATTACATTCGATCAACCTGCGTACTACACCAGGACCTTTATACACTTTAGCCAATCCTTAGGAATCATTGCATCTCAACAACTTGTGTCCTAAACCAAGATATTTTACACTTCGGAAAAACTATACCATGATTTATTACGTCCAAGGATAACTTGTGACATTCTCCAATATGGATTACATCAGAGGACAACCTACGGGACTGATTACGTCCGACCAACTTGCGTCCTACGCTAGGATATTTTCCACTCGGACAACCTGTCTCTTTTCCAATATGATATCTCATGCATATGTGTCTTCTAGTCTCTCGTCATATCTAACATAGAAACACACTGAGACCTTTTACATTTCTAAACAACCTGCAACTTGACTATGATAGAATGCGTTACTCCTTCTTTCGAGGCAGCTCGATCCGGATCACACCAAGTCCTTCTCTGAAGTACTCAAACTTCACTCTCGCTAGAGGCTTGATCAATGCATCAAATATATGATGATCCATTTCCATGTACTGGATCTGCTCCTCTCTACACCATGCCCTTGATATAGTGGAACTTGATCTCGATGTGCTTCAACTTGTCATGGAACACCAGGTTCTGCGATAACTTCACGCAACTCTCGTTGCCGCAAAATATACAAGTAGAATCTATCTGCAAATCAAACAACTAATTTAGTAGCTTCTGCAACCATGCTCCCTCACAACTAGCTGAGCAAGAGACAACATACTCTTCCTCGGTTGTATTCAACACCATGCAGGAATTCTTCCTGCTAAACCACGAGATCATGTTAGATCCCAAACTGAAGCAACGACCCGAAGTTCTCTTCCTAATGGTGGCTCTACCTGCCCAATATGAATCAACATAACCATGCAGGTTAATATTTTGATTGGAATCATACTTGAGCCCATAATCCACTGTACCCTTTAGGTACCTCAATACATGCTTTGCAGCAACCAGGTGAACATGTCATAGATTCGTTAGGAAGTGGCTTAGGGTGTTCATGGAAAAACATATGTCTGGTCTTGTATTCATTAGGTACATCAATGGATTAATAATTTCATGATAGATCATGGAATCTGTTATCACTCAAAATATACCTAAGGTTGTGAAAGGAAATCTCAAGGTAATAGCAAAAACCACTTTTATAAAGAAACTGGATTTTCTTTCCAGAGAGGGATCTCTCAAATATAGTTTTAACAAGGCCAGATATATGAATCAACAACTTTAAGTTACATAGATGGTTGAAACAAAACATATAACCATTGGGATATGGAGTCAAAAAATATGAAGATAATACAAAGTTGCCTACTCAGAGTCTCAACAAAGGCAAGATAATTATTTAGCTACAGTCATTCATTGATTTTCAGGCGATAGGAAAGAAACATGAATAGTCCATTAATATAGAGCATCATAGGATGAATTCCATATCAAACTTAGAAGAAATATTTGTAGATATCTAAAACAATAGCCAGAGCATAACATGTATGAATTCTGAAACTATTATACACTGCATTTAGACATGAAATAAAACATAATGGAAGGTAAACACTTAGAAAACATTTCACAGGGAAAGAAAGCATAGACTGTAACATAAAAAATACATGAATCTTTGAAGATAAACTAGCATTCGGCTCTGTAATTTTATTCAAAAAGGTTCTCACAAAACATTAGTCCAATCTTACGGGTTCCAACCCCTGATACCTCAATAAAATTCAAATATATACAAAATAGTTTCTTCCAAGAATGTCAAAAACCAACTAACTATTAATCATAAGTTTTTGTAACCATTTCCCTAATAACTAGGAATAATAATTACATGCTTTGTTTGAAATAACAGACTGCTTGATCACAACAAAATCCATAACTGCAAGGCACCATGAACAAACAACTTCCCGACATTGCAACACCTGTCTTTATGAATGTAATATGTATTTGGTTTTCCCAAAATTATCCATGATTTTCCACTGTTCTACATTTGGAGTGTTGTACTCTGTCATTTCTCTTATTGACACCTCCAAATCCACATAAGATTCATAAGACACAGCTGGTAATCCTTTTTTAATAATTAAAAACCTGTCCAATATTTCAAATTCTTCTGTCAACTTTTCAACAATGACCTTTCCTATTAATCCTTTGACTATATCTTCAAATTTAGAATGATCCATGCAATTTTGTACCAATAATCTATGATACTGCTCCCGAGAAAACAATCGTCCTTCGTCATACCAAAAAGAAGGGAGATCGTCATCAAATAAATTTTTAAAAGCCGCCCTGAAATCCTTGATTTGAAAAGACATCGGATTCTCTTTATCCTATAAAAATTTCATAAGTTGATGTTTATTGATAAACTTCTTCACCCATAACACAATAGCTACCCTGTCTTTGATCCCAATATCCTGCAGATTTTGGTATGTCAAAGAATTCAAAAAATTCACAGCATTATGAGCAGTATTTAGATATTTATTTTCCTTGGTTTCATTTTATAGTTTTAATCTCTGAGCAGCCTGATTTACCAATGCACTTTCATCAACGATAAAATTTAAATAATGTCTGAATTTAGTAATTTCTACAGATAAACTATCCCAGATCAAATGTTTATCTCCCTGTAAAGGAGCTTTTCCTGTATTTCTCTCTTTTAATTCATTGATTTTTTTCTGTAATTGGATCTTCTCATTCCAATATTTATTCTTCTCTTCAATACTTTTAGCCATTTCTGACTTAATCTTTTCATTCTCATCCTTTAACCCTTTAATTTCCACTTCTTTCAAACTTACCTGAGACATGGGAACTAGTAAAGCATCTACAGAAAATTCATTTAATGGTTTTTCAACATTAACAAGGGGTTCATCTGTATCAACGAAAGGTTGATTCATCAATTCCTCCATAACCTCTTTTTCATCATTTTGATCTTTATTTAACCTTGCAATCTGAGCTATCAACTCATCTTTTTATGTTTCCCACTTGTCTTTCTCCTCCTGCATCTTCAAAAATTTTCCTTTATAATCCATCATTTCTTGGTATACTTTCTCTTTTTCTTCCTGTAATGCAAGCAATTCCAAAGATCGAAGATGTTCAGTGTTAGGGACCTTGGGCTTCTTTTTCAACACTTGGATGGTATTATCTTTCTCTTCCATAAGCTTCTTCGTCGCTTGCACATTATTTGGTTCAGTCCCTTAGCCTATGATATCTCTCTGTAGCTTCTTTATTTGAATCAAATTGGCTTTATTTTCAACTTTCTCATGTTTTAATTGAATTTCCATTTTATCTACAAGATATTGCAATCTAGTAACTTTCACAGTTGCATGTAACAAATCAGAATAAATGACATCTCTAGTTTGTTTGTGGATATGTATTTTATCAGGAACACTAATTTTATCCAGCTTCACCTCCATCTCAGGCACCTTCTTATCACTTACCACAACAAATTTTAGGGTATTACTCTCTACATCTTGAGTAGAAATCAATGGAGTTTTTTGATTGATTAATTTCCTAACTCGGGGAAGCAGATGCTTAGTTTCCTCCAATGACTACATTTCTTTATCAACATAACTTGACACCAGCTGTATCCTAGATTTGTAACGAGAACTAGATTTTGTTTAACTTCATCTCCAAAAGAATATTGTTGCATTTGCACAGACATTTTCTGAAATAAAATCATTTTCTTTAAATCTTCTAAAATAGTTAGCTCATTCTGAGGATGCGTTTTGGTTTTTTTATTGGAAATCTCTTCATCTACGTCCATGCCATCTGCTTCAGAAAGACTCATTTTATTCATAACACCAGAATTAATAGACATTTGAACTATTAACACCAATTTGTCCCTCTTATCTTCATTAGCTTATGTCATCCCTTCTTTCATAACTTCTGTATTTTCTTCAAAATTAGACATATTTGCCATTTTATCTAATCCCTTAACAATTTGATGATCAAATGGATTCTTTTTGTTTAGTTGCCTTCTCTGAAAAATAATTTTGTGTGGGTCATAATTCATTTTTTCCTCTTTTTGAAAGTCCATAACTTCCAATAATTTCTCAATCACCAACATAGTGCTTTTGTTCTTAAAAATGAAAGGACCCACCATAAGAGGGAATTTTACATCATAAGATTTTTTAAACGCTCCGAAGTGTTCCTCTTCTACACACAACCTTTGTCTCATGAACTCTAATGTAAATACTCTTGACATTAAAAAGGCTGGTAACCTGCATGGTTCTCCAGTGAATCCATACACTCTTATAACAGTAAATTATTTGTGTAAAAACCAATCTCCTGTTATGTCTTCTGAAGAATATTTGAACATGATTCTCATGTTTTCCAATACTCTAGGTAAGACATCATCGAAAATAATTTTATATATTTCAGCCATAATCGTATTCACAAATTTGAAGATCTTGATTTGTTTTGGAAGGTCTGGAGAAAACATGGTAGATAAGAACTGTAACTCTGACACATTTGAACACAATAACATGTTCAACAAATATGACTGGTACCTGAAGAACCTAACTTTAGGAAACTCAACTAATTGGGTATGGATTACTTTGACTAAAAACTCATCAAGATTGAAACAAGGGACTAAATTTGATTCATGGTCAGTCGAACCTATACTTAGCAAAAAACTCAAAATGACTTCACTGACATGCTTATCATCATCTAGACCCCAAAGTTGACTAATCATTGACATGACCAATTGGACTTCATCTTTGAAAATAATGACATTGTATGGAAAAAGTAAACCCTCTAATGACTGACCAACTTTTAAGATACTGGACAAGAACTAACATCTAACTTTAGTTTCACACTTTTTGTACAACTCAATCTGGACTTGTTCATTGAAGGACTTAGGATTTATAGGAAAATTATCAGGCAGGATTAACATCTCATAGACCTATTTCACATCAATTCTATAGAGTATTTTTGAAGTTGTACGACTCATAACAACCCTTTCAGAAGACAAATAACTATTTGCACACCACTCAACGAATTCAGGGAAAGGTAGGGTTTGTTTGACAGCAAAGTAATACAGGAAGGAATTGCAGACATTTAGGATATCATTTCCCTTTGACTTATACTACCATAAACATTCTTTTGAGACTGATACATTGCATAATGACATAATAGGGTCAAACACATTCCTTTCTCTATCAATAACCACTTCTTCTCTTTCATCCAGAACCCTGCACAATATCCTTGAAATCTGCTCCTTCTCCATAATAAAACAATGGCAATAAGTCTTCAACATAAATCTCGGAGTTTTAAGGCTTACCTGGTAATTGTCATATATGTAAGAATTGACTTTCAGAAAATGATGGTGCACTGTCCCTTCTTCTTTTCACTGGCAACATGTAAACAAAAATAACTTTACCTTTGTCAACTCACTTTTTATACAACGAATAATGATTCCAGGACCTCCAACAAGTTGTTTCTCCTTTACCACTTTGCTCAACGAAACTCACTAAAAAACACCACATGGAAAACGATTGGAATTCCACTACCACTCATCCATTTTAATTGTCTTACAAGTTTGAGCCCCATATTAGACTATAACTGTTGATAATATTACATCTCTTATTTGAACCGTTGGATCAAATCCATTCTATGCAATCCGTCGACCTTTCTCCTTGTTCAACCTTGCATATTCACATCACAGATTACCTTATGACCATAGATTTAATTTGCTCTATCTCTTGGCCGTCGATCTTGTTATCTTATTAACCCATTCCACTCTCTGTCAAAACTTCTTTCTCATGCAACTTTTCCCAACGGATCACTTTGCAACCATAGATCTGCACGATCACAAATCTACACCCTCTGATCATGTGGTAAAATAATCAAAGTGCCCAAATTGATAAAAACTCAAGAATACTAACCTTTTATCCATTTTTAATATATGCCCTTATCATTTTTTGATCATATCTTTCCTTAATTGCTCAACATAGAGGGTGCTAACAGAATCAACCGACTCTAATGAAGCATCACACAGAAGCTTCAAGCTCGATTCCATAGGTGTGGCTATCACCTTGCAGTCCAACATTCTGAATCTTTTCAGAATCTCCATTGCATACTTTCCTTGACCAAGGAATATTCCATATTCACTCTGCCAAACATCCATTTGTAGTGTATCATCCTTAGGTATTTCATCTTGAACTCAGTGGAAAGCTTCCTCTTTGCATATACAATGAGTCCATCCACTCCTATCAAGAACATGTAATTGACATATAGGAGGAGCATCACCAGTATTCCATCTTCAGCCTTGATGTAAAGGTTGGAATCTATGCTTTACTCTTAGTAAATCCTAATCTCATCAGGAAGCTATCCATCCCGCCATACCATGTCCTGGGTGCATGTTTCAATCCGTACAATGCCTTCTTCAATTTTCCACATTAGTCTGCATGTCATGTATCTCAAATACCAATGGTTGTTCTATGTGCACTTCCTCTTCAACTACACCATTCAAGAATGCTATCTTGATGTCCATCTGGTGTATCTTCCATTTCATTACTGTAGCCTATGCAAGTATGTTCCTAATGGAAGTTTACCTCGCTACCTGTTAAAATTTATCCTTGTAGTCTATTGTTTCTTTTGGTGAGAATCCTTGCGCAATGAATCTTTCCTTTTGTTTCTTGATGCTACCATCTTCAACATTCTTGATCTTTTATATCCACTTTGAATTCATGACAGATTCCTTTATATTCTAGGAACTATCTCCCATACATCATTATTCATAATCAACTGGTACTCCTCAATCATGGAATCTTTCCATTCTTTATTTTTTGTAGCCTCTTCATAGTTGGAAGGTTCCTTGTTCATGATGTCACATAATAGGGCCACATAGCTGTTGTAAGGTTTTGTCCTTTTCCTTTCTCTTTTCATCCCATCTAGAGTGCCATATATTTCTACTTCTTGTATGAGTTCCCATGACCATGATGGTTTTCTCTTGTGGGAGTCCTTCTCATGAAGTGCCTCTACAAGATCTTATGGTTCTACTATGTCATGATCCTCATGGTCTTCTAGAATTTCTAATTCCATTGTCATATCTCATACTCTCATTTCCTCAAGTTCCTCGACCTCTTCAATAGGTAGCTTCCTGGATCTGGAGTATGTCAAGTCTCCATCAAATGTTACATATCTACCGGTGTCAATCTTCTTGAATCTTAGGAAGTATATTTGATAGAAATTTGAAGTATCACTGTATCCTATGAATATTCCCTTCTTCCCTGAAGGATCAAGCTTGTCCCTCTTCTCCTTTGGGATGTGTATGTATACAAGGAAGCTAAATATCCGAAGATGGTTGACTTATGGATTTTTTATTGATAAATCCTCTTCAAGAGTATTATTGTCGAGTACTCGATGAGGAGTACAGTTCTATACATACATAGTTGTCCTTGCTGCTTCCACCCAAAGGTGCATTGGAATATCTTGGTCATGTGGAATTTCTTTCACTACTTCCATTATAGTTGCGTTCTTATATTTCACAATGTCATTCTATTGAGGATTGTATGGAGTGCTCAACTCCCTCTTAATCCTATACTCTCTGCAGAGTTCCTTGAATTATTCTGAGGTAAATTATCCTCCATTATTTGACTGCAGAGTCTTGATATTCCTTTCGGTGTGGTTCTTGACTAAGGCTTTGTATTCCTTTAACTTACTGAACACTTCATTTTTCCCTTTTAGGAAATATATCTAAGTATTACGTGAGAAATCATCTATAAAGGAAACATAGTACACATACCTGCTTAGTGAGCTAGAAGACATGGGCCCACACACATATGCATGTACTATATCTAGTATTCCTTTAGCTTTACTTTCACTGCTAGGAAATGTATTATTTTCATTCTTTCCTTGTGCATATCCTTTTCAAATTCCTTCATGCTTTACCTGGATTTCTAGAAGTCCCGAGACTTATTTTCCTACAATCGGTAGTGCTCTATAGTGCACATATGAAAGCCTTTAGTGCCATAGTTCAATTGGTTCTATGGAATCATGAACCAATGCTTGTTTAGGTTGTCCCTTCAATTTGTACAAGCCTATGTCTTGCTCTCCAATCACTATTGCATCATTGGTTGTATTTCCTTTAGGCCACATCAGAACTTTTCCATCCACAAATGCAATTCTCAATTTCTTTACATCTAGTGTAGAGATGGAGAGAATACTCTTCTTCAAACCTAGAACATATACACGTCTTTCATATTCAACATTTTCTGGAGTCTAGCTTGTATGAAGCTTCTCCACTTCCTTTTATGGGGAATTGATAATCATCTCCAAATTTCACCTTGTGAGGTAATTCATGCTTAGACATATTGAATAATGATTCTTTATATCACGTCATATGTTTATATCCCCCACTAACCACAAGAAAATCATTGCTTCCATGTGATATAGTTTCCGTGAGTGTTGATATTCGCACATACTCTTCATCTGAATCATCATTCTCTCTTCATAATCTTTTGTTTGTTTTTTCATTGTATTTGGTGGTATGAGCATGATGTCTCTTCTTATTTTCACTGAAACAGTCTTTGTTCTTGGGACAATCTCTTGCAAAGTGTCCCTGTTCATCATAAGTGTGACATCGGATGTTGGAAGGATCTCTTTTGAAATTCTTTTGTTTTGTGTCCTTATTTTTTGTGATGGTGGTTCTCCTTCTTTCTGTAGTCTCTTTTGGTGTGAACTATGAGAGATTGATCTTCAATCTCTCCCATATTCTCTTCTCTTGTTATGAGTCGATTTTCTTCTTGTGTGCATTCTTCTTGGATTCTTTTGAAAGAGACCAGCTTCCTTCTTGCACGGATTCCTTGAATGAATGAGTCCCATGACCTTGGGAATCCATTCAAAATATTCATCACAATCTCTCCTTCTTCTACATTCTCTTCAGCTACTTCAAGTTGTTCCTTGATTAGAGAAACCCTTGTGAAGTAGGACTGTATAGTCTCTAAGTTTTGTATCTTCACATTCTTCAACTAGTTCCTTATTATGATCTTTCGATTCATGTTCTTTCCTTCGAACATATTTTTCAAAGCATCAAATACTTCCTTTAGTGTCTTAAAGGATGACACATGGGGGATGAGATGATCCTTAATAGAATCTGAAACGATCTTCTTGGACTTAACCAAGTTCTTCTTAAGAATATTGTTAGCCTCATCTCCCTATGGATTTAGAACTTCTCCACTGATCTACTGATTCAAATCATTCTCTTAAAGGATCAGGGAGATTTTGTACTTCCATGGTCAGAAGTTATCAACTCCTCCAAGCTTGTCCTCAAGCTGAGTATGATGAGTCATTTTCAAATGAGAACCTCAAATGGAAATAACAAAGATTTAGATCTTACCGATTTGACGTGTTTGACCTAGTTCCAGAGCTGGATGACCTAGGGTTTGTTAGAGAAACCCTAATTTTCCAAACATGGAATTTAGAAATTATGTTTTAACACAAAGATGCACCTCCTTGAGGTGAGTTTCTGATCTAGGTCCTTTTCTGAACACTAATGGGAATCCTCTGAAACTTGATGCCCTAGTTTCTTCCTGTAGTGTCCTGTGGTAAAAGATTGAAACTTCTCCAAATTTGGGACTGATTCCACCAAAATATGTGCCCTTCTATGGCAAGTTATCCTAGCCTTCTTTTCTTGATGATCTGTGGAGAGAATACCTTGAACTAGGAAGCCATAGTTTCTATTGCTGCACAGTGCCTTCTTCCAAAGAGACTCTGATACCATGTTAGTTTTTATAATCTAATTAACTTAATTAGGATATTTATTTGAAAGAATAACAAGAACAAGAAGATAAACAAGATAGAGAAAATACACAAGACAAAATGATTTTCACTGGGGAAACCATAAAGGAGAAAACCCCACAAAATTCCTCAGAATAGTTTCGTCACNCTCTCTCTCTCTCTCTCTCTCTCTCTCTCTCTCTCTCTCTCTCTCTCTCTCTCTCTCTCTCTCTCTCTCTCTCTCTCTCTCTCCTCCTTGTCTTTCTCTCTCACCTCATACGAACTTGAGTGAGTGAGTGTGTATAGATGAGGGAGGGCGCCTCCCTATTTATACCCATCAAGGGACTAAACTCCCAGCTTGACTGGGTCGACCTCTAACCCTAACCGGTCTGACTTATTCTACAGATACTCCAAAAGTGAATTACATAATATTATACCGGGGACTATTGACCCAACTTACAATGAAGGTTGTACCTCAAGGGCCTTGTACAATAATGACATCCTGAAAGGAGGGAAACACATCTCCGATGGGGGTACAACAATATACAATGATAATATACATCCGAATATCTTCCGAATTTACAAATACAACAACAATAAAGTTCCACACTATAGGGGGGACATTGCTCAACATTTAGGGCTTAATAGTGAACTGAACAAAATTAAAATGAAAGTGACAACAATAATATGACTGTTTGGAGGAAGTTGTATAAAGCATTATCAAAATTATTTATGTAGGATGGAAAATCATGATTCATGCTTTGGATGCTCAAACATGATGAGATTTTTGCACCAAGAACACTTCAAGTATATATTTTCTGAACATCTTATGACCAAATCAGGAATATAGTGTTCTTATTGTAAACTTTTGTTATACTTATTCCTTATGCCTCTTTCTAGTATTACTCTCCCCTACTTTGTCACCTACCCCTAACCCCTATCCCCTCTTTCCATGTTTTCAAACCCCTACTCCTCTCCATCCTTCCCATTAATACCCCACCTACAACCCTACCCCTAGGCTGACCCCCTACTCTCCCCCTTCCCCCGACGTCCAAGAATATGTATGGCGTGCTTAAGCTTTTAAATTAATAATGTGTGAATAACTTCTCTAATTAGCCGCTATATGAATCATGGAAACTAAATTATTGGTTTGATGCTCCTCAATATGATCCCTCTATACTGGTACATTTATAAGTTATATTTAGGAAAACTTAAACATTGAGGGCGTGGTAAATTCATGTTGTAGTAAAAGGACATGAGATTAAGATCATCTTGTGTAGTTGTTCTAGAATCTAACAACTATTTGTGAACAAGAAAATTTAAAATGAAATCTACATTAATAATATGATCATTTGGATGCAGTTGTATAAAAGGTCATCAAAATTAGTTATCTACGATACACGAAACTGAGTCACAATTTGGAGGTGCAAACATGATGAGATTAGTACACCAATTACACTTCAAGTCTATAGTGTATGAACGTATTATGAACACATTAGGAGTTTATGTTATTAATGTAAAATTTTATTATACTTATTACTTATTTCTCTTTCAAGGATTAGGCTCCCTAACCTTCCACCTACCCCTTGTTAGAATATCATAAACCCACTCCATACTTAGCATAAAAATAATTAATCATTTCTAGTTAATTTCCTATATTCTAGACTAGCTAGTTGGCCTCCATTTGCACCTTTTCATCAATACTTTCCATATATACCCCATGAGAACCTTTATACTAATACTAGTTAGATTCTTCAACTTTATTGACTACCTATATTAGTAACTGTGCCTTCCTATCTTTTCTTCCTTTAGATAACAGTATTTCTGCGTTTTAGTGGATAAGGTAAAGCTAGTCAACCTTCTAAATTGACATCTCTTGTGACCAACTCATCCTCCATTATTTTCTCTCCAGATTCCATGATATCAATATTTTCCGTCCCTCATCATCACTCACTATGATTTAGCCAATTTGTGATCTCCTTGATTGATTTGTAAAGTGAATTAGTCACCTATGGGGGTTTATCATATTTAATAAGTCTGGTTTATGAGATAGCATGAGTTGTATCCTAACAACTCTACTTTACTTTATAACGATTTATTACCAATTTAACAATATCAATCAATCATCATTCATTGATAAATAATACATGGAAGATTCTCCAATCATTCTTCACTTATCTTATGTTTAGTCTCATTATTTCTCTCTCTATTTTTTCGTGTGCATGATTGTGAGAAATATTTTGTAGCTAGATCGTTATCTTTTTTTTCAACATACTATCAGAGCCTCAATTTCTACATTCTATCAAAAATATAAGGTTATCAAGATCTTCACGCTTTTAGAGTTGAAGGAATGCATCAAGCAGTCAGTCTGTATCTAAATAAGAGCTTGAAATAATATTACGAGTATTCCTTCTAGTTTCTTTTGTGCAGATTGCAGAGAGCATATCCAGGAGCGCAATAAAAACTAAGCATGAACTCATCTTCAGATATGATCATGAATGGAAGGCCAAAATTGGCATTCTATTGCACAGTAATGACCTTTACAGAGTTTTTGTGACTTTAGAAAATGAGCCAAATGATGTTGTTGAGAAAACTAAGTGGAATAATCGAATGGATGAAGCTTATGGGTTTCTTTGTCTCTCTATTTATATTGATCTTATTTTTCATCTTGAAATTTTGACCACTCCAAACCAAGTGTGGACCAAACTCAAGTCTCTCTTTGGAGTACATGATGAGATAAGATCACATCAATTGAAGGACGAGTTAATCTCATTGAGTCCAAGCGGATTCAAATCCATTGAATGGTTCTTTACCAAATTTAAGTCACATGGTATTTTTATAAAATAATGTGGGATTGATAAGAGGTAATATCAATATATTCTTTCCATCCTTTCCAAATTGAGTTCTGAGTACTCAGTTTTTGTGTCAACTTTAATGTTACTAGGCTTGCTATTTCGAATTGGAAAATTCCTTCTTTGAGTACATTCTTTGACTCACTTGCAAAAGTGAAAGAAAAATTGATTCATATGGGGAATATTAAAATATACAAATTAAAATATCATTCTCTTATAGTTCAAGGAATCAAGAATACAAATTCAAAATAAAAGAAAATAGTGAAAGAGAAGAAGCCAAAGTCAGATGATGAAGATGAAGGTTCAAAACCTACTGATAAAGATTCGAATTCCATGAAGAAAGTCAAGAAGAAAGGGAGATCATCCAAGATTTATTATTGAAGCAATGTTTTTCATGCTAAAATAAATGTTTCAAGAATAATATGGACATCATGTCTCCGTTTCTTGAGAAGCATAACATCGATGTACCAGATGAACTAGAAAATCTTGTTGAATCCTCAAAACATTGTCATAGTGCACAGTCCCAAGGTAATATCAGCTATGCCTCGAGTTCGAAAGTTAAATCCTTTTCTCAATTATAATAAAAATTTTCATTTTATAATATATCAAAATCATAAATATCAGTGACTTCCTTGGATAAACCACCTATCAATCCACTAGATTCATCTCCCAATACTTGTGTTTTTTCAATAGATCCTGACTTGTTTTTATCCAACTCTTTCTCACTCCATTAAAATAATTATGAATCTGATTTAGAAGTATGTTTTAAGGGTAATATGAATTTTATTACATCATCCATACCATTTAACCATCCTTTTAATACTCATAAGACTATACAAACCCCAAGTTCACTAGTTGATTCCTTATTGGATTCCTATGCAGTGTCACTTATTTCTGTTGGTTTCAAGTATTGTCTATTTTTCACTAGTTGGTTATCCATGAAATTAGTCACACTTGTAATTATTTTACACATGTTTGTATATTATCTAAACATATATGGTTCAGATTTCAAGTCTATATAACATTCATATTTACTCATCAATAAATTTTACCTAGTTGCTCAACCTTTTCCTACTATAGCCCTATATAGTCATGGAGACACTATACATATGGTATTTTCTTCTGCATATGATAATATTTCTGATATTTCAGAGTATATTCATCCTCATTATAGAATTGGGAAGGAACTACAATATTTTGAAAGGAATATACATGGTCTATTTCACCATTTTGTTGCTATACAAGGAACTGATTGTATTGAGTCTTTCACTCAATGGGAGGGGTATGAACATTAATATTTTCCTGTATTTATTATTTTTTCATATCAGAATATGTTTTCAGAAAGAAACATTCAAATGATACTCCTTTATCATCAAATGATAAGCTACAAGGGGCCTCTCCACTTGTTTTTCGTAGATACTACACTCTAACGCATGATTAGAGAGTTCTCAACTTCTTCATAAAATTATTCAAGAAACAATTTAGTCATCTAATCCAAGTGTAAAAAATACATAATGAAGACATTTTGTTGATATTTTTTCTTTTTCTTTCTTGAGGTAACATTTTCCCCATGTAGTTTTGCCTTTTTCCCCAGTTTTCTGGATAAATTAATTGTAAAAGGTGACCATAGTCTTGTTGTTGGGTCATGTATACATCTATATTTATGATATTTTTCAAATAATAAATCATGAATTTAGACTTAAAGGGGGGTGTTAGAATATTATAAACTCACTCCATACTTAGAATAAAAACAATTAATCATTTTTGGTTAATTTCCTATATTCTAAACTAGGTAGTTTGGCCTCTACTTCCACCACTTGGTCAATAATTTCCATATATACCATAGGACAAATTTTTTACTGATTTTGGTTATATTTTTCCAAATTTATTCACTTCCCATATTAGTAACCACGTATTCCTTTTTTTATTTCTTTAGACAACTTTATTTATGCTTTTCAGTGGATATGGTAAAGCTAGTCAAACTTAGAAACTGGAATCTTTTGTGACCAACTCATCCTCCATGATTTTCTCTCAAGATTTCATGATTAACAAGATTTTCAATCACTCATCATCACTCACTCATGATTTATCCAATTCGTGAGCTCCTTTACTGATTTGGAGAGTGCTTTAGTCACCTATGGGGGTTTATCATATTTAGTAAGCCAGCTTTATGAGCTAGCATGAGTTGTCTCCTAGAAAATATATTTTACTTTATAAGGATGTATTAAATATGTAAAAATATCAATAACTAATAATTCATTGATCAAAATACATGGAAATATATATGGAATATTCTCCAATCATTCTTCACTTCTCTTGTGTTCAGTCTTATCATTCCTCTCTCTATTTTTCTTGTTCATGCTTGTGAGAAATATCTTGTAGATAGATCCTTATATTGTGTTTCCACATGGTATTAGAGACTCAATTTATACACCCCTAAGCCTCACCCTCCCTATCTCCAATGACCCCCCTATAACCCCCCGTCTCTCCAAACCCCTAGGCCTCTCCCTCCCTCCGATAATCCCCCACTTACAAACCTACCCCTATCCTGACTCCCCAGTCTCCCCCTTCCCCTAACATCATAGCGTATGTATGTTATACCCAAATCCTATCACCACCATGTGATAAGACCCTTAACTTCCATGTTTTCCCTTAATCCCAGCACTTAGAGTGGAAACCTACTCTGTTTGTCAATTCTACTTGAAAAAAATCAGCACCACACTTTCCCTGTGGCCCATGAGTAGTACCTTGCTCAGCACCGCCTGTATCCTATTTTCAAGAAGTGGTGCCACTGTTTATGGTCTTTGGTCCATAAGCGTTTCTCATCTAAACCGCTCTTTCATAAGAGAAGAAAAGTGGTACCCTGGGTAAAATGAGAAAAAAGAGAAGTTTCTCGAGGCTTCTAGATCATGAGCCTCATGTCCTCCCTTATCCCTATCATTGTGGGTCAGTTGAGCTTGAGATACCCAATGGTAGGATCTTAGAGCCACCTCACCCGCAAATATCTCAACTATCCCTATCCATTGATCCCTATAAATATGAGCTCATGTCCATAGTTGAGGGGGAGAACTATAGAGGTATGGTTATGCTATTGGATTGACCACTTAGCCCAAGTCATTGGGGAGCATAGAGAGAAAAGTTGGAGCTTATGGGGATGAAGTGTGTCTCGTGGAGATGCTTCTCAACACTAAGGAATTGGTTGTAAGCTTCTCCATACATTCTTAATGCAAAGCTGATTTCCGTTCCACATTATTGTTGTTTTGATTTCACATGTACACGTTGTTAGATTCCTTAGTCACTAACATGGATAAGTAGATGATTTTATGGTAGCTTTGATGTGTTTGCATGTTTGATCTGTTTGTAGGTACACAAGTTCACTATCGAAGTGACATTCCAGGTGTCTACGACATTCATGGAAGGTCTTCATCCTTTGTCGTTCACTCATTTGTTCTGGATCTAAACCATTCAGACCAGAGGAACAACTTCTATCCACAGAAGGTGAAATATTCCTGATTACAAATCTGGAAACTCCACTGGGGAGCAGTCCATATCTCAGTTGATATGATCTTTCTCAGTTCTTGAACTCTTGTCCAAATCTAGGCTCCATCTCCAACTCTCTTTAGTCAGATCTGCCATCTGACTCTATGAGTTTTGGTTTGAAACTTTCAGATCCGTTCAGATCTGAATTATTTTGACTTTTTATGCTCTTTTTACTGTCAGTCCATCAATTTTTGCCTTAATCTGGTCAATTTCTGACTTGATATTTCGTTCTCCTTTGTGTTTCGGATCTATTCAGGGAACCGCTCATGCGTTGTTGGCAACAAGCAGTGCCACCACCTGAACTCTGTTAGCAGTATGTGGTGCCACCTCTTGAGTCCAGTTATCCAGAAGCAGTGCTCATCTAGAACCACTCTATCAAGACCCCTCCAGCGTGATGCAAGGCAGGCCTTGTTCCAAGGCTAGCTTTTTCTCATTTTTTGCAAAAAAATTAGTTTGTTTTCTTTCATCCCTCCACTGTCAAGCTTGTGTGTTAGGATCTGAAACCTTATGGTTTTAAATTTTGTGGTAAAAGATTGGTTTGATTGAAGAATTCAAATGCTAGACTAGGCTTGTTGATTATTCATTTTCTTCCATGATTTTTGGTTGTGGTTGTGAAAGGAATTCTTTTTTGAAAATCTTAGGTTGTAGTGAGCTCTCTTTTCATTTCTATTATAAAGACTAAAAGGAATACCATTTGATTAGCTTCATGATTTCATTTTTTGTTTCCATAGAGGACTTCTTTTTGCTTGTTAAAAAGAAAATTTTTGACTGAGATTAGGTCATTGTCATTATTGAGCATAAGACATTGGATCTCTGATTAGCCTCACAAGCTTTTAGGTTCTCTGTGTTCTTTTGTCTTTTTTGCATTAGTACTATCTCATCAAAATAAAAAATATTGTAGTTTTAAGTTAGATCTATCTAAGTTTTAAGAAAAATCGGAAAATAGAGTGCATATGCATGTAGTGTGCTTCTTGTTTTTCTTTTAGGAAAAGAGACTCTTCCCCTTTTGATTGCTTTCAGAAAAGAGAAATGAGTTTGGAAAGTGTTTCTTGTCTTTGATTTTGATTTCTTCAATATTGTTGTTTGGAAATTTTTTGTTTTAAAACAAAAGAAAATACTCTCTTTCCCTCCCTTATGTAGGCATACCATGAATGGTAAAGTAAAATATTTGCATATGCATACTGCATGGTTTTACTTTTTCTGTCAAAATTCCATGCATTCACCTAACCGTCCACTTTAAAATTAATAGTAGTTATAGGTTAAAATTTACATAGCAATTTGAGTGATAGGTTAGAGACGTGTTCGAGCGTTGTTAAGCGTAGGAGCTGTCGTTACTCATCTGCATTACATCCTGGGACTCGTGCGGTTCTTCCACATACCATCGGCATATCGAAAAAACTTTCTCATACCCTTGAGGTATGTAGAAAGGTACTTCATGTACTTGATTGTATATCAAAAGGCCCCTTGTGTATGGTTATGAATTAGATAGCACTACTACCGATTTGAGCTCCCACGTACCTTACGTATATAGGGAGACCCCACTAGGATACCTTATCCATCTAAGAAAATCCCTTTGGCCATCTTGCTTGGAGCCATACACCGAAAACATGATTTGGGGATATTACTACGCACGTACCCTTGAGGTATATCACGAGTGGCACCTTCTTGACAATCCTGGTGAGAGACCTGATTATGTGAACTCCTCCTGTGATTTAAGTTTGCTTGTTTGGCCTATATCTTGAGTAGGGAAAATTTTTTGGTGTGTTTTCTAGTTTTTGAGACCCTAGGTTAGATAGGAGCTGTACAAACTAGCTGAGCTAAGACAGTCCAGAAGAGTACGGGGCTTGTCACCCGATTTTATTCCTGTTTCGAGAGAAAATCCAATGGAAGCTATCGACCAAGGAGCTGCTACCACCTCCCAAGTGGGAGATAATGTGGTTGCAGAAAGTGGAGGACCATATCCTTCACACTCACCTCCCTTGGTCCAATAACCTTCTCGGGGTAATACTTTGTTCCATTCTCCCATAGAAGGTCATGTTGATGATACTACCCATCTAGATTATGGTCCCAATGCTCCATTTTGGGATACCTCTATAGGACAAGCCATTGCCGCATTTGGAACCTGTTTAAAATTTTCTGAAGAAGTTTCTCCAGATGAAGAAGAACATAGAAAAGACCAGGAAACTATTCTTCATGCATAGGATATTGAAAAGAAAATAGATGACATATTGGGCACACCACCATCATGTTCCACAACTGTTCTTGTGGGATATTGTTCACTTGCCGATTCTATGAGACCCATTGATCCGATTGTAGATCGCACAGTGACTCCACATAACCCAAGTCAACCTAAAAACCCCACCATCTCCCATATTATGTCTGTTCCCAATCTTCCCAGGTCTTCTGTACCTAGGGCTCAACATTCAATTCCTGTTTCATCATTACCTTCTAGTGCCGGGGGGGAACCCCTGGCACGACCTATGTTATCTGGCACCAGAATTGTACCTAGTAAAGGGCAGACCTCTGGTATAGAGCAATCTACAGTTTATGTCCCTCCCACCCACACTAATGTGGTTAATCCCCCATCTAGTTTAGGTCAGCTCTTGGGGGCACAACCTGTAACCTATCAAACCTATTGGGGTTATGGTTATACAACAAATCAAGTACCTATAGGAAATATTAATTATCCACCCAACCCTACAAGAATGTCTTATGATGGAATTCCTTATCCTAGTAATACTTTCATGCCATGGGGGAAACCTAACTGGTCCTACATGCCAGCTATGGGGGGGAATACCTATACATACTACGAGAGGTGCCAGAGGACCACCTTATGGAGGTCCTCCTCCTGGGGGGCCTAATGGTCCTGGAGGGCCTGGTGGATTTCCTCCTTATGGTCCTAATGGTCCTAGTGGCCCTGGGGGGCCTACTGGCTTCCCTCCTAATGGCCCTTTAGGGTCTGGTGGCCCTCCTCCTAGTGGTTCCGGAGGCTCTGGAGGTTTACCTCCTATAGTTCCCAGAGGGTCTGGTGGTCTCGGTGGTCTTGGTGGTCCCGAAGGCCCAGGTGGTCCTCCTCCCTGAGGCCCTAGTGGTCCTAACAGTCTTAATCCCGGAAATCCCCCTGCAGGTGGATATTCTGGTAGTTCTTTGTCACAACAACCTATCTATCCGTCTACTTACGGTCCTACTAGTAATTATATGCCATATCAATATTACTAGTATGTGCAACCTAATCGTTAGTTAACTTTCCTAAAAACTTTGGACTTGCCTAATTTGTCCAAGTTGATTAATGACCCCATTCGACATAACCTCTCGTGGCCTCCCATTCCGGTAAAGTTACCATCAGACATTCCAAAGTTTGATGGGAAGTAGGGAGATGATCCAAAAAACCATGTCATTTTTTGTTTCTCATTTTAAAGCATTTGCTTGTTTTTTGAAACACGCTTTTGTTCATTTTTAAGTTTGGATTTTAGGTTACTTTAAATATTTTCTTTGATTTTTACATTTGTATTTAGGTGACTTCATAGGTTTTTTCCAATTTTGGCTTTACTTAGAAAAAATTATAGTTTTCAGCGGTTTGTAGGATGTTTATATGAATTAAACGTTCTAAAAAATATCATAAAGTTTTATTTTAATCCATTTAACCAAAGTTAACCCTTTGTTGTGAGTTTTATTTTGAAAATTATTGAAACAGGTATTCTTGTAGCGCAAGCACAAAAACGTTACACACACATGCTACAATAAAATCATGCTATCTGAAAATCATGATTTTTGGCTCAAAGTTTTTGAAATTCGCGCATAGGAGAGGTCATTCACACTTGTTAATGAGTTTGATACGTGTTTTCAGCCAGAGCGGTCATTGTGACAAGTGTTAACAGTTCACGCAAGGAATCATTAGGGTAAGTTGTGGTAGTTTGGAAGTTATGATACAGAGTAGTGGAACATTGATAATTATCCATGATGAGGAAAATCCGCCTTGAGTTACACATCTCCTGAAGCGCATGAAGAGCATACGAGGTCATGGCAGAGTTTTGGAAGTTTGTAATCAAGGTTTGAATAAGGTCGGTAATTTAGGGATTTGAAGGGCGACTGTTTGGCGCTATTGTGGTGGTCAAAGAAGGATTAAAGAATGAAATTGGACACCTAGCAGACAGGAAAACACATTTCTAACAGCTGAATTCACTATTCTGACAGGTAGGAGGTGAAATACTATCATATTCCATGTATTTGGGTTCACATTGACAGAATATTAATTATGGAGTTTAACTAAGAATGCTTAGTATATAAACCCAATTGATGCTCAATGTCGAATTTTCTCTGTCAATCTGTAAATAGAATTAAGATACTTATAAGTTTAAGTGATAAAATCCAGTTCAGGGGTTTAGTTTCTCAACATATCATTGTCTGTTAAAATTGCTAAGATTTGAATAGATTTAAAGTCCTTAACTAAAGGGAGAAATTTTAAATTCCAGTTATCTAAAATGAAGAGGAGTGGGAAAAGAAACAGAGCTAAACCCTTAGATATTACTTGGGTTTAAGATTTCCTAGACTGTGCAAGATTGTTTTTAGAAGCAGGATGGTTAAGTTTTTTTGAGAAGATTGATGGGTATCACACAAAGGTCTCATATAAGTTTTCTCAGTGTTTGGATAAAGTTATTGTTACTTTTGACACCTTAAAGATTGAGTTGACCAGAGAACTAATAGCAGAGGCCACGGGGATCCCAGATGAAGGCGAATATTGGTTCAAAAAAGTACCTTTTACCTTTGATGCACAGAATTACTTGCTTCCAGATGTGGTTACAGACTAGGGTAAAGGAGTACATATCCAGAAATTCAAAACAGAATGGAGAGAGCCAATAAAAAATCTGCAAAGTTATATCACTTGTGAAGGAAGATTTGCATTTGTTTTTAAGTATCATTTCAGATTTTTGCAGCATCTTAACCATGAAGCAAAGATGAATCTTCCTTTATTTTTCCTTAAAAGTCTACAAAATATATCTAGTAGGGTAAAGAAGCATCAAGACCATACTAAAAAGTCTATATTTCATCATGGTCTAACAAAGCTAATCATAAGTACTGTGCTTCGAAAGAAGGAAAAAACATGGGATTATTTTCTATTTTGGTCTGGATTTCAAATAGAGAAGGAAGATCAAGCTCAGAAAAGACAGTTGAATAAAGGTCATAATTTGGTCAAGAAACTGAAAAAGAGAGTCATAGTTGAGATCGAAGAGGATAATGTACCAGAAAAATCTATGACCCAAAGAGATGAAAATGTTGAAGATGAGCAACAGACTAATCTTGAGGAAAATGAAATATCAAAGGAAGGAATGAAGGATTTGGAGCCTATGGAAGATAGTTTTCATGTAGAAGTAAACCAGGAAGTAAAGGAAAATGTGAAAGAACAGGAACAAGTTCTTATGATAGTACAGTCATAAGATGAGGAAAATGCATTGTTTGATGAAGCTAGGGTTGACACTGAACAAGATGTACAGAAATAGTCTGAAGAAGGGGCAATGTCATGAGGGATAAAAGGAAAGGTAGTTCAGCTAGCTTCTATCAAACCTCAAGGAAAAACTTTAAGAATGTTAGGGGAAATTGGGGCAGGTTGGAGGCCTAAAACTAGACCCAAGAATAAGATCAGATTGAATATGAAAAAATTGTTAAACCCTAAACTAGCTCAAAAGAAAATTACAGTGATTGAAGACTCTTCATCTCAAGAAGAGTTAGAAGACAATGAAGATCTAAATGTAAAGGAGATGAAGGGTAAGAAACAAATTATTTCAGAAGACAAGTTAGCTTTCACTGAAACTAAAATTTCAGAGATATTTAAGGAAATTCGAAAGAAGGTAATCTTAGACCATCATCAAGATGATTCAAAGAAGCAGCATTTAGTCATATCAAGTATTTGTGTAGAGAAAGGAACGGTTGCAGAGCCATCAGCCCAATGTAGTGTTGAAGTCAATGAATATTCAGGAGTCCCTATGGCTATGACAGAGCAGCTGGAAGAAGATGAAGAGATTTTTAAGAAATTCAAAATCCCTTGGATGCTAGAATAAATGCATCTAGTATCAGAAGGGAAGTGCATTGATTCTGAGAATGAGAATTTGTAGAGGAGTATTAAACAGTACAAATATAAGATCGAGTACCTACATGAAACAAATGAGGGATTAGTGACTGCTAACAGAAGATTGAGAGAATATTTAGAGGAGGTAAATAGCCACTATCAAGAATTAATTGCATTTTCTAAGGAGGATTTGAAAAGGAAAAGACAGACACAAACTCTGTATGCAGAATTGAAGCAAACCATTCAAGACCTAACATAGCAAAATCAGGAGCTTTCAAAAAGAGTTGAAGAGCTGGAAGTTGATCATCAGAAAGCAAGAAATAAGACTTAAGATTTAGAAGGGATAGCTCTTTTGGCAAAGGCTACTAAGGACTTGTAAAGTGCTTTAAGAATAGTGGTTATTAGTTACTTTTTGAAAAAGTTAGTTAAATTTGTATGACTATATTCTAATTGAGTAATTCAGTAGTATGACCTAAAGTAGTTTTTTTTTAGTTATGTAACTATTTTTGAGAAACCAAGATAAAGGTAAGGCTAGAAAAATACCGGGGGTTCGAATTTTTGTACAAGGGGAGGCTATCAAACTATTGTTTTATGGAGCTAAGTGTCAAAAACTCTTATGTATTTTGAATGACTGATTATGAAATATATGCAAACTATAAGCCCTGATTAGCCTATCTGTTGGTTTCATTTCTGATTTGTTTAATCACTCAGTTGATATATTCATTTCTTGTTTGAGGTTATTATTCATGAAATGCTTGTTAACTGTGGATGAAATTCAATGTTGTGATTATTGTTTTTGGTTTATATTTTATATGTTATGCATCTCAATCCTTCTTTGTGCATGATTTAGTGTTTGCCTTAGCATTGTGAAGTTTTAACCCTCTTGTTTACAAACTGCACAACCAAAACCCTGAAAAAACCTATTTTACTTAATTTCATTTTATGAGATTGTGTTGGCTTGTTCTTTTGTAGTCTGAGAACAATTTATAGCACTAACATATTTGGCACCATTGCTGGAGACAAAGCTGAAATCCTAACTTCCCTGGTGTTAGCATTGGAATCGAACCAAAGGTTGTAGAAGGCTCACTCCCAAGTAACAGCAAAACCACTTTCAAAGAGAGAACTAGCCTTTTGCTCTTCCAAGAGGGATCTCTTGCCAAATGTTAACAATGCCATATATATATACAAATGAAACTATAAATTGTTTGTAAAATTGGTTGAAACAAAACACAGCACCATTGGGCAATGGAGTCAAGATACACAACACAAATAATCAGAACTTAAATGCAAACAATTTCAACACAAGGGAAAGGTAGCCATTCAATCACAGTCGATTTATAATTGTCTGGTGGAAAGGAGGAACATGAACAGACCATCAACAAAGAGCATTGTAAGAAATGAATTCTGTATTAACTTTAGAAGAAACTTTGGTGAATATCTGAAACATTAGACGGAGCATAGCAAGTATGAATTCCGAGCTATTATACCCTAAGTCTTAGATATGAAAGAAAACAAAATCGAAAGGCAAACTAGAATAACATTCACATAAGAAAGGAAATAATCGAATGTAAGTGCAAATGACACATGAATCCCTGTACAAAAAACGTCAATCTTGGCTCTGCAATTATATTAAAATTCTCTTGAAAAGCACACACAAAAAAATTACAATGGTTTCAACCCTTTCTCCTTTTTCAGGAGGTATATTTATAGTATTTGGATTTCCCAAACCAACATTCGGGAATCAAAATTTATTACAACAGAAGGACATCTTCTAACAGCCTTTTAGGTGGCATATAGGATTCGACTTGTATGAAACGACTAGACAATGAAATGTGGAACATGGGAAGAAAATGGCATGAGAGCATCCCATACTTCCATCTGGCAGGTGATGACTGTACAAACCCCTTTGAGAGAAATGACCATTAGGACAAGCATGTAACATCGGGAAAATCTCTTGAGTACTATCCTCGTTACTTCTACTAGTGTGCTTTGAGTTTGGCTGACCCATATTGGCAGATGATTCTCCATGCATTGAGACCGGGTAGGGGTGCAAAAACCATGTCGTAAGCTTGCACCTTGAGCTCCATTGGTTCCAGGTACAAAGCCCTAGGGACCTTGGAACATGTGGCTTTAAATTCAAACCATAATTCAAAATCATTGGCCAACTTGTCAAAAATGACCTTCCCCGACAATGCTTGTTGCATATCTCTGAATTTGTTGTGATCCAATCGGCAGTGCACTAGGCATTCCTTATACTCCTTCTAAGACATTAAAGACCCATTTATTCCCAGAAAAAATGGAACCCCCTGTTCCTCAATGGTTTGAACAACTTGACGACCTCTTGGACCTTGTGCACAGTAACCTCTATTTTGGCCTGTACTGTCTCCATCATCCTGTGTTTGGCTATTGCTTTTTTGGCTTTAGAGACAACATCGACCCTATTTTGAAGACCGTATTTGTTAGTGGCCTCTTCTGACAAGGAGCTCAGGAAGGTTAGGGCACTCTCTGCGGTCTCCAAATATTTTTTGTTCACTTCAGCCGTTACTACGTGGACTTATTTCCTAGCTTGTCTCATAGCAATTTCTAGATCTTCAATAATATCGTGATAGGGTCGGAACTTTTAGGCTTCTATGATGATCTGGTCCAATATCAGATGCCTCATGCCTTACAAGGAAAGTTTTTCGATCACTTGTTGGCTCAACTTATCATTTTGTTGAGTCAGTCCTCGGCACTTCTCTTCGGCCCTTTCTCTACCTTGTTTCTCTTTTTCTCTTTCCTTCTCCAATTCCTCGACCTTTTTCTTTAGTTTAATGAGCTTGGTATCCTTCAGGCCTATCTGGGACATTTCTTTGGAGAGGGATCTGGTGTCTTCTTCTCCAGTCGTACCTATGGACTAAATTACCTTCTCTGTATTCCTACTTTAAAGCTCATTTTCCTTCATTTCCAGTCTAGCTTTTAACTCTGCTTCGCTATTCCTCAAGAGTTGGATATCTGCTTCCCATTGCCTCCCCTTTTCTTCAAGCTTCAGTAGCTTAGCCTTTCAATTAGTAAGCTCGTAATTCAATGCCTCTTTCTCCCTTTCGAAGTTAGCCAATTCATTCACTTGAGCGAGCTGGGTGCCAGGGATTTTTAACTTCTTTTTCAAAGTCTATATCTCTTTATCTTTGTCATCAAGCATTTTATGAACCAAACTCCCTTTCTGTGTAGATCCCTCCATTTGTACAGCTTCCTTCTGTAAGTTGTTGATTTAGGCTTTAAGTGCTTTAATATCCATTCTTGAATTTCTTAAAAGATTTGAAGTTTTCTCTTTGCTCTCCTCCGACTTGGACAACTGTATGGTAGCTTTAAGTAGTCTAATATTTAGTATATCTCAAGTCTCTTTGTTCAGGTGTATGATGTCAGAAGTGGGAACCTTTGAGAGGCCCACATTGACCTCAGACACCTTGTTCCCCACTACCAAGGCTAAGCTAAGTGTATCAGTGGCATGACCCTTACAGTTTTTAGTGCCACATTGGGCTGAGGCAACTGCGAGGCTTCTCTGTATAGTTCTACTATCTCTTCGAAGGTTGTATCAGCCTTTTCTCGATAAGACCTCAGCCATTCCTCTTTGGACGCATGCTTGCTCATATTTTTTCTATCGAATACATACTCTTGTATTTGCAATTTGGCTGCTTCGGGCTCCTCCTGTTGGTGTACCTTTACTAAATTCTTCTTCTTTGCCTGCCCCTTTTTAGTCTGCACCAATTGCTGTCCGGGTTCCACTTTCTGTTTCTTGGGTGTGCTGGCAGTGTCCACTTCTTCAGTGTCCATGGGCTCTGGACTCCCTCTTTTCACTGAACTTGCCGAATAGTTGACCAATGATGAGTAACCCCCCACAATCACAACTATTGTAGCCAACTCTTTTTGGGGAGAAAATTCTCCTGGTAGCTATGAGCCAGTGTCTTGCTCGACGTTGGTATCCATTGGGGCAGGATTAGGGAAATTGTCCCAATTCTCCTTTTCTCTGAGTCCAGTTACCTCTATGTGCTCAAAGGGCTGACATTTGTGAGTTGTTCTTATCTTGGAGATCACCTAGTGAGGATCATAGTTTATTGCTTTCCCCGGGGAAAATTCCATGCCTCTAAGCAAGTTGGAGACCAGGGGCAATGCATCCCTGCTTCTGATTGTGTATGGTCCTAATTTCCAAGGAAAAATCAAATTTGAACTCTTCTTAAAGTTCAAGAAGTGTTCCTCTTCGACCATAATTTTTTGCCGGATTAACTCCAAGAACAAAATCCTGGGGGTTAGGAAAGTTGGCAGGATGTAGGGTGGATGTATGAAGCCATACAGCCTTATGGTTGTTCCAAATTTTGAGAGGAACCAGTCCTCTATCTTCTTGGCTTTTGACAATTGCACCATCTGCCTCATCTCAGGCAACACCTTAAGTAGCCTCTCTTGAAAGAAGACTTCATATATTTCAACCATCAACTGGTTCATGAATTTACAATAATTTGTGGCCATTTTAGCAGTGATTACCAATTTTGGTACCTGTAGGTCCTCCTCATTATAAGATATGAACATCCTCAGCAAAATGGAATGGAACCTAAACGTTCTGGATTCGTGGAAGTTTGCTAACTGAGAACGGATGTTCTCGGCCAGGAACTCATCAAACTTAAGGCAACAAGACTGACCTGAATATCCACGCAACTCAGGTTCGGCCAGGTAAGTACTTAAGACGATCAAAAGACTCAACAATGGCTCTGGGATGTATGTGTCGGTATCTAGACCTAGGAATTGATTGGACAAGGATACACACCATTGATTTTCTTCGTTGAACCGGCTGAGGTCAATAGGGTAAGATAGGTCAATGGGTTCACCATCAGGTTTAGAACAGGTCTTCAGGAATGTTTCTTTACTTTCATTGGTGGATTCTCTAAAATAGCATATAATTTCTTCTTCTTAATAGTCTTGGGATATATGGATGAATTCGTCTGGGATATCTAGGGCTTTTTGGATGACAGAGGCTTGAACTGAGCAGAGGATTTTAGACTTAGACTTATTCATAATAACTCCCTCATTGACAGAGAAATTATCTGCGCACCACTCAACAAATTCAGGGCACTGGGGGGTTTGGTTGACAGGGAATAAATGAAAGAAAGATCTAAAAACACCGCAGGTATCTATACCTCGGTTCTTAAGATCTTCCAGTTTTCCCCTGGTGGTTTCAATAGTTTCTCCTATCAGGCTGGTATCAAAAACTTTGGCGTTTGTATCTAACAGGTTTTCTTCTGTCCTCTGACCCATGGCCTTGGGTTCTATATCATCTCTCACCCCTGCCACCTCCATTGAGTCAATTTTTGAACAATACTGAGGGAGTATCAAGGGCCTACCTTGTCTATAGCATGGTCTCATGGCTGATTTGGGCCGGCGCTCTGGATGTGGTTATATATTCGGCAGCTTCGAGGTTTCAAAAAAACAAATCTTTGCAAGTTCATGTGGGCCTCTTTATAGCTTTTTACACAATATAACCTTTGCGCATCTCCGGGGTGGATCCCACCGTAGATTTAAATTTTGCGATCTAAAACCATAGATCTATGGGGTTCTCAGTGCCACACCTATTCTTACTTCATGCATATGCAGCCTGACTATTGACAGGGATTGACTTTCGTTACGACCGTCGATCTGAGCAGACCCTACCCCTCTTCACATAACGAGGTTTTGTTTCCTTCCATGCTACTCCAAATTACAAAATGAATTATAATCGTCGATCTACTTCTACTTACCCAAGCTCTATTGATCAAAATGGCCCATACCACTTTTTGAAATCCGTATTTGTATCTTCATCCTTGTAACTTTGGGACGCGAAATGGCCCTCAGCCGTAGATCTTCTTGGGCTCCAATCTTGATCGTTGGATGTGTCCGAGATTTAAACTATTTCGTAGATTTGAAAAGCGGTTTTCGATTGGGAAGGTTCACCATGCGAAATGGATTGACGCCATTGATATGCCCTATGGTCATCTTCAGCCTTCGATCGAGAATCCTCTTTAATGCCTCCAATGCGTCTAATATTTCCTCTTAGCTCCGCTTCCCCGCTCCATAGTATTTCTCGCTGCTGAGCATTACCCTACGTATGCCATCAGCTCCTTCTGCTGCCTTCTCAACACTTCTCGACGGGGATGAAGGATGTGAGTAAAATTCATACCCAAATTTAATTGAGTGTTAACACTAGGGATACTCATCATTTAACTGGTTTTGAGAGGTGGACTTAAACCAACAAATTTTTAAAAGACTACATTTCACCAATTATTTCACAGTGGCTACTAAAGGAGTTGGAACAAGAAGTAGACCTAGTTCACCTTTACAACCGGGTGTCTCATACCCAGAGCATATTTTGAAAACAACTAGGAAAATCAAAAGGTCTTAGTCATCTCCAGCATTATGTAACCCTGATCAACTAGACTTATCATCACCTTTTTCTGTTTAAGAGGAACAAGATTCATCCTAGTTTAAACCTACTATCCTTGCTAGTAATTTCTAGATCTTTACTTATCCTCAATATTTCAAGAAAGAAAAGACCCCTGGAAAAATCGCTTTATTTCACTTCAAAGTTGGTAAGACTCCTTTTCAGCCAAGTCCTAGTCAATTTTTTCCTTCATTTAAACCAGTCAACTTAAAGATGGTAGCCCAAAATCAACCATTAGACATGATGGATCGACTGGTGGTAGCTAGGTATGCACCTCTAGTTTTACCTCAAGACTTAAATGCTCTCCCTATTGGAGATTACCAAAAATACTTACCTAGGTTTAATGGACAAGGTGAGACCACAACTAAGGAGCATTGTGATGCATTTCTCAGTTATGCAGATAATCAGAATATTGAGGCAAAAGATGTGTGGATGAGGATGTTCGTACAGAGTCTAGATGGAGAGGTCAGAAGATGGTTCAGAGAGTTACCAACAAACTCTATTACTATAATAGAATAGCTTCAGTATCTTTTCATGAGACAATGGGGTGATACTAAGGATCACACATATTACATTACAGAGTTTGGATCTCTAAGAAGGAAGAAAGATGAAACTATAGCTGATTTCTCTAAGAGGTTCAATAAAATGTATGGTAGAATCCCTGCAGAGATTAAACCTTCTGAAACTTCTGCAAAATTCACTTATGCTAATGCTTTTGATCGTGATTTTTCCCTACTCTTGAGAGAAAGAATACCTGTTACTTTACTTAACATGCATAAGTCAGCATTATAAATAGAGTCTAATATACTTGCTTCTAATAGATTGAAGGGAAACTCAGCTCAACAAATTTATGAAAAGAAAGGGTAAGAAAGAGGCAGCTCCAGTGGTTTCAACATCCCACTTTGCAGAAGGTGAAATTGATGAGATGGCAAAACTAGTGAAAATCCTAACAAAAAAACTAAATAAATTGGAATTAGAGAAAAATTAAAATAAACTTGTTCAAGAGGGAGACATAAACCCTAATAATCCAAATCAATTTAGAAGACCGTTTGCACCTCGTTTCATTCCCAGAGAGAGAAGAAATAACGATATACAACGAGAAAGGAGAGAAGCTAAGGATCAAAAGGTGCCACCCCCACTTCAGAATAATCATTATTTATGAAGGAAAAATAGAAGATGAAGAGTTTTTTGAGGATCCAGATCAAGATATGAATTATTTTGGAGAACAATTGACTGAAGGTTTTGTGACTGAGGAGGGTTTTTTAAAACAATAATATTATGATTCAAATGTTTTTGAAACAAAAAATGATTTAAATCTTGAGGTAACTGTTGATATATATCAGACTGATCCAAAGAAAACCCTAAATTTAAGACCAGGGCCAAAACAGGTGGTTCAAAATCCTAGAAAGAAGATAATTTTGCCTCCTAAATAGCAGTCTGATCCAGTATTAGAAAAAAACAGAATCAGGATAAACAAAAGAAGGTTATTGAAGTTGAGGAAGTGAATAAAAGTATGCAGAATTTTGATCTTGAAAATGAATTGTGCAAAATTAAAATCTCCATGCCTTTCACTGAGTTGATAAAGAATCCCTCTTACAAAAATTCAGTCTTAAAAATGATTGGTTCAACAAATAGTCAAGTACCCTCTAACATAGTAAATTTACAAGAGGAAAATCCTAAAATTTTTATTGGATCAACTTTGGCAGAAAAAACTGAAAATGATGCAAGTGCATCTCCTCATTTTTGCATCACATTAACCATTCATGGGAAGATGATACATAATTGCCTTTTGGATTTAGGAGCATCTCATAATCTAATGCCAAAAGCAGTCATGGAGGCTTTAGGGTTAAGCATAACAAAACCTTATCATAACTTGTATGCTTTCGATTCTTGAGCTGTAAAATGTTTAGGAGTGATAAAGGATATGGTAGTTAGTTTAGCTCAGATACCAATGAAAAGTGTAATTATGGATGTAGTAGTGGTGGATATTACACCTAAGTTTGGAATGCTCCTCTCTAGATCTTAGGCCAAGAATCTAGGTGGAACTCTACAGATGGACTTAACATATGCAACCATTCCTGTCTTTGGAGGTGAAAACAAAAGGTTGTATAGAGAGTTACAATTTGCTTATATTGTGACTGATGACAAGAATCCTACAAATCATCCATTGTATGCTGTTGAAAATAATTTGGGTACTTGTATGTTGCACTTTAGTGATGATAGTGATGCTGCTGGTTTATTACAGGTTGAAAAATAAAAATTAGTCAAATGCACTAGAGAACAGGAGGATGAACTTTGGCAAATGTATTTTGATGGATCATCATCTAAAGAAGGTGCTGGAGCAGGAGTTGTTCTGATATCTCCTGGTGGTGAAGTGGTAAGGTTAATGTATAAGTTGGAATTTATTACCACTAATAATACAACAGAGTATGAGGCTCTGTTGTTGGGTTTGAGAGCTGCAAAAGATTTAGGTATTCAACAAATCTCTATGTATGGTGACTCCGAGTTGGTTGTTCAGGAAGTAAGGAATAACTATCAAGTAAAGCAAGATTTGCTGAAAGTCTATAGGAATGAAGTATGGGATATGATAAACAATTTTTTTGTGGCTTTTAATATCACTTATATTCCTAGAGATCATATCCAAACTGCTAATTCTCTTGCCCTAGAAGCCACACATTTCAACATTCCTAAAACAACACAGCTGAAGTATCCTATTGAAGTTACGTACAGACCTTCTGTGCATGATAATATAAAGCAATGGAGAGTTTTTGAAGATGATTTTGAGATAAAAAGGTTTTTTAGAACTGACAGGTGAGTTTTATAATTCCTTAATTGGCCAAGAATAGCATGATGAAATTGAACATTTAGAGGGTGTATTGCAGGTCACAAGATAATTGAGCTAAAAAGTAATTTTATTCCTAAGGGTCTAGTGCCTTTGGAGAGGATTTTTTCAAAGGATGATACCCGTTTAAAACCAGCTATGTAGTCTTCATAATAAAATGTAATTGATTGTAATATTAGCACCAAGGAGCATCCCAGAATATTGAAGGTCTCAAAGGCGCTCACAATAGAGCAAAGAAACAAGTACATCAAGTTATTAAAAGAGTATGTTGATGTTTTTTCTTGGTCATATGAAGATTTGAAGACATATGATACTAGTATTATACAGCATAAAGTACCTTTGAAACCAAATGTTAAACCTTTTAGATAGAAATTAAGGAGAATCAATACTATTGTGTTTCCCATTATAGAAAAGGAGGTAAAAAAATTGTTAGATGCTAAGATTATTGTCCCCGTTCGATATTCTTCATGGGTAGCAAATCTAGTACCTATCAAAAAAAATAATGGTGAAATAAGATTGTGTGTTGATTTTCAAAATTTGAATAGGTCTTAATTGAAATATAACTATCCTTTGCCAAAGATTGAACAAATATTGCAGAAGGTGGTTGGTGCACAAAGAATCTCAATGGTAGATTGTTTTTCAGGGTATAACTAGATTGCAATGCACCCTGATGATAGAGAAAAGATAGCTTTTACTGCTCCTTGGGGTACTTTTATGTATGACAAAATGCCTTTTGGATTAATGTTGCTGGAGCTACCTTTCAAAGAGCTATGGAAATAGCCTTTGTGGGAGAGATGGATAAGTTTGTAGTGATCTATTTAGATGATATTACAGTCTTCTCACAATCTGATGATGAGCACTTAAAACACTTAAAACAAACTTTCCTGAAATGCAGAAAATATGGTTTGTCTCTCAATCCCCAAAAGTCAATTTTGTTGTACAAGAAGGTAAGTTGTTGGGTCATTTAGTTTCAGTTGATGCCATAAGGATAGATCCATAAAGGGTAAAATCTATTCTGAAAAATAGTTTGCCAAGGAGCAAGAAGGATGTCTAATCTTTTATTGGAAAAATAATTTCTTTACGTTGGTTCATACCAAATTTTGCTGAAACCATTAAACAGATTACAACCATGTTGAAGAAGGATCAGGAAGTTAAGTGGACTGCAGAAGCTAAAAATTCATTTGAAAATATTAAGATATCTCTTACGGAAGCACCAGTACTAGTAAGTCCTGATTTTACAAAGGAATTTTTGACTTTTTCTTTTGCATCAGAGGTACTTTAGCTACTATTTTATTACAGAAGAATAAGGATGGACTTGAACAACCAATTGCATTTTTTAGTAAGACCCTTAGAGACTCAGAGCTAAAGTACAACACTTTAGAGAAGCAAGCTTACTCATTCGTAGAGGCATTAAAGTTTTTCAAAATTTATGTTCCACATTCCAAAGTCATTGCTTATGTTCCTAATGCTGCCATTAAGGATGTTTTGACTCAACCTGATAGTGAGGGAAAAAGGGGAAAATGGATTGCCAAAATAATGGAATATGATGTGGACATTAAGCCTACAAAGCTGGTAAAGGGACAAGGTTTGGCTAAATTGTTAGCTGATTCAAATTGAAAAGATTTAGGTCTACATCTCATGGCAAAACAACCAGCACAAGAAGAATTGCAAGCAGAGCAGGAGAAGGAAAGAATTATGGACCACTATGCAGAATCCACATGGTATGCAGATATTGTACACTTTCTCTTGTATTTACAATGTCCAGAACGTCTATACAAGAAAGATGCTAGGTAATTAAAGTTGAAAACTACTAAATATTGTTTGATAGAACAACAACTGTTTTGGATAAGCCATAAATTGAAGAAGTAATCTCTGAATCACATGAAGGTGCTTGTGGGGGACATAAGTATTGGAAATCAACAGCTTATGAAATTTTGAGAGCCAGATACTATTGGCCTTATTTATTCTTCGATGTATGTCAGTAGGTAAGAGCATGCATCCCTTGTCAAAAGTTTTCTAGAAAGCAAAAGTTGGTGTCTTTATCATTAAAGTCTATTGCAATAAATGCCCCTTTTCAACAGTGGAGTTTGGACTCCATAGGGGAGATAAATCCTTCTTCTTCAGGGCAGCATAAATGGATTTTGAAAGCTACATATTTCTTCACTAAATGGGTAGAAGCTATCCACACAAGAAATGCAATAGACAGGGTAATCATAGATTTTATTCAGGAAAATATTCTTAGTAGATTTGGATGTCCCAAGAAGTTATTGACTGATAATACTCAATCTTTTAAGTCTAAAGCTATGGTGGAATTTTGTGAAAAGAATGGGATTGTTTTGAAACACTCAACACCTTATTATCCTCAGGGAAATGGGTTAGCTGAGTCAACTAATAAGAGTATTGTTCAGAGTATCAAGAAGTTATTGAAGTAGAATAAACGATCATGGGACTTAATGTTAAAATATACATTGTGGGTAGACAGAATAACAATTAAAAAGGCAATTGGAACTTCTCCTTTTCAATTGGTATATGGTACTGATGTAGTGTTTCCTGTTCAGCTTGGTATTCCAGTGATGAAATTTCTTCAGGATAGACAAGAAGAACCCAGTGATATTCAAAGAAGAATTTATGCACTGATAGAATTACATTAGAACCGTGAAACAACAGAGGAAAAAGCTCAACTGTACAGGACAAAGATCAAAGAAAGGTTTGATAGAAACATCAAGGAGAACACCTTTTCAAATGGATATATGGTTTTGAGATGGGATGCTAGAAAGGAACAGAAAGGAAAGCATGGAAAGTTTGATAATCTATGGTTTGGTCCTTTCATAGTATCAAATATTCTGGAGAATAATACTTTTGTGTTACAGACTTTGGATGGTGAGGAATTGTCTAATCCAGTTAATGGACGTTTCCTCAAACATTTTTACCATTTTGGAGGTAGATATTGGACTTTCATTGTATATATCGGTGTGAAGAATAGAATAAATACTCCATGACCCAATGGAATTTTTGCAGAGTAGCAGGTAGTTGCAGTTACATCACAGAAGGCACTGATCTACAGGTTCTTGAAGCCTCACAAGGAGGACTTCATCCCGCAGTAGGAGCCATATGTTATAGCTTGTTTTTGTTTCTCATTTTAAAGCATATGCTTGTTTTTTGAAACATAGTTTTGTTCATTTTGAAGTTTGGATTTTAGGTTACTTTTAATTTTTTCTTTGATTTTTATGTTTGTATTTAGGTGACTTCATAGGTTTTTTCCAATTTTGGCTTTACTTAGCAAAATTTATAGTTTTCAGGGGCTTGTAGGATATTTATAGGAATTAAAGGTTCTAAAAAATATCATAAAGTTTTATTTTAATCCATTTAACCAAAGTTAACCCTTTGCTGTGAGTTTTATTTTGAAAATTATTGAAATAGGTATTCTTGTAGCGCAAGCCCAAAAAGTTACAGACGCGCTACAAGAAAATCACGCTATCTGAAAATTATGATTTTTGGCTCAAAGTTTTTGAAATTCGTGCATAGGAGAGGTCATTCACACTTGTTAATGAGTTTGAGATGTGTTTTCGACCAGAGTGATCATTGTGAAAAGTGTTAACAGTTCAGGCAAGGAATCATTAGGGTAAGTTACGGTGGTTTGGAAGTTATGATACATAGTAGTGGAACATTGATAATTATCCATGATGAGGAAAATTTTCCTTGAGTTACACATCTCCTGAAGCGCATGAAGAGCATGCGAGGTCGTGGCAGAGTTTTGGCAGTTTGTAATCAAGGTTTGAAGAAGGTCAGTAATTTAGGGCTTTGAAGGGCGACTGTTTGGCACTATCATGGCGGTCAGAAAAGGATTAAAGAATGAAATTGGACACCTAGCAGATAGGAAAATTCATTTCTAGCAGCTGAATTCACTATTTTGATAGGTAGGAGGCGAATTACTATCATATTCCATGTATTTGGGTTCACATTGACAGAAGATTAATTATGGAGTTTAAATAAGAATGCTAGTGTATAAACCCAATTAATGCTCAATGTCATATTTTCTCGGTCAATTTGTAAATAGAATTAAGATACTTATCAGTTTAAGTGATAAAATCTAGTTCAAGGGTTTAGTTTCTCAACATATCATTTTCTATTAAAATTGCTAAGATTTGAATAGATTTAAAGTCCTTGACTAAAGGGAGAAATTTTAAAGTTTAGTTATCTAAAATGAAGAGGAGTGGGAAAACAAATAGAGATGAACCCTCAGATATGTCTTGGGTTCAAGCTTTCCCAGACTGTGCAAGATTGTTTTTAGAAGTAGGATGGTTAATTTTTTTTGAGAAGACTGATGGGTATCACAAAGAGGTCTCATATAAGTTTGCTCAGTGTTTGGATAAAGATATTGTTGCTTTTGACACCTTAAAGATTAAGTTGACCAGATAACTAATAGCAGAGGCCATAGGGATCCCAGATGAAGGAGAATATTGGTTCAAAAAAGCACCTTTTACCTTTGATGCACATAATTACTTGCTACCAGATGTGGTTGCAGACTGGGGTAAAGGAGTACATATCCAAAAATTCAAACCAGAATGGAGAGAGCCAATAAAAATTCTGCAAAGTTATATCACTTGTGAAGGAAGATTTGCATTTGTTTTTAAGTATCATTTCATATTTTTGCAGCATATTAACCTTGAAGCAAAGATGAATCTTACTTTCTTTTTCCTTAAAAATATACAACAGATATCTAGCAAGGTAAAGGAGCATCAAGACCATACTAAACAATCTATATTTCATCATGGTCTAATAAAGCTAATCATAAGTACTGTGATTCGAAAGAAGGAAAAAACATGGGATTATATTCTATTTTGGTATGGATTTCAAACAGAGAAGGAAGATCAAGCTCAGAAAAGACAGTTGAATAAAGGTCATAATTTGGTCATGAAACTGAAAAGAGAGTCATAGTTGAGATCGAAGAGGATAATGTACCAGAAAAATCTATGACCCAAAGAGATGAAAATGTTAAAGATGAACATTAGACTAATATTGAGGAAAATGAAATATCAAAGGCAGGAATGAAGGATTTGGAGCCCATGGAAGATAGTTTCCATGTAGAAGTAAACCAAGAAGTAAAGGAAAATGTGAAAGAATAGAAACAAGTTCTTATGACAGTACAGTCAGAAGATTAGGAAAATTCATTGTTTGATGAAACTAGTGTTGACACTGAACAGGATGTATAGAAACAGTCTGAAGAAGGGGTAATGTCACAAGGGATAAAAATAAAGTTAGTTCAGCTAGCTTCTATCAAACATCAAGGAAAAAATTTAAGCATGTTAGGGAAAATTGGGGCAGGTTGGAGGCCTAAAACTAGACCCAAGAATAAGCTCAGATTTAATATGAAAAAATTGTTAAACCCTAAACTAGCTCAAAAGAAAATTACAGTGATTGAAGACTCTTCATCTCAAGAAGAGTTAGAAGACAATGAAGATATGAATGTAAAGGAGATGAAGAGTAAGAAACAAATTATTTCATAAGACAAGTTAGCTTTCACTGAACCAAAATTTCAGAGATATTTAAGGAAGTTCAAAAGAAGGTAATATTAGACCATCATCAAGATGATTTAAAGAAGCAGCATTCAGTCATATCAAGTCTTTGTGCAGAGAAAGGAAGGGTTGCAAAGCCATCAACTCAATGCAGTGTTGAATTCAATGAATATTCAGGAGTCCCTGTGGCTATGACAGAGCAATTGGAAGAAGATGAAGAGATTTTTAAGAAATTGAAAATCCCTTGGATGCCAGAAGAAATGCATCCAGTATCAAAAGGGAAGTGCATTGATTCTAAGAATGAGAATTTGCAGAGGAGTACTAAACAGTACAAATATCAGATCAAGTGCCTGCATGAAACAAATGAGGGATTAGTGACTACTAATAGAATATTTAGAGAATATTTAGATGACGTAGATAGCCACTATCAAGAATTAATTGCAGTTTCTAAGGAGGCTTTGAAAAGGAAAAGACAGACACAAATTCTGTATGTAGAACTGAAACAAACCATTCAAGACCTAACACAACAAAATCAGGAGCTTTCAAAAAGAGTTGAAGAGCTGGAAGCTGATCATCAGAAAGCAAGAAAGAAGACTCAAGCTTTAGAAGGGATTGCTCTTTTGGCAAAGTCTGTGAAGGACTTGTAAAGTGCTTTGAGAATAGTGGTTATTAGTTATCTTTTGAAAAATTTAGTTAAATTTGTATGACTATATTCTAATTGAGTAATTCGATAGTATAACCTAAAAGTAGTTTTTTTGATTTATGTAACTGTTTTTAAGAAACCAAGATAAAGTTAAGGCTGGGAAAAGACTGGGGGTTTGGATTTTGTACAAGGGGAGGCTATCAAGCTACTGTTTTATGGAGCTAAGTGTAAAAAACTCTTATGTATTTTGAATGACTGATTATGAAATATATGCAAACTATAAGCCTTGTTTAGCCTATCTGCTGGTTTCATTTTTTATTTGTTTAATCACTCAGTTGATATATTCATTTCTTGTTTGAGGTTATTATTCATGAAATGCTTGTTAACTGTGGATGAAATTCAATGCTGTGATTATTGTTTCTGGTTTATATTTTATATATTATGCATCTCAGTCCTTCTTTGTGCATGATTTAGTGTTTTCCTTAGCCTTGTGAAGTTTTTACCCTCTTGTTTACAAACTACACAACCAAAACCCTAAAAAAACCTGTTTTACTTAATTTTGTTTTATGAGATTGTGTTGGCTTGTTCTTTTGTAGTCTGAGAACAATTTCTGGCACTAACATGGTCGATGAAATAAAAACCTATCCCACTGCTAAACCTGTCAGGAAAAAACTAAGGCAATTACATCCACAGAAGGCCGCGGCTATTAAAATTGAAATAGAGAAACTTCTCAAAGCTGGGTTTATTTATCCTGTACCCCTAATGGAATGGGTATCGAACATTGTCCCTGTCAATAAAAAGTAGGGCACCATTAGAGTTTGTATCGATTTTAGAGATTTGAACAAAGCTTGTCCCAAAGACAACTTTCCTACTTCGCACATCGATCATATTATCGATAACTGTGCCAAAAGTGTCATATTATCATTCATGGATGGATTTTCTAGCTATATTCAGATTGAGATATTACCCACCAATCAACACAAGATGGCATTCATTTTAGCATGGGGAACCTTTGCATATAGGAAGTTACCATTTGGCTTAAAAAATGGTGGAGCCACTTTCCAGCGTGCGATGTCATATGCGTTTCATGATATTAAACATATTGTTGAACCGTACCTTGAAAACCTCCTTGCTCATTCACAGTGACATGAGGACCACCCTAGTCATCTTAGAGAAATTTTCCAGAGATGTCGTCATTATAATATACGGCTCAATCCGCATAAATGTGTTTTCTGCATTGAGAGGGGACGCCTGTTAGGTTTTGTCGTCTCAAGGATGGCATCCGGATAGACCCTTTGAAAATTACCGCCATTTTAGCTCTACTAGCACCAACCAATCTTCTCAAACTCCAAATTTTAGAAGGGAAGGCAAACTTTCTCTGTTGTTCCGTGTGTAATTTTGCAGAGAAAACACATGGTTATATGCGTCTCCTTAAGAAGGAAACTCTATTCTATTGGGATGACCAAGCCCAATGTGCCTTTGATTATCTCAAACATGCTCTGACTCATTCACCTGTGATACACCCCCCAGATTATTCAAAGCACTTTCTCTTATATATTTCTGCCTCCACTACTACCATCACTATGGTTTTGGTGTAGGAAAATCTAGACGGTTAGGAGCACGTGATTTACTATGCTAGTAAGAATCTTATGGATTCTAAAACCCGATACTCACATGTGGAGAAATTAGCATTGGCTATAGTCATTTCTGTTCAAAAATTTTGTCACTACATTTTGCTTCGCACAACCACTATATTGGAAGACTAGAACCCTATGTATTACATCCTAACTCGTTAGGTGCTTGGGGGCAAGTACTCCCGATGGATAGTCATACTACAGGAGTTTGATCTGGAATTTTCCAAAGCCACATCAAAGAAATCCTTGGTCTTTTTTGAGCTCATGTGTGATCTTCCCTGTGCTTCGATGGAATCTGAGCCCAGTGATTCATTTTCGGATGAATTCATTTTCTTGATAAGCACTACTGATCCATGGTATGGAGATTTGCTTATTTATCTCCAAACACAAATATTTCAGCCAAATCTATCCAGTGACGATCGCTGTTGTATCCGTCACCACGCAAAATACTACCTCATCTTGAATGACACCTTGTATAGATGTGAGATCGATTCTATTCTCCGGTGATGCCTCACCCATGAGGAAGCTGAACAAGTGTTGAATGATTTCCACTCTAGAGCATGTGGCAGTCATTTATCTAGGATGACTACAGCCAAGAAAATCCTTCATGTTGGCTATTTCTAGCGTTCAGTCTTTAAAGACTGTCACAAGGTTGTTAAGAAATTCCCACCTTATCAACATTTTTATCCGAAAAAGCGCACGCATCTTGCTCCGCTACACCCTGTCATTGTCGTTGGCCCATTTTCCAAATGGGGGATTCATTATATGCATTGTAAGCCTACCTTAGCCGAGGGGAATGGTTACATCATCATAGCCATTGAATATTGTACAAAGTGGGCTGAGGCCATGCCTACATATTAATCTGTCACACTCATCTAGGGACTAAACACAAGTCTCATAAAAGATTAATAACAATAAGGCATGAAAATGATGTAATTGTGCTACAAAATGAGTAGTCACTCTGTATATTCACACAAAGAATGAGTAATACAATACAATATCATGCTGCAAGCATGAATGAAAAAGCAATTTGAATTCCCAAGGAGGTCATTCGAATTGAATGAGTGAGTCTAGCTTAACTGAATGTAAGCCATAGTCACCACTCAAGTTAACCACTGATCAAAACCCTAGTTGACTCAACTGAGCCCTAACTAAAGTCAGAGTGCCATAAATGACTGAGTCTAACTGAAAGTAGGTTAGACACATGTCATAGCAAGCCAACCAACAAGTGGTAGTGCATCAATGACTCCAATGAATTGTGATGAGGTTAACTGAAGTGTAACTGAATATCAGAAGTGGTTGGAGGTGCCCCTGTTGACTCCAGTTCATTAAATAATCAATAAATAATCAATTTAATGAAGGAATATGTCTTCACTACTCTATTTAACTAATTGTAACCATCAGTTAGCAATATGGGGCATTAATGACACTCAGATCACCCCCAAAGTGCTCCAGTTAGCCTCCCCGAATGTAGGAGAAGGCTAAGTTAGCATCCTTGACTGAAGGTAGGCGTGGGTGTGATCTAGCTAATGTCATATAGTGCTCCTTTGATGTCAATTAAGTCAATAATACTTAGGATAGTGGTTTAACTAGGTCAAATTGACCAAAATGAGTGTGTAAGGTGGTAAATGTCTCCAACACCCCCCCTTAAGATATACTCAGGAGGAGTTAGAAAACATAAAATGCATAAAAATGCTAGGGACCCTGCAACTAAGGCCATAGGTCACCCTGTACAATACTAAAACTGAAAACTAAAAAAAAATTAAGTGAGGAAAAGAGGGAAAACCCAGTGGGAAAAACCCCCCCTCAAGATGAACACTGAAAGTAGTTTGATCACCCTGATGAACTCACCCCCAATAGTGAACGGAGGTAAGTGAACTTATTTTCTAAAAAACTCTTGGTGAAGATGTTTGCAATCTGCTCATCAGTCGGGTAGTATTGCAGAATGATGGTCCTGTCATGCACTAGCTCCCTGATATAGTGCATGTGGATCTCTACATGCTTGGTCCTCTTCCTGGTAAATGAATCTATGGATAACTTAATATCACTTTGATTGTCACAAAATAGGACAATGGACAAAGTATTACCAAGATCAAACTCTGAAAGAATGCCTTGCAACCAAACTGCTTGGATGCAAGCATTCACCGCTCCTCGATACTCGACCTTTGCTGAAGATAATACTATGGCAACCTACTTTTTACTAGAATAGAAAATGGGGCCACCACCAAACATGAATACATATCTGGAAGTAGATTTTTGATCAATAGAATCACCCTCCCAATCGGAATATGTGTATCCAACCAGCTTTAGCTCGGAGTCTACAGCATAGTGAATGCCGTAGGTCTTGGTTCCCTGAATATACTAGAGGATCCTCTTGGATTCCTTCCAATTAATATCATGAGGCTATTGCATGTATATTGATACATAATTCATGGCATAATAGATATTATGCTGAGAATGTGTCAAGTACAACAAGCTACCAATCAGCTGTCGATAAATAGTGCAGTCCATGGGAGGTGTGCTTTTTCCTTCTTCAAGGTTGATCCCTGAGAGGAAAGGGAATGGTGCAGGCCTACATTCAGCCATGTTAAACTTGACTAACAGGTCTAATATGTATTTTTATTGAATGGCCATTATCCCATCAGAATTTTGCTCAATTTTGAGCCCCAAAAATTGTTTTAAGAGCCCCAAATCGCTCATTTCAAAAGCATTGTGGAGAGCAGTTTTGATGGCTGAAATAGAAGCAACTGTGCTACCTGTGACCAGTAATTCATTAACATATACAAGAATAATAATCAAATTATCATCAAAATTTTTTATATACACATTTGTATCTGATCTACACCTTTGGAAGTTTTGCAAGAGAAGGAAGGCATCCATCTTGGAATACCACTCTCTTGGGGCCTGTTTTAACCCATATAGTGACTTGTTTAGCTTGAAAACCAAAGATGGATAAGAGATGTAGCCCTCAGGCTGCTTCATTTATATCTCCTCATGAATATCTCCATGCAAAAAGTATGACTTAACATCCATATGATGCACTTCCCAGTGCTTAGATGCTGAAATTTCCAAAACTAGGCGGATGGAGTCCATTTTTGCAACCGGTGCAAAGGTCTCATGGTAGTCCACACCTTGGACCTGAGAGAAACATTTTGCCACCAGAATTGCCTTATATTTTCAGGTGCTTCCATCATCTGAAACCTTGGTCCAAAACACCCACTTTCATTGAACCAATTTCCTTCCCGGAGGAAGAGAAACTAGCTCCCAAGTAGTGTTTTTCTGAAGAGAATTCATCTCTTCATCCATGGCAAATTGCCATCTCAGATCCTTCCGAGCATGGTAGTAGGATTTTGGGTCTGAAATAATCATCAAATAACAAGTTTCAGACAGCAAATTATCAGGACAAGAGAGCGCAATACCTGCTCTTTGGAAATCAGATCGGGTTCTCCTTGGATCATCCAGATTTCCAATGTTATCTCCTGCAGAGGAGAGTGTTTGTCGGGCCCATGTGGGAAGATGATTTTGTACTTCAGGTTCTGATTAAACATCTGATGTTTTTTGCACACTATTATTATAATTTATAGGATCCAAATCAGGGTCATCACCCCCAATTTCATCATCCAAATATTCAGTAGAATAGGAAGGAAATTCAACAGTTTTCTCCTTCACTAGTTCCACTTCCTGAAGAGGCTCATCGAACTTGACACTCCTTTCAATGATGATATATTTTGTTTTGATATCCAGTAGATTTAAAAATTTTGATTCATCAAGATACCCAATAAACAGACATTCTATGCTTTGTGGTTGCAAATCCCTTCTTTTATCAAGTGGAATTCGGGCTCATGCAGTGGACCCAAACACCCGCAGGTTCGACACATCCGGCTTGTGTACGAAGTATGCTTCAAAAGGGGTCTTCCCTTTCATGGATGAGTGTGGAACTTTTTTGTGAATGTATGCTATAGAATGCATGGCTTCAGCCCACAAATTTTCAGCCAACTTCTTTTATTCTAACATACAGGTGGTCATCTCCTTGAGAGACCGATTCTTCCTTTCCACTACACCGTTCTGCTGGGGAGTGTAGGGAATTTAATGTTGGACCTGAATACCACTTTGGGAGAATATGTACAGAAAATAATTACTAACATAATCCCTACCATTATCATATCTCAAGATCTTGATCTTAAGCCTAGAGGCATTCTCGATCAAGGCCTTTAGTTGAGAGAATTTTTCACATACTTCAGACTTCTTTTTGAGAAAGAAGACCCATGTGTACCTTGAAAATTCATCAATAAAAGTCAGAAGATACCTTGATCCATTCATGGATGTGATAGGAATTGGACCACTGATATCATAATGTATTAGCATCAAGATGCATGTAGCTCGGTTTTCCTTCTCCCGATCGTACTTGTGCTCAGGGTGTTTTCCAACCACACAACCCTTGCAAATTCCAGTGGTTTCCTTGATGACTGGGAGGCCTTCAACCATGGAGTTTTTTTATAATTTCTGCAAATATTTGAAATTTATATGGCAAAACCTTTCATGCCATATCCTACTAACTTCATTTCCATGATTTAGTAGTGCGGTGGGCTTTGCATCTGCCACAAAGTGGGAGAACTCATAGGATTTTGCATGATGGTTTGCAAGGCCTTTAGCAATGAGTTTCTTGGATGCAAGTTTCATTATATCAACATCATTCAAGCTGAAAGATAATCTCTTAGGCACTCCTATATGTGTCATTTGATAGACACTAAGGATATTTGATGCCAAAGATAGTACATACAAAGCATTTGAAAAATAGCCATTCTCAAGATCAACCGTACCTTGTCCTTCTGAAATGATGGTGGAGTCATCTCCCATGTGGATGGGGATGGATTTACCAGTCTCCAAGGATGAAAAGGAGTCTCTTTTATCCATCATGTGGTTTGAAGCTCCAGAATCAATCAAGAGTGCTTTGGATTTCAAAGTGCTTGCCATGAGGGCATGACCTTTTTCATGTTGTGGTTCCCAATCTTGCCGATCTCTCCTTTGAAAGCTTTCCAGAAGATTGATGTGATTTCTCTCAAGGAGAGAGGTAGCTTCATCAAGATTCTTCTTCATGCAGGCATGTTCAGGGTGGAAGCCTTTCCCGCAGTATGAAAATTTGACTTTTTCTTTTCCATGATGCCCTTTCCCTTTGTTATTCTTTGAGCCAAAAGACTCATCATGCTGTTGGTTTTCAAATTTAGGCTTAGGAGCTTTGAATTTAGTTTTTGGGTTCTTTTGCTGATTTCCTTTACCTTTTATACCAAAATCCTATCACTGTCATGTGATAAGACCTTTGACATACCTAATTTCCCTGAATCCCAGCTTCTAGAGTGAAGACTAAATGGTTTTTTATCAGTTTGTCACACAAATTCCCAGCACCGCTCATGCCCCTTTATCTAAGAGCGGTACCCCTGTTCGCACTACTTTTCATTGGTTGTCCACAAGCAGTGCCATTGCCTGTCACCCTTGGTCCATAGGCAGTTATTACCAGAACCACTTTGTTATAGAAAGAGAAGCACGGTACCCTGGGTAAAAAGGGAAAAAGAGAAGCTTCTCGAGACTTCTATATGATAAGCCTCGAGATATATCTTATCCCTACTGTTGTGGGTTATTTGAGCTCGAGATCCCTCATCCTAGGATCTTAGAGGCCACCTCATTCACTCATTTCTCAACCATCTCTATCCATCTAGCCCTATAAATATGAGCTCATAGCCATGGTTGAGGGGAGAACATTGAAGGTATTGTTATGCTGTTGGACTGATTCTTGGCCTAAGACCATTTGGAGAGAGCATAGAGAGCTAGAGTCAAAGCTTTTGGGGATGAAGAGCTGGTTTCATGGAGATGCATGTCAACACTAATACTTGGTTGTAAACTTCTTCATATTTCTATTGCAAGCTGATTTTCTATCCCATATATATTGTTGATGTTTGATTTCAGATATATATTGCTAGATTCCTTAGTCACTAGCATAGATTAGTAGATCATATTCTGGTTGCTTTGATCTGTTTCGTGTTAAACTATTTTGTAGGTACACAAGTGAACTATTAAAGCCTTACATTCTAGATATCTACAGCGTCTAGGGAGAGTTATCAACCTCTGTGATCTATTTGTTCTGGATCTGAACCATTCAAACCAGCGAAACACCTTGCTGTCCGCAGGAGATGAAATATTCTGAGCAACAAATATGGCGACTCCACTAGGGAGTAGTTGTATTTAGTTGTTCTGATCCTCCTCAGTCTGCAACTCTTGTCCGAATCCAGGCTTCGTTTTCTTCAAATATTTACAATCAGATCTACTTTCTCATTTGTATTATTTGGGTTTGAAATTTCCAGATCTATTCAGATCTGAGTCATTTCGGTTTTCTATGCTCTGTTACCATATTCAATTCAATAGTATTTTCCTTGATCTAGTCTATTTTTGACTTGATCCATCGTTCTTCTCGTGTTTTGGAACTTTACAAAGAACTGCATATGTTCTGTTGGCAAGGAGCGGTGCCACCTCTTGTGCTCTGTTAGCAATACGCGGTGCCACGGCCTGAATCCAGTGAGAAAGAAGCGGTGCTGCCTCAAAACCGCCTGTCAGCAACCTCATCTGCGCGGTGCCAGGTAGGCCCTGTTCCAGGACTTTGTATTTTCATTTTTGTGTGTTTTTGAAAAAAAATGCTCCCTCACGGCTAGAAGGCGCCATGAATTGTATATTCTGTAGTCACTTTGATTGTTGTATTCTTTCTGCATTCAAAGAGAGTTTATGTTTCTTGCATTGAATTTTTCATTATTTTCTTTGCTTGAAACCTCTTGCTGTTTTCTGTAGATATTATTCATTGGAATTGGAAATATAGATTTCATTTTCATGTGTAGGCTTTGGTTTGTTTTGGACTTGGAATGCATGAGTGATCCATGTTGTTTTGAGTCTTTCTTTTCTTGGGTGATTATTGTTTCCTTTTGCATATTCATTTTTTTAGTGCTTGGTAGGAAAGATTGGTTCTTCGTTTCCTTGTCTGTTTCAAAGAGAAGTTTTAGTTTTATCTCTCTGTTGCTTTATTCACAAGCTTGTTAAATGATTTTCTTCTTGTTTTGTGCATGATTGTTTGAGATTCTAGATCTTACTTTCATTAAGAAGAAAAATTTGTTTTCAACTTTGCGTGCATTAGAGTTAGATTTTTTTGGGAACGTTATTGAAATCATCTTTCCATTGAGTTTTTATGCATCTTTTTCAAGCATGAAAAGATAGGAAACACTTATGGTTTATTTATGTTTGATGTTCTCTAGATCTCTTCCTTATTTGCTTTGAAGATTGTTTGGGGTGCATTGATATTTCACTTTTCGTTTGAAAAGATAGAATTGCATTTGCATTTGGGTGTACATTTTTGGGAAGAAAAGTAAATCTCTCTCTCTCTCTTAGGTAGAATTTCATTGAAGAGGAAAATTTGCATTATCATATAAATTAGTGTGCATCTTCTTTAATTTCAAGTTTTCACTCCATGGTTCCACCTAAACGCACAAGATAAAATTAACGGTAGTACTAGGTTAAAACTTTTAGCAATTTGAGTGATAAGTTAGAGATGTGTTCGGGCATCGTTAAGTGTAGGAGCTGTCTTTATTTGTCAGCATTACATCATGGGACTCGCGCGGTTCTTCCATGTACCATCAGTATATCGAACGGCCTTTCACATACCCTTGAGGTATATAGAAAGGTACTTCACGTACTCGATTGTATATCAGAAGGCCCCTTGTGTACAGTTATGCATTAGACAACACTACTACCAATTTGAGCTCCCATATACCTTGTGTATATAGGGAGACCCCTTTTAGGAATCCTCAAACCATCTGAGTTATCCTTTTGGCCTGTCTTGTGAGGTTCCTAACTCTTATCCACTCCTTTCACATGTTTTCTTGTTGCTTTTAGTTTGAGTAGTACTTGCTTGTGCATGGTAGTTAGGGGGTTATTAGAGAGTTTAGATGTGGCATCCTCATATGGGACTACCACTCAAGAGGTCCCTTTCCAAGGTGTACCTTTTGTATTCCCTCCAAGTGAAGGTATTGGTCCTCCCTTTATTGCCACTCTAAATCTTCCTGGATTAACTATAGGATTACCGGTCTGGCTGTTTAATTCGGTAATTCCTGCTACACCTAATGTCTCAAATGTCACCTCTCCTCTGGGAGAGGATCGACCTCAACATAATCCTGCTCCTTCTTTGCCGGTTGTGGCTTCATGTCTTTCTTCTTCTTCACTTAACCAAAGCTCTATGGTTAGTAGTCATGTGGGTAAGAAGAAGAAGAAAGGGAAGAGTAAAAAGAAGAAGGATAAGAAAGAGAAAAAGCAACAACCATCTGCTCTTGATGGTGCTCATTCTAAGAGAACACCCGGAAAACCCAAGTTCCCTTGTAAGATTTGCAAGGGGGACCACCTTATTAAGGAGTGTTCCAGTCTCTCCCATGTACAAGAAGAGTGGTATAAAAGGTCCAAACCATCTGTGTCATCAACCTTTGACCATCATGTTGACGATACTCCCTCAACCAGTGACCCATTGGTAAAAGGTCATAAGGGTAAAGTCTTGTATCCTTGTTTGATATGCAAGGCTATGCATCGTACTTTTATTCGTCCAAGCATGGATGAAGCTTCATGTTGGTTGAAAAATATTACTGATCATCAACAGGTGATTCCAACAAGTGATAGTAAGTTATCCCTCGATCCCCCACTGGTTGACCAAGTGGTCAATTCAGATTTATCTATGGTTGATCCCACTCTTTCTTTGAAAGAATTAATTTAAAGTCGTCGAGTCGGTGTCATTACCACCCGATCCCAATCTTTCATTAGAGAGTGTTAAGATTGAAGTAGTCTCTTTGACCAAATCTTCATCTTGTTCTTCTCTTCTAATAGAGAATGAACCAAAACCTATCGAATTTTTTATGCTTCGTTCTAATTGTTCTCGACAAGAGGAAATTTTGTCTGTTTCAACAGAACCCTCTCCAAGTACTAAGGTTATTTCCTTTGACTAGAGTAACCTAATAGAGTCTCGTCTTCATTTGAGTGTTCCTTTCCAGATAGTTGTGAATGTTACTGCTAGGTGGATACTTCGCACTATTGTTGATGAAGGGGCTTCTGTTAGTATTCTATCCTCAACTGCTTGGAAAGCTTTAGGTTCTCCTTAGCTTGTGCCAACCATTGATAAGATACTGGATTTTAATAGAAGACCTACTGCACCTTTAGGGATCCTTCCTCATTTACCTATTACATTAGGCGGGAAAACTGTCTGCATTGATGTTATGGTGGTCCAAGGTCCTTTAGATTTCAATCTGCTCCTTGGACGTGATTATGTTTACACCATGAAGGCTATTGTGTCCACACTCTTTAGAGTTATGCATTTTCCCCACGATGGGAAGATTGTGACTATTGATCAGCTTTCTTTTGTTACACCTGACCATCGCATTACTCCTAGTAATCAGACTGCCCTGAATGTGCCACATGTTCTTGTGGTTCATTCCCCTTCTTCTAGTTAGCTTCTTCCCATCATAGGTAAAATGGGGGGCATGGCTCCAGGCTCTGGACTTCATACTGGAGCGAAGCCGCTAGCTTTTAAGTAAAGGGGGCAACCTACCAACCTCTGGATATCATGTTGGGTAGGAGCAGGTTTTAGAGCATAGTTTACTTTTGGTTTCAAGCTCGTTAGAAAATAAAACCATTCCTTAAGCATATTTTACGCTTTTGGTTTCAAGCTTTCATAAAAATGAAACCATGTCTAGAGCATATTTTACTTTTGGTTTCAAGCTCGTTAAAAAATAAAACCATTCCTTAAGCATAGTTTACGCTTTTGGTTTCAAGCTTGCATAAAAATGAAACCATGTCTAGAGCATAGTTTACCTTGTGGTTTCAAGCTCGTTAAAAAATAAAACCACTCCTTAAGCATAGTTTACACTTTTGGTTTCAAGCTTGCATAAAAATGAAACCATGTCGAGAGCATAGTTTACCCTTTGGTTTCAAGCTCGTTAAAAATAAAACCACTCCTTAAGCATAGTTTAACTTTTGGTTTCAAGCTTGCATAAAAATGAAACCATGTTCCAAGCATAGTTACCTTCTGTTTCAAGCTCGTGTAAAAATGAAACAAATCCCCTTCCCTTGAGTCGAGTCTTCACTTTAGTGTTAGAACTTGAACCTTCTTTTCGCATGCCCGATAGGCTCGTTCTTCTTACCCCCCTGGTGAACATTTTCACATTAGTAACCAGGTTTTTAGGTTGGGTATGGAAGAAGAATTGTCGAATGAAATGAAGCTTGGGGGCATGTCGAGCTGCTAGCAACCATGTTAGGGGTAAGCTTCGCTAGCAATCATGATGGGGGGTAGATTCCAACCTATGTATAGCATGTTAATGGGATTTTTCAAGCATAGTTTACCCATTGGTTTCAAGCTTGCATAAAAATGAAACCAATCCCTGAGCATTCTTTCAATCAATCTTCGAGCTCGTTAAAAACAGTAAGATGGTGTTGAGCTTACTTTTCATTTTTTGTGCTCTAGTTAAAACATCAAAAGTGGTTTGAGCTTAGTTTATTACTTTTTCATGTTCTGAATTCAAACATGAAAAAGGTTAATGGAGTCCTCTTTAAACCCTTTTCAGGCTCCCTAAATACGAAAATATCGTCGAGCGATCTTGTCTTCTTCATGCTTGTTAAAGTATTTGAAGAGTCGTTCGTCTGATGATAGGTTATCTCTTTCTCGGTTCGGATAGGACTATTTATGAGAAAGGAACACTCCAATCCAATCATGACTGGAAGAGTTCTCTAAGGTATGATTTTATACTTTTTCGGGCCTTAGAGACTAAATCATAGGAAAAAGGACCCCCATGGAGTTTTCTTCCGTATTCGTTCAGAACTCTCTAAACATGAACGATACTGAGTTTTCTTTCAGTGGGATCGTTAAATTAAACATTGAGAGGCTCGTTTTGGGAGCGAACCCATCCTGTCTTACGTTCATAAAACATATGGGACTGGACTTGTCTTCTGACAAGCTATATCGAGTGTTTGTTACCCTCTTTGAACTCGTAAAACTGAAAAGAGGCACTCATCGAGCATGATGGGGGAAATAAGAAAGGGAATATTTTGCAAATAATGGTCGTTGTTTGTCATTACCTTTGAACATGGCACTTTTCTGCACAATCATGTCAGTTAATTGGGTATTCAGCTGATCTCCATGACGATACACTTTCATGAGTCATGTCAATCCTTTGAGTCTTTCAAAATAATGCATTGTCCATTGTCGCATTGTGTATCTATCCTATTTAGTCATGCTACCAAGTCATTTTGTCATGCCGCCTGATGTTCAAAGGGAATCTGAAGAAGTCTTACCTCTGCAGTATACACAACCTTTGTGTTAGTATATTTGAGTCAGTCATATGGTTACTATGTTCACATCATTCCAGAACTATGATCCGAGTTTCATGTCGTCGATGTGGGACTCATCATGGCCCTCCTTCGATGAGACTATTCCTATCGACATCAGCTCATTATCCAGGAAATAGTCTTAGAAACAATATTTAGTACCTTGAGATCTATATGACTTAATGACAATTTCTCTCGCTCTCGACATAGGTTCACATCATTGACGTTTGATCGATAGAATCGACTGGGTGTTCGACATCAGGACATCTATTCACACCCAGTATATTGTAATAGAGTACCTTGGGAATCATTGACATTAATAGTGATCTCCCTCGCACTTGTTAACGGTTCACATCATTGGCTAGTAATCAAGTGGTTTCTACCATGTTCGACTTTAGATCATTGTAATCACATGGATAGAATCATACTTTGTGGAAGACGAGACGAAGATCCTGGGTATTTGTTAAAAGCGCTCATTGCTTTTTCCCCAGGTTGAAATGTAGTTTTGTATATCTAGCATGGATCCACATTTGTATGGTCGTGGCTATGCTCAAATTTGCATCTGTATGACATAGATCTATGTTGTATGTCTGGTAGCTATGTCCAAGTTTGAGTCCTCTATCACATGGATCTACGATGTATTCTAGTAGCCATGCTTGTTTATTCCACTCATGGATTGGCCTTGTATTGGTATACAGCTATGATTTTGGTTACTTGCGTCTATGAGTCAACATATTGATGTACTACAGATGCCTACTTGACTGCATGCTCCGATTGAACCAACATTTTCATCTCCTTGCAACGAATTGTTCTCAAAGCTCTCGTTTATTGTATCACTCTAAGACATATGCTTTGGGGGGCATCTTGTTATACCAAAATCCTGTCACCATCATGTGATAAGACCTTTGACATACCTACTTTCCCTGAATCCCATCTTCTGGAGTGAAGACAAAATGGTTTTTTATCAGTCTATCACACAAATTCCCAACACCGCTCATGCCCCTTTATCTAGGAGCGGTACCCCTGTTTGCACCGCTTTTCATCGGTTGTCCACAAGCGGTGCCACCACCTGTAACCCTTGGTCCATAGGCGGTTATTTCCAGAACCGATCTATCATAGAAAGAGAAGCGTGGTACCCTAGGTAAAAAGGGAAAAAAAGAAGCTTCTCGAGACTTCTAGATGATAATCCTTAAGATATCTCTTATCCCTACTATTGTGGGTTAGTTGAGCTCGAGATCCCTCATCCTAGGATCTTAGAGGCCACCTCACCCACTCATTTCTCAACCATCTCTAGCCATATATCCCTATAAATATGAGCTCATAGCCATGGTTGAGGGGAGAATATTGAAGGTATTGTTATGCCGTTAGACTGATTCTTGGCCCAAGACCATTTGGAGAGAGCATAGAGAGCTAGAGTCGGAGCTTTTGGGGATGAAGAGATGGTTTCATGGAGATGCATGTCAACACTAAGGCTTGGTTGTAAACTTCTTCATATTTCTAATGCAAGCTAATTTTATGTCCCATATATATTGTTGATGTTTGATTTCAGATATATATTGCTAGATTCCTTAGTCACTAACATAGATTAGTAGAACATATTCTGGTTGCTTTGATCTATTTTGTGTTGAACTCTTTTTCAGGTACACAAGTGAACTATCAAAGCCTTGCATTCCAGATATCTACAGTATCTAGGGAGATTTATCAACCTTTGTAATCTATTTGTTCTGGATCTAAACCATTCAGACCAACGGAACACCTTGCTGTCCACGGGAGGTGAAATATTTCGATCAACATTACCCTTCAGATCTTTGGGCCTTGAGACATGGAGGGTTTGATCACAGGAGGATCTGATGATCCTCATCTGGACAAGCTTATCATGTTCACTTGTTAGGGACTCAATGAAGGCATTGAGTGTAGGCATCTTCCATCCAGGGGTTGTGAGCTTCCCCACACGGAATGTAGAGACAAAAACTGAATAATCAGCTCCAAGTTTGGAGAGTATGGCGAGGATGAGCTGATCATCCTCCTTCTCCACTTTACATTGCTTCAACAGTAAGACAATGTGCTTGAAATTTGTGAAAAAGTCATTCAAGGTCTCGAAATTGGAAGGCTGGAGAGACATCAATTCATTTTCAAGCTGGTAAAATCTCAAATCATCCTGCTTTCCATACAGGGTTTCCAATTTGTCCCAAATTTCCTTTGGAGTCTTCAATCTGGAAAGATGGAAAAGAAGATCCCAGGAAATAGAGAGGCACAAGAATCCAAATGCTTCATCCTTCTTGTTCAAGAATCTATATTTGTCTATTGCAGAGCCAGGATCTTCCTCAATGTCCATGGTGACCCTATAGAGTCCTCTGGAACATAGCTATATCTCCATGTCTCCTTTCCATGAGTAAATTGAATGGAGTCAAAAGATCTACGGAAGAATCCATCTGAATCTGCTGGAGCGAATGCTTTCACCTATCAAAAACCTGAAAATCACAAAAAAAGGGGCAATGTAAGGTTGGATAGCCTGCACATTTTAGGCTTTCATCACACCCAACATAGTCAATCAAGCAAGCTTGATCAACAAGTTCTTTACTTGGGGTATTAAGTGGTAAGCCTTGGCTTCTGGTGCAGTGCTGGATTTTTGAGCTATTGCTCAATTTTCATGCAAGATCTATCAAAAACCTTGTTTTTGAGAGATCTAATCTTCATCCCACTGTGAGCTCCGATACCATATTAATCTGTCACAGTAATCTAGGGACTAAAATGAAGTCTCATCAAAGATTAATAACAATAAGGCATGAAAATGGTGTAATTGTGATGCAAAATGAGTAGCCGCTCTATATATTCACACAAAGAATGAGTAATAGAATACAAGATCATGCTGCAAGCATGAATGAAAAAGCAATTCAAATTCCCAAGGAGGTCATTCAAATTGAATGAGTGAGTCTAGCTTAACTGAATGTAAGCCACAGCCAACACTCAAGTTAACCACTGATCAAAATCATAATTGACTCAACTGAGCCCTAACTGAAGTCGAAGTGCAATAAATGAACAAGTTTAACTGAAATTAGGTCAGACACATGTCACAGCAATCCAACCAACAAGTGGTAGAGCATCAATGACTCCAATGAACCCCAATGAGGTTAACTAAAGTGTAACTAAACATTAGAAGTGGTTGGAGGCGCCCCTGTTGACACCGGTTCATTAAATAATCAATAAATAATCAATTTAATCAAGGAAGGAACCTTCACTGCTCTATTTAACTGATTGTAACCATCAGTTAGCAATATGGGGCATTAATGACACTCATATCACCCCCAGAGTGCTCCAGTTAGTCTCCCCGAATGTAGGAGAAGGCTAAGTTAGCATCCTTGACTAAAGGTAGGTGTGGGTGTGATATAGCTGATGTCATCTAGTGCTCCTATGATGTCAATTAAGTCAATAATACTTAGGATAGTGGTTTAACTAGGCCAAATTGACCAAAATGAGTGTGTAAGGTGGTAAATGTCTCCAACACTACATATGCGGAAGATGGTAAGACTGCCACTCTCTTCCTGTTCAATCATGTCATAGCTAGATTCGGAGTCCCGTGGTCCATAGTTCATGATCATGGATCTAATTTCCGTAATCAAATGATGGAGGAACTAAGTGCCAAGCTAGGTTTTTTCCATGAAAACTCTACGCCCTATTATCTGCAAGCTAATGGTTAGGTGGAGGCCATTAACAAAGTTTTGAAAACTATGCTTCGTCAAATGGTTGGAGACCATAAATCCAACTAGAACCATATCTTTTTCTCCATTATTTGGGCTTATAAGACTTTGATGAAAATAACTACTGGTTTCACACCTTTCCAGCTTGTCTATGGACTCGAAGCAGTCTTGTCGATTCAATGTCAGATTCGATCCTTGAAACCTGCTGTCAAACTTCTCCCAGACACTTATGCAGAGGAAGAGAGATTTTTGTACCTAAATAAACTTGATGAAACTAGGAGAGATGTTGCCTTGGCTAATGAGGCACACAAGAAACGCGTCAAGGCGTAGTATGATAAATCTGTCCAACCTTGTGCCTTTAACGAGGGTGACCTAGTTTTGACTTACAATCAAAGATATGACAAACTAGGGAAAGGAAAGTTTGAATACATGCGGTACAGTCCTTTCATTATTTCAAAAGTTTTAGAGAAAGGGGCCTATGAGCTTGTAGACTATGATGGAATCCCTTTAGGGAAACCTTGCAATGGTTTGTACCTGAAGAGGTACTATTCCTAGATCTCTCTCGGATAGTATCTTGTATATATGTATATTGCTTGACTTTTAGTGTGCTTTAAGTATTTTCAATATGGTTTTGAGTCTAGTGTCCGTATCTGTTTATACCATGTTTTGGTCGTACAGAACAGATGGCTTTCTACAGCTTCATTTGCTGGTGCTTGCCACCACACCTTGAATCTTACCTCAGCTACTTGGGTTCTTTATTCCCCAGCTTATGATTTGTTCAGCTCAGGAGTGGTTTGTATTGGTCCCGCTACCAACAACATCGCCGAGTATCGAGCAGTCATAGGTCTTCTGACTGAAGCTGCCTCCCAAGATGTTTGCAACTTGGTAGTCTTGATGGACTCTCAACTCGTGGTTTGTCATCTAAACCATGTTTATACCATTAGCAATCCTGTGCTTCTCCGCCTCTTCTGGAGGGTACACTTGTTATAAAGGTCGTTTGAAACTATCACCTATAGGCATATCCCTAGGGAACATAATGTAGTTGCCGACTCATTAGCTAATTACATCCTAGATTGGCATATTTCCCATTCGTGACATGAAAATCAAACTTGGTTCATTGTAAATAAACAATTAAAGACACATAAAAATCATGTAAAATACATTCACCATTTGAGACGTATAAACATCAGGTAAAAGTCTGTATATATATATATGAACATGTTTTACAAAAAATAGGTCACGAGACCTCATCTGAAGCATGTAGGCTTTCAGGTAAAAATCACCATACAAAATCCTGAAGCTATCAGCTTTCAGTGGATACATCATGCACACATCGTCTAGTGATGCTCGTGGTAGCACATCACTACACGAGATACTCTATGTAGCAGTATGCTAAACTGACCCATTCCTTCCACTGTAGGTCTTTGATACCTCAGAGGGAGGTCATCAATGGAAGCATCAGGGATGTCTAGGGTCAACCTCTCTAGGTTTTCCTCTAACTCCCCGGTCTCATCGTCACCCTGTGGTACGAAACGGGATCCGACTCGTTTATCCAATGGGGATACTCCCCTAGGTCATGCTGCTCTGACGTCTGCATGAAAATATTCAAGTCTCGTTACTTAACATAAAAAATATAAAACATCAAAAACATAAAAATGCTATTTCCATTTGAGGGTTTTTTGCTTCTTACTGATGTCACCTCACTATCTGCCAGGTGGGAGGGGTAGGTCAGGGTCACCGGTGAATTCAATGCCCGCATATGCATAATCCTCCACCATGAGGATCTGATCTCTCAACCATCGAAAGAATGGGTCACCGAACTTTACCTTCCCCCTGCTCTCTCCAGTACGTGCCATAATCTAGACCCACCTCTACATGCGAGGGTCCCACACTCTTAGCTCTATAAATACCACCTGGGTTCTCATATGTGGAACCTACTTGAAAAAGAAGTAAGCTAGAATGGAACTGAAACCAAATTACTTTAGTTCCCCCTGCCGATACTTGGTCAGCTGATCCTTGAAGATTAGAAGCATGGCTTCCACCCAGTTAAAGACTGTAGGTGCCATGGCCTCTATGGCATAGTGAATATGTGCTATAGACACCTAGTGCACTCCTTGGCTTCCCACCAATCTCTGTATGGTAAATAATACAGTCCGTAGAGGTCCATCCATCACTACTTTTATGAGGATTTTCTTCCCCGATGTCCTTGTCCCAGGAATACAGTGATGGTCTATCAACTCCTGTGTAGTGATGTCCCCTCCATGGGAACCAGTCAGCGAGAAGGGAGCACCCCATCTCGAAAGGCCAATAAGGAAGTAGATATCCTCTACCTCAACTGTCAAAATGTGAGCACCAACCTCAAATTTTTGTTGCTCCAGATTCCACATCCGGAGTATATGCTCTAGCAATTGCTCATGCGATACCATACTGGGTGTCTGAAAGAATTTTAAAAGTCCGCGGTCTCTCAATGCGGCTATGTAACCTGCATTTCGCTCGACAAAGGCGTCGTCGTTATCATGCTATCTCTCTTTCCATATGACCATTTTTTATCAGTAAGAACCTGCCAAAAACAATCACAAGACTCATTAGAATCATTCTTAATCATCCAAATCAAATGAAATGAGATAGTTTATCTTGTGTGATTAGTTTTACTTCTCGACGTCCGGCACCGCCTTTGCTCTATGTTTTTGGTGTGGTTCCAGCGAGGTACCGCTTATCCGCAAGGGATAAGAGCAGTGCCCACTCCCATGATTTTAGGGCTTGCCATACAAGTCCAAAATACCATTAAAAGTCAAAATTGAAGACATAAGATGAAAGAGTAGGGTCTAGGCTATTACCTGGAACTGACGGTGCTCTAATTCGACGGTGGAAATTCCTGATATCAACAACTAAAAATATGGCTAGGAAAGTGCTCCAAATGCTCTCCACTATGGGTAAATAGTAAAACATTTTTATTTTTCACTATTTACATGACTTTTATAAACATTTTTGGGTTTGGAATGCTATAGTTTTATTTTAAAATCATTTATTACTCAAAATCTATCAGTCATAATCCTTTAATGTCAGTTATTGGGGCATTTAACACTTGTTTTTGAGTTGTTGCAGGATAGAAGAACAGTAGCAGTAAAGTTTTGGGAGTTCGTTTTTGACTTTTTCGTACTACCATAAAACGAAAAAAGTCTTTGAGCGTTTATTGCGACACTTTGGTCACGCTCTCGAAACTTAGTATCAAAGGTTCGAGTCCATTTCTGATTATTTTCAGGCTCGTAAAATCTCTCATTGTGAAAAGAGACCTAACGGAGTCTTCTTTAAACTCTTTTCGGGCTCCTTAAATATGAAAAGATTGTCGAGCGATCTTGTCTTCCTCACGCTTGTTAAAGCATTTGAAGAGTCGTCTCTCCGACAGTAGGTTATCTCTTTTTTGGTTCGGATAGACTATTTATGAAAAAGGAACACTACAACCAATGATGACTGGAAGATTTCTCTAAGGTATAATTTTATACTTTTTCGGGCCTTAGAGACTAAATCATATGAAAAAGGACCCTTTGGATTCTTCTTCCATGGTCATTCAGACTCTCTAAACATGAATGATGCCAAGTTTTCTTTCATTGGACTCGTTAAATTAAACATTGAGAGACCCTTTTTTGGGAACAAACCCCTCCTCTCTCAGGTTTGTAAAACATATGAGTTTGGACTTGTCTTCAGACGAGCTATAGTGAGTGTTTGTTACCCTCTTTGAACTCGTAAAACTGAAAATAGGAATTCATCAATCATGATGGGGGATATGGGAAGGGAATCATTTTGCAAGTAAATGGCAGTAGTTTGTCGTTACCTTTGAACATGGCACTTGTCTGCATATCATTTCAATCAATTGGGTATTCATCTGATCTCCGCGATGATCCACTTTCATGATTCATGCCACTCCTTTGAGTCTTTCAAAATAATGCATTGTCCACTGTCACAATGTGTGTTTGTCTGGTTTAGTCATGCTTCCAAGTCTTTTGTCGTGTCTCCTAATGTTCAAAGGGAATTTGAAGAAGTTACCTCTACAGTCACAACAGTCTCTGTGTTAGTACTTTTGAGTTAGTCCTATGGTTAATACATTCACATCATTCTAGAACTATGTTTTGAGTTTCGTGTCGTCAATGTGGGACTCATCATGTCCCTCCTTCGACAAGACTATTCCCATCGACATCAGCTCATCATCCAAGAAATAGTCTTAGAAACAAAAACTTAGTACCTTGATATTTGTATGCCTTAATGACAGATTCTCTCGATCTCGACATAGGTTCACATCATTGACATTTGATTGATAGAATCGACTGGGTGTTTGACTTCAAGACATCCATTCACACTTAGTAGATTGTACTAGGGTACCTTGGGAATCATTGACATCAATGGTGATCTCCCTCGCACTTGTTAATGGTTCACATCATTGATCGATAATCAAGTGGTTTCTACCATGTTTGACTTTAGGTAATTGTAATGACATAGATAGAATCGTACTTTGTGGAAGATAAGATGAAGACCCTGGGTATTTGGTTAGCGCTCATTGCTTTCCCCAGGTTGCGATGGAGTTTTGTATATCTAGCATGGATCCACATTTGTATGGTCATGGCTATGATCGAATTTGCATCTGTATGACATAGATCTACGTTGTATAACCGGTAGCTATGTTCAAGTTTGAGTCCTCTATCACATGGATCTATGTTGCATTCTAGTAGCCATGCTTGTTTATTCCTCTCATATATCTACCTTGTATTGGTCTGCAGCCATGAGTTGGCTACATGTGTCTATGAGTAAAAAATATTGATGTACTACAGATTCCTACTTGACAACATTCTCCGACCAAGCTGACATTTTCACCTCGAAGTGACAACTTGTTCTCTCAAATCTCTCTCTTATCGTATCCCTCTAAGTCTCATGCTTTGAGGGGCATTATTTTATACCCAAATCATGTCACCACCATGTGATAAGACCCTTAACTTCCATGTTTTCCCTTAATCCCAACACTTAGAGTGGAAACCTACTCTGTTTGTCAATTCTACTTGAAAAAACTCAGCACCGAGATTTCCCTATGGCCCATGAGTAGTACCTTGCTCAACACCACCTGTATCCTATTTTCAAGAAGCAGTGCCATCGCCTATGGTCTTTGGTCCATAAGTGTTTCTCATCTAAACCACTCTGTCATAAGAGAAGAAAAGTGGTACCCTGGGTAAAATGGGAAAAAGAGAAGTTTCTTGAGGCTTCTAGATCATGAGCCTCGTGTCCTCCCTTATCCCTATCTTTGTGGGTTAGTTGAGCTCGAGATCCCCCATGGTAGGATCTTAGAGCCAACTTACCCACAAATCTCTCAACTATCCCTATCCATTGAGCCCTATAAATACAAGCTCATGTCCGTAGTTGAGGCGGAGAACTATAGAGGTATTGTTATGCTATTGGATTGATCACTTAGCCCAAGTCATTGAGGATCATAGAGAGCAAAGTTGGAGCTTATGGGGATGAAGTGTTTGTCTCATGGAGATGCTTGTTGACACTAAGGCAACGGTTGTAAGCTTCTCTATACATTATTAATGCAAATTTGATTTCCATCCCACATTACTATTGTTTTGATTTCACATGTACATGTTGTTAGATTCCTTAGTCACTAACATGGATAAGTAGATGATTTTCTGGTAGCTTTGATGTGTTTCGTGTTTGATCTATTTGTAGGTACACAAGTTCACTATCGAAGTGGCATTCTAGGTGTCTACGACATTTAGGGAAGGTCTTCATCCTTTGTCATTCACTCTTTTGTTCTGGATCTGAACCATTCAGACAAGAGGAACAACTTCTGTCCGTAGAAGGTGCAATATTCCTGATTACAATGTATGTATTTCTTAAGGTTTTAAACTAATAATGTGTGAATAACTTCTTGAACCTAGCTACTATATGAAACATGAAAACTAAATATTGTTTTGATGCTCCTCAATCTAAACCCTCTATACTTGTACAATTAAAATTTATATTTGGGAAAACATAATCATTGAGGGCATGGTACATTGACATTGTAGTACCAAGAAATGAGATTAATATCATCTTGTGTCTTTGTTCTAGACTCCAACAATTATTGTTGAAATGGACAAATTTAAAATGAAAGCGACATTAATAATATGACTATTTGGGGGCATTTGTATAAAATGTCATCAAAATAAGTTATCTAGGATGGAAAACCATGATTCACATTTTGGAGGCATGAACATGGTAAGATTATTTCACCTAGAACACTTCGAGTCTGTAGTGTCCAAACATATTTTGACCACATCAAAAAATTAGTGTTCTTAATGTAACCATTTATTATACCATTTTCTTACATATTTCTCCAGGATTAGTCTCCCCTGCTCTACAACCTACACCTAACCCCCACCCCCTCTCTCCCAACCCCTAGGCCTCTCCCTCCGTCCTATTAATACCCCACCTATAACCCTACCGCTAGTATAACCCCCCACTCTACCCCTTTCCCTAACCTCTAAGCTTATGTTTAGTGTGCTTAATATTTTAGATTAATAATGTATGAATATATGCTCGAACTTAGCTATTATATGAAGCATGCAAACTAAATGATTAGTCTGACGCTCCTCTATACTCATACATTTGAAATTTAAATTTAGGAAAACTTAGGCATTGAGGGCATGGTACATTCATGTTGTAGTAGCAAGACATGAGATTAAGATTGTCTTGCGTGGTCGTTCTAGGCTCCATCAATTGTTTGTGAACTAGACAAATTTAAAATAAAAGTAACATTAATAATATGACCATTTGGAGGAAGTTGTATAGAATTCAATCAAAATGAGTTATCTAGGATAGATGACCATGCGTCATGGTTTGGATGTGTAGACATGATGATATTGATCCACCAAGAACACTTCACGTTTGTAGTGTTTGAACATATTATGACCACATTAGGATTTTAGTGTTATTTATGTTACCTTTTATTATACGTATTCCTTATGTCTCTTTCCAGCATCAATAACCTCTGCTTCACCACCTACCCCTAACCCCCACCCCCTCTCTCTTTGCCTTCGTTGATCCCCCCTGTAACTCCCCCTTTTCTACCAACCCCTAGTACTCTCTCTTCTTCCTAGTAATCCCCCACCTACAACCCTAACCGTAGCATAATTCCCCGCTATCCACCTTCCCCTAACCTCTAAGATTATATATGGTGTGGTTAAGCTTGGATATTAAATTAATAATCACATGCGTGGAGAACTTCTAGAAGCTGTTATATGAAGCTTGATAACTAATTGGCTTGCTTCTCCTACATCTAATCCCTCTATACTTGTACATTGGAATTTATATTTAGGAAAATTTGAGGATTGAGGTCTTGGTACATTCACATTGTAGTAGAAATACATGAGATTAATATCGTTTTGCATGGTTGTTCTAGACTCCAACAAGTGTTTGTCAATTCCATAAAATTAAAATGAAAGAAACATTAATAATATTACTATTTCGAGGCAATTGTATAAAACATGATCAAAATTAGTTATCAAGGATGAATTATCACGAGTCACTGTTTGGAGGTGTGGGCATGATGAGATTGCTACATCAATTCCATTTCAATTCTGTGGTGTCTAAAAATATTGTGACAACATTAAGAGTTTAGTATTCATAATGTAGTTATTCTCTCTCTCTCTCTCTCTCTCTCTCTCTCTCTCTCTCTCTCTCTCTCTCTCTCTGATCAGTCTCCCCTAATTTTCCAACTTCCCCTAACTCTCACCCTTCTCTTTGTCTATGCTTACTGTTGTTATAACATGTTGTTGTTGATTTCCTTATGAAACGGGTTGTTATATTTTTATTCTCATCTCATAAACTAATATTTTACAAAATCTCTTGCTAAGGTGTAGTTTTTGGATTTGACCATTTCTTCAAAATTTAATTAAGCACATGCATTGAAATTCAAAACCTTTCAAGGGCGCATTTTTACAATGCACACATCCTTTGAAAGGAATATGATGGTGACACTTGTTGAAAATTAAACAATTCAAAGATATTGGCAAGGGATACAAAATATATTTTTATTCCTCCTCAACCATTTATCAAACCCACTAGTAAAACCGATATGTCACCTTAAAGGACATCTAAACTTATTAATTCTAATTTCCTACACTTAAATTTTAATTTCAAAATTTAAATGTGATTACTATACCTACTTAGCATGTTTGATTTTGTCTAAAGATTGGATCTTTATCCACATTGAGATGAGATAACCAACGAGTAAATCATCGAACTCCTTTTGAAATTTCATCATGAGAATACAACTGCTTTAACTCTACCTCAGTTACATTTGTCTCTATTAAGGGAAAGGAAATACTGAAGGTCACAAATCTGAGTTCTAGTAATTAAATTACAAAGTGAAATGCCACCTAGAAACAGTTTAGAAGATTCTGAGAAGTAGGGTAATATGGACGTAAATCTTGAAATATTCATTGACCTTTCTAAAGATTTTTTCGACCCCAAATTTACTTTTCTAGATTAAAATCTTTGCAAATTCCCTCTAAGTAATCTACACAGGGTTTTTCCATTTTGAATTTTTCTTGGGAATGTGGTTTAACACAATGCATCCTTCCTTCAACTTTTCTCATGCAATATTTTGTTATTAAGTGTTTGGAATGGTACAACCCATTGACCCTGTTTGTTTTAATCTCTGAAGGAATATATAGACCTTTTTCGATATCCCTTCCTAACATTACTAAATGTTAAACTTGCCAGAGCCCCATCTTTGCAAACTAGAATAATATTTCATACATTGGTTCAATAGTTTATCTGTTGAATGACAAAACATTTTGATACTTCAATGGAATTCTAAAGTTGTGGAAAACCAAGAGATGAAGTTATCCCTGTAGAGGTACGTTTTTTCTAGAATATTTTCAACACATGGCTACTATGCTTATTTGGGCTTGGGTTATGATGATTACTCTACCGTTGATGAATTGATTATTATCTCGATTGGACAAATCTTTACTCCATAAAAATACCAAGTGATAAGGTTTTATTTTTTGTCATTCCCGTCGAATGCTATCCCTGAATAGTTTTGTGGTTTTATCTCTTTCATTTTTTTTCCATATATAAATCATATTTGATTGATTCAATCATGTACTGTCAATACCCTCAATTTGAATATATTTATTTAAAGAGATTGACTCTTGAAGTTAACACATTTCCTGAAATTGAATGCCCTCAAATCATGATGCCATATGCTCAAGGTTTTACTAAATTCATAGATACCTTTTTTTCTTAATGTCCATAAGATTAGTCACAATGTTTATCCAAAAAGGATGCCAAAACAATTTTGAGCCATGCTACAGATAAGAAACGAGTGCAAAGTAAGAGTCTGGTCATTATATATTGATTGCACTATATTGATGATTTATGGTTTTGAATGGAGACCTTACTTGTTACTAGTTTATATATTTCCAAGATTATTTTATATGCTAAACAAAGAATAGCTAGTGATGAATCACATTTCTCATACAAAACACTAAAGGGATATTGCAAACAAAGTTATTCCATATCTCGACTCATTTATTGAGGATAAATTAGAATCCTTACAAATACGTGGCAGAACAAAAGTGATTACATAAGAAGAAAATATATACATGATGAAAAACCTTCTAGTGTCAGCGTAGAAAAAATGTTGCAATGGGATATTAGGGGCAAAAGAGTTGAAGGAAAAATTTAAGGCTGTTATTGAAATAGGCCTTCGATCCTTGTGGACCAAAGATGGTATTTTATACTATTTTCAATTTTACACCAATAAATTCAAAGCTAAAAAAAGGACATATTGGATCTAGTCCAAGACATCCCAGCTCTAGGTTATGAGCATTTTTTATCCTTGTCGATATGAGAATTGGCATCGCATTTTGTTTCCATACTTAATCTTTTGAGATCCTAAAATCACCATTATTAAATGGCCATAATTTCATTATCTTTTTTATTTTTTTCTCCCCTTTTGTAATTGTAAAATATTACTACAAATAGTCACATATTATGGGTGTAAATCATAATGTCTTCGGGGGCATATTAGTAGCACTAATTGCAAATGCATGGCTTAATGACATCATGTTAAGCAAACAACTATAAGCATTGAATGAACCTAAGAAAATGTGGGTATTTCTGTTTTTTCATGTTTACATATTCCATTTCTTTAAAAGAATCTAACATGTTGATCTATAGTCATTTTATTGCATGATTGGTAACATTAGGTGTTTTCGTGTAAAATTTTTGGATAATATTGTTATACTATTGATAGCTATTTTTTCCTTATTAATTTTCCGCAAATTATGTTTCCACATTTTTGAATTAATGGATTATAATAACTTAATTTAATTGAAATCTCATTATTACTGTTGCGACTTTGAATTACTTAGTTTGTATTTAATTGAAATCTTGTTATTGCAATAATTAAACTCTCGTTATTATTATTTAATTAGAAGTCACATAGATTATTCTTTGGGTATGTTATGTTATTATTCGTATCTACATTGGAGCTTATACCATTTGAAAAAAAAACTTGAAAAATATTTAAAAAATCTTTCAATTCATTTCATTTAAATTCCATAATTGTAGATTGAAGCCTTTTTTCCATTTCATTGAGAGTTGCAAGTCTCTGTCTACCACACATGGAATATGATCAGGAAAAGATACACTTAATATTCATATTGGAATCAAAGTGTACAAAGGTCTTTTAAAACAATTCTATGTTGTTATGTTACACCAAAGATAAGAAAACCAAAGAGAGAAATTATGTCTCAATAAGTAAGTTGCCAAAATACAACACTTATCCTTATATGAGACAAAAAAAAAAACCAATATGTCCACAAGATTGTCGCCATAGAAGAAGAACAAGAAGAACATAGTTATTCTGTATGCAGAACGATCTGGGGTCCATTAAATCATTGGAACAGTGGGTTATGGGCCCACATATGGACTGATAACGTCCATGGCAGAAACAAGAAACATTTTAATATTTTTCCACTAAATTTAACTCTACCCAAACTAGCAGATTCCAAACTTTGCAGCGAACTCGAGTTCACAAGAATTTCTCATCCAGTCCTTCTAGTTTAACTTCCGTGCACTTCACCCAGTGAAATGCTATGTAGGTTGTTGATCATTTCTGGTCTCCAGGTTGACTACTCGTACTTGATCCTCGTCTGGTCTGCACCTATTTTTTATTATTATCAATTAACCTCTTAATCCTCTTGTCTGCACGATATCGTTCATTTGTGGGTTATCGTCCCCTCGATCCTTACAGTGATCGATGGTGAACAACTTACAGTTCCATCTCTCCTTCGTTTACATGCAGAATCTTCTACGTTTTGATACAAATTAGTACAGGGGGGCAAGAAAAATCCAATCCAATCTGCTTTACCCAGGAATACTGGGATTCTAATTTTAGCATATAACATTATAAAAAACCATTAAAGCCTTTCCAGAAATGCGGATTTCTCTTGACTTTGTGGAACTCTATCTTTTGTGCAAGTTCACCAGCGAGATCCTTTCCCCGATGTTGACATGTCTTCTTACTTTGATATAGATCGTCCAAATTCTTTCAAATGAGCCGACTGCAAACTCTGCCCTCTGGGTTGTTTGAACAGACAATCGATTAATCAAGCTTGACACATCTTCCCCAAACTTGATCTCCTTCGTCGGATCTTCACATCATCCCTTGACTAAAATATAACCTCCATTAAATTCATCACTCTGACTTTATGGCCTCGTTCCAGTCTAACTTTGGGCTTCACCTGCAACATCGTATAAACAAGGAATCGATATTTCTAATGATCGAAGACTCAATGTTTTACATTGTAAGTTAGAAAATTCTCATACTCCTACACACATAGTTCCATCCAATACTCTGAGCAACCTCCAATTCTCAAAAATCCCCAAATTCAGGCTACGACACACACATATTAATCAAGCATTTGCACGGGTATTCAAACTATCAATTGATTCATTGATACAAAGCTACAAAGATATTCAAACTATCAACATTTCATACATTTCTATAGAGACAATCATAATTTTATTTCTCACTTCACACACAAGGAAGTTGATACAAGCATGATTACTTCTTCTGGACAAATTCACATTGTTTAGGACACCTTTTCCAGATTTACATTGTTTTTGGCTACTTCTTATCCTGAATCGCATTATCTATCTCTCTCTTCATGCCTCATAGTTTCATGCATTTATACTATAGGATTCATGAACCAATTCTGGTTCAGATCCTTCATACATTCAATACACTCCTAATTCATAGCAACTAAAACCTAATTTTAGTAAAATACTTAACCCTATTTCAATGAATTTCTCATGAGAGACTTGATCATCATTGAATGCAACCATTTGACATGGGATTAGTTACATGACTCACCTAATGACACACAAATTACCTAGTGACTCATTGTCCATCTAGAAGCACACTTAAAACATAATATTATTTACAATATTTCATCAAAGAACTTTAATTCAGAAGATGAAAACCCCTAAGGTATTGATTAAACATTGGACTCGGGTGGAGAGTAGTATGCTCCTACATTAGACTCCATAGGAAGGGGAAAAAAAGACCTATAGGTCATAACCTTCAATCTTCAGTATGCTTGGATTCCGAATTTTATGCAACTCTTCTGGTTTCCATACTTTTCGCTGCAATTCTCCACTAGCCTTGCTTTTACAATCTTACTTGGTCGCTCATATTCTATTGATGCTTTGATTTCTTACTTTCCTAATGTAAATATCCATTTTCTCTTCATGTGTTCTCTAATACACTTTCACCATCAACATCCTCATATTCTCTATTTCAATATCCATTCTATCCTTTGGATCCTTATTTCTATATACTAGTTACTGGATCCCTTCCTTTCTTATATCTTCAAGATTTTTCCTCTCATCTACAATTATACTTCTGCTGTAAGGTATTTCAAGATACTCTACAAAATCATTTAGGTCTGCCATTCCCTTGCAATGTTGTACACTTGACTGGTGCAATAAAATAATATATCATTACAAAACAATTCTATGTCAAGACCTTCCATCTTCTCCTCTCAAATGTTGCAACTAAGCATTTTTATGTTTGTAATCATTAAACGATCCTCCTTATCAATCCTTGGATTGAGAAACCAGCCTTCTATAAGCTTTAACTCTTCATCATAATTCTTGAAATCAGAAAGTCTCTCTTTGTCTTCATTCACCGATTTCGAAACAACAAGTTCTTTTAGGTATTGATCACCTTTTTGAAACAATATTTCCTCTTCCTTTTTCATGACAGATTTTTCATTATGTCTTTCCTCACTTCCATCAATACTTCTTGTCATTCCTTTCTGAAACATTGTTGTTTCATCCTTTTCTATTTTTAGTTCATTTTCCAGAACGACTTCAATTGACTACACTTCATCCTCTAATCCTACACATGAAATTAAATCATTAATTTCAAGAATACTTAATTCAATAGGTACCTCAACTTATTCTTTTGCTTGGTGTTCTTCAATTGGATTTATGGCGCTGATTTCCAATTTCTCTATTTATTCACTTCATTGGGTAAGGAAATCATTAGAATGCTTATATTCATCTTTCTCTTGGTTGTATTTATAGTCCAATCTTCTTCTACTTTCAGCAAAAAATTCTTCTTCCTGTATCTCAACAATATTATTATCAAAATGTGTGAGTGTTATCCTTTGGCTATCTTCATGAGCTAAATATTGTTTACTCATTGTAGCATCAATCTTCTCTAACTGTCTCTCAACAATTTCTTCATTCAATGGTGTAGGGTATTCCCCTATGGTTGCCTTTATGAGACCATGTTGTCTCATTATCCATCTTCGAAACAAACTTCTAGCTTTGTCCTCCTTCAGGGATGTAAGAATCTATCATTTCTTTTTCTTCCTTCACCTCTTCAAATGGATTTCCATATTCATTGTCCTTGAATACATACTCAGTCAAGAACTCCTCTATCTCAGTTATCTCTTCTAACAACTTCATTTCTTCACCAACCTGCATAAACACACCATCTAAGTGTTCTTCAATGCCTCCAGTCATACACAAACCATTAGATTTAAAAACATAAGACTCCTCATCTATAGTCTCATTCATATCATCTTCAGGTAGTTTTGAACTTATCAGAGAGTTCAAGAAATCATCTACAATCTCAATTTCATCATCCTCTCCAAGCAAATGACCATGTTCATGTTCACAATATAAAACTTCTATCTTAGACTCAATTGTCCTGAGTTCGTCCTTCAATATGGTAGACATCTTTTTCTTTAGCTTTACATGTAGTGAATTCCATCTCACTTCATTTTTCTTCATTATTCAGCCATACCTCTGGTCCTTTTTCTGTAGAAACATATCCAAACAACTAAGTTGCAATCCTATGTCAAGTAATTCTCTGTCATACTCCTCTTGAATCATCCTGTTGATGTATTTTACCTTGACATCTTTTCTTCTGTTGTGGCTTTCTTTTGATCCTCTGTAATGACTTTCAGTAGTCATTGTCTCCATTTCCTCTCTCTTTCTCTTTCTCTACGAAATTCATCTTGTTCACTTGGGCACTGTCCTCAAGCATTCTCTCAGCAAGTCTTCATACCTGGGACTATACCTCAACAAGATATATCTCCTCAAGCTTGTCCTTTTGGTATCCTTGGTTCTTCTACTCTAGAAACTATTGAGTAAATTTCTTTTCTCCTCTTGGATTCTACAGATCCACTTCTTCTCTAAGAATATTCAACTTGTCCCCTTCTTGTCCAAATTCTATTGGATCCTTAGGTTCTGCCACTGCTTTCTCTTTCCTCTAAGAGTTTACAAAACCTTCATCAAGAATGCAATTATCCTTGATACAACTCTCTAGTTTCCACCGCTTTTATCAAACCTTTCCTGTTTGCTTAAAAAAATCTTATAACTAGAGTTAAATAAAACATCAATCAGTATATACCTTTATGGCTCTTCCTATTTTAATAGTCCTCTTCCATTTGTATAGTGGATGGAACATCTTCCTTGTCTGTAATTTGTTTTCCAAGGTTATTTATAATCATAAACTGAAAGCAAAAAGACCATTACCGCATTCAACCATCGAACCCTTCTATGATACTACTTGATGTATAATGATCTGGGGGTCCATTAAATTCTTGGACCTGTGGGTTATGGACCCACAAATGGACTGATAACATCCATAGAAGCAAAAAGAAACCTTTTAATATTTTCCACTAAATTTAACTTTTCCACAAACTAGTAGATTCTGAACTTTGCAGCGAACTGGAGTTCACAAGAATTTCTCGTTCAGTTCCTCTAGTTTAACTTTCGTGTACTTTTTTTCCTCCTTTCACACACCTGGGGGTTAAGCGCAGCAGAAATATTCAAGCTGCTAGGTGTGTCCTTGGGGAAAAGTCTCAAGTCAAGTACTGCCACTTGATCTTAACTCATCCATTTAGGACAAAATCCTAACGAAGCCAAGGGGGGTGGTCCCTAAGAAAGAGTTCAACTAAGGCTCTTTGTTAGGAGTTTTTTGGTAAATAATTTTGTTGCAATACTGATGGAAAATTGTGTAAACATTCAAAAAAATATAACATGAGTATATAAAGAATAATATTGACAAAGCTGATAAACACATGAAAATAATATTGTTATGCACTCATATCAGTGCCAAATGGAGTAAAAAATGCTGTTGAAAAGGAAATGTTTTGCAATGTTTCTTGGTTAGTTTTACTTAATAAAGATGAGTTTATTTAAGGGAAGAAGGATTCTTGATATACTTATGAATTACTGAGAATATGTCCATAGAGATAACAAAATTGGTTCCTCACTCGAAAATGTGAGATGAATCGAAGTCTCTGAGAAGGTGTTCAACACTACACCAACAAGGGTGTAGCCTAATTGTATCTCGAAGTCATTGTTTAGTAGTTCCCGCTTCCTTTGAGAAATTTTCCCAATAATGTCAAAAGGCATTCTGCTGGATTTTCACAATGTTTAGAAGGTTTTGGGTTTTATTACTGTGACTTAATTATTTATATGTGAAGAATTGATCAGTCTGCATTCCTTCTTTTGGTTATCCCAAGGCTAAGGGCGTACCTGCGATGGGAAAGAGAGCATACACCAGAATGGAAAAATGTTTGTTCCAATTCTATACTAAAGAAAAAAATATTGTGGTAGCAAAATAAAAACTAAAGCCTAAAAGAATCCACAAGCTGTGTCTCACTTTCTGATCATCCACCAATAATCGACAAGAAGCCTTTGGTTGGTGGAGAGAGCATACTTCGTGGAAACGAGTGAGGGAAAAAATTATTTAAAAAATTTAAATGATGGAAATGAAAATAAAAAACTAACTAAAACAACCTTCAAATAAAGCGAATTGTATGCATGTGATTGTTAGAAAAAATCAAGCGACGAAAGAGACACTACCAATCCCCCAAGGTGGAATGAAGTGTGGGAACTGTGTATCCCGCTTACTTACTTTATTACTTATGATTGCAATATCAGAAAAATGAAATTAAAAGATGTCTTAGACCCTATAAACAGGTCTAAATATTTATACAACTTTATGGAGTGAAGGGGAATGAAGAAGAAAGGAAAATTGAGGGTTTTTTGATGTCCCGGAAAACCCAAAACTAGGATTCTGAACATAGCTTTCTCATCTTTTTATTTGTACCTGCTAAAAAAACCGAGTGAAATTATTATAATATGATGGAATGAATAAATAAAATATAAAAACTAAAACTAATTTCAGTACTTGCAAAAGATTGGAAAATTTTACTAGTTTTTAAAGCACCGAAATGACAACTTTAGATACAACAAACGATGATTATTTCTAAGCACTTATAAATGTAAATTATATGATATGCTAAATAAGTATATTGAAATTATCAGACTTTTAAATAATATATATCAAATTTTCATATTCAAACTATGTAACCGGAAAGAGGAGAGAGAATTGTTTTGAGAAGATGGAAACCAACTTTAAAAGCTCGCTTGATCTTCTTATGAAAAATTTGGAGACCCTGTAGAAATAAGATTAAACTTGAGATATTTTCAAAGAGGAAAAAGATACAACTGAGTTCAACTCCTCCTTTGAAAATGTAATCTGCAAAACAAACCTATGAGAAACCACAACATAAAAAGTTAGATCTAGTGTACTCAAAAACATGAAATGAGAAAGAGTTGAAATACAACTGAATATGAACAACTACTCTCCTATCTCTTGAAATAAAAAAAAAGCAGTAATCAAAGTACAACCGTAAATTCCTACTCTATGTGTCTTAAGATGACCATCTAAGCTAGATCTAATAGAAACTTAAACAAAAAGAAGAAACTCGGAAATTCAACATTGTCACCTCAAATATTCTCAAGAAATCATCTCATAACACAAAGTGGACCTCTAAAGTATGCAATTGTATTCATCAATATAGAAACAATACAAAATGATAGAGGTTCTTTGCATCCATCCAAATGAGGAAGAAATCCTCACTTAAATAGGAAAAATGAGAGCAAACCCCAAGGGGGTGAATTTTCCAAATGATGGATATTTTTTAGATGATTGGGGGAGAAACTAGAGTGAAATAGTGGTGGTAGATGACACCTCTCATAAGTTAGTTCACCCTCGCCTCTTTCTTTGGCATATATACAACAAGAGGTGAGCTCTATCATGTATAAATGTGCCCCTCTAAGGAGAAATTTACCCCCTCATGGATTTAATTGGAATGAAGCCGATTTGATATTGATTTGATCTCAAATTTCCCCCGACATCATCGTTAGTTAACCCATAACATGTATGGGACAAGTTCCCACTTTTTCTCCATATTTTTCCTTTTTTCTAATTTTTTATTCACTTTTTCCTTTTTTTGGAGAGAATTTCACTTAAGTGATAAATAATCACTTAAAACTTAGGAAAAGTGGGTTTAGGGGTTAAGTGGGGGATATGAGTTCAAAAAAGAGCATCCGCGTGACCAAATTGGATCCCTAAGCCCAATTTTATGACCTTTTAAAATTTTACAATTAAAATACACCTTAACGATGATTTTATTAAAAATCTAAAAAATAAAAAATACTAGGGTGGACTTATCGGATGTTCACGAAACTATGGACATATGAATAGTGTGGTATAATGCATAGACCCTAGTATTTAATAACCTTTTTGACAAATTTTTTACCAAACTCACCATCCTGACTTTGGAGGATTTTGAGTGAAAAACTTGAAAATTATATGTCGCTTAAACAAACATCATATAAGTAACAAGGGAAGAAACACTCAAGGATGATGACCTTGATGACCAAGTCTGAGAGGGCCAAGCCTTTTACATAAAATAACCTCATGCTATGTCATTTATTACAATTCCCTCAAAATGGTGTGAACATCCAAAAGAGGTGACAACTGGCCCTCATGAAACCACAGAACTTTCGAGCACTGAGTAAGAACAAGTGATTTGTTTCGATCCTTGGTGGATCACTTGAATAATCCCCTAAGTGCAACTTAGTGGATAAAATATGGATCCAACTATGGGATGTGTGCTTGATCTGGTCTTCAAGAAAGGAGAGGATACGAGAACACCAGAGTCTCTAGATTATACACCCTATAAAAACATCTCAACTTGACAAGAAATTCTTAGTAGAAATTTTTTTTATGAAAAGAACAAATTATCCAAAAGTCGCTTTATTGAAAGGAACCCAAACTAATTAATGAAAGAGATTTTTATTCATAAGTATACACAGGAAATGCATAAAGTAAATGCTCACTTCAAGGAGCTTATTTTCCTACTCTAAGCAAGCTAAGATAAATATCTTAAGTAAAATCAAATATCCAAGGTAACCACTTAAGTATTTTATAAATTTTAAACATTTTTTCCTTGTATTTGGTTACCATCCGAAGCAAGGAAACATTATTCAAGAAATTCAAACTTGCATGAAACTTCAACATGGGAAGGTTTGATGGGAGATTATAACCATGGAGAAGGTCTTTGAACTACTTCTCAAAATGGAAAGTCCTCTTGCAAGCTTCTTCTATCCAAGATTGGATAGGACTGATGTTAACATTTGCCATGATGAGGCATGTCATCATGCTCATCAAAAGGGATTACCGCATTCAAGCATCGATCCCTTCTATGAAACTACTTGATGTATAATGATCTGGGGGTCCATTAAATTCTTAGACCTGTGGGTTATGGACCCACATATGGTCTGAGAACATCCATAGAAGCAAAAAGAAACCTTTTAATATTTTCCACTAAATTTAACTCTTCCCCAAACTAGTAGATTCAGAACTTTGCAACGAACTGGAGTTCACAAGAATTTCTCGTTCAGTTCCTCTAGTTTAACTTTCATGTACTTTTTTTCCTCCTTTCACACACCTGGGGGTTAAGCGCAGCAGAAATATTCAAGATACTAGGTGTGTCCTTGGGGAAAAGTCTCAAGTCAAGTACTGCCACTTGATCTTAACTCATCCATTTAGGACAAACTCCTAACGAAGCCAAGGGGGGTGGTTCCTAAGAAAGAGTTCAACTAAGGCTCTTTGTTAGGAGTTTTTTGGTAAATAATTTTGTTGCAATACTGATGGAAAATTGTGTAAACATTCAACAAAATATAACATGATTATATAAAGAATAATATTGACAAAGCTGATAATCACATGAAAATAAGATTTTTATGCACTCATATCAGTGCCAAATGGAGTAAAAAATGCTGCTGAAAAGGAAATGTTTTGCAATGTTTCTTGGTTAGTTTTAATTAATAAAGATGAGTTTATTTAAGGGAAGGGGGACTCTTGATATACTTATGAATTACTGAGAATATGTCCATAGAGATAACAAAATTGGTTCCTCACTCGGAAATGTGAGATGAATCGAAGTCTCTGAGAAGGTGTTCAACACTACACCAACAAGGGTGTAGCCTAACTGTATCTCGAAGTCACTGTTTAGTAGTTCCCGCTTCCTTTGAGAAATTTTCCCAATAATGTCAAAAGGCATTCTGCTGGATTTTCACAATGTTTAGAGGGTTTTTGGTTTTATTACTGTGAATTAATTATTTATATGTGAAGAACTTATCAGTGTGCATTCCTTCTTTTGATTATCCCAAGGCTAAGGGCGTACCTGCAATGGGAAAGAGCATACACAAGAATGGAAAAATGTTTGTTCCAATTCTATACTAAAGAAAAAAATATTGTGGTAGCAAAATAAAAACTAAAGCCTAAAAGAATCCACAAGCTGTGTCTCACTTTCTGATCATCCACCAATAATCGACAAGAAGCCTTTGGTTGGTGGAGAGAGCATACTTCGTGGAAACGAGTGAGGGAAAAAATTATTTAAAAAATTTAAATGATGGAAATGAAAATAAAAAACTAACTAAAACAACCTTCAAAGAAAGCGAATTGTGTGCATGTGATTGTTAGAAAAAATGAAGTGACGAAAGAGACACTACCAATCCCCCAAGGTGGAATGAAGTGTGGGAACTGTGTATCCCGCTTACTTACTTTATTACTTATGATTGCAATATCAGAAAAATGAAATTAAAAGATGTCTTAGACCCTATAAACAGGTCTAAATATTTATACAACTTTATGGAGTGAAGGGGAATGAAGAAGAAAGGAAAATTGAGGGTTTTTTGATGTCTCGGAAAACCCAAAACTAGGATTCTGAACATAGCTTTCTCATCTTTTTATTTGTACCTGCTAAAAAAACCGAGTTAAATTATTATAATATGATGGAATGAATCAATAAAATATAAAAACTAAAACTAATTTTAGTACTTGCAAAAGATTGGAAAAATTTACTAGTTTTTAAAGCACCGGAATGACAACTTTAGATACAACAAAAGATGATTATTTTTAAGCACTTCTAAATGTAAATTATATGATATTGTAAATAAGTATATTGAAATTATCAGACTTTTAAATAATATATATCAAATTTTCATATTCAAACTATGTAACCGGAAAGAGGAGAGAGAATTGTTTTGAGAAGATGGAAACCAACTTTAAAGGCTCGCTTGATCTTCTTATGAAAAATTTGGAGACCCTGTAGAAATAAGATTAAACTTGAGATATTTTCAAAGAGGAAAAAGATACAACTGAGTTCAACTCCTCCTTTGAAAATGTAACCTGCAAAACAAACCTATGAGAAACCCCAACATAAAAAGTTAGATCTAGTGTACTCAAAAACATGAAATGAGAAAGAGTTGAAATACAACTGAATATGAACAACTACTCTCCTATCTCTTGAAATAAAAAAACCAGTAATTAAGGTACAACCGTAAATTCCTACTCTATGTGTCTTAGGATGACCATCTAAGCTAGATCTAATAGAAACTTAAACAAAAAGAAGAAACTCAGAAATTTAACAATGGCACCTCAAATATTCGTAAGAAATCATCTCATAACACAAAGTGGAACTCTAAAGTATGCAATTGTATTCATCAATATAGAAACAATACAAAATGATAGAGGTTCTTTGCATCCATCCAAATGAGGAAGAAATCCTCGCTTAAATAGGAAAAATGAGAGCAAACCCCAAGGGGGTGAATTTTCCAAATGATGGAGATTTTTGAGATTATTGGGGGAGAAACTAGAGTGAAATAGCGGTGGTAGATGACACCTCTCATAAGTTATTTCACCCTCACCTCTTTCTTTGGCACATATACAACAAGAGGTGAGCTCTATCATGGATAAATGTGCCCCTCTAAGGAGAAATTTACCCCCTCATGGATTTAATTGGAATGAAGCCGATTTGATATTGATTTGATCTCAAATTTCCCCCAACATCATCGTTAGTTAACCCATAACACGTCTGGGACAAGTGCCCACTTTTTCTCCATATTTTTCCTTTTTTCTAATTTTTTATTCACTTTTTCCTTTTTTTGGAGAGAATTTCACTTAAGTGATAAATAATCACTTAAAACTTAAGGAAAAGTGGGTTTAGGGGTTAAGTGGGGGATATGAGTTCAAAAAAGAGCATCCGCGTGACCAAATTGGATCCCTAAGCCCAATTTTATGACCTTTTAAAATTTTACAATTAAAATACACCTTATCGATGATTTTATTAAAAATCTAAAAAATAAAAAATACTAGGGTGGACTTATCGGATGTTCACGAAACTATGGACATATGAATAGTGTGGTATAATGCATAGGCCCTAGTATTTAATAACATTTTTGAAATTTTTTTTACCAAACTCACCATCCTGACTTTGGAGGATTTTGAGTGAAAAACTTTTAAATTATATGTTGCTTAAACAAATGTCATATAAGTAACAAGGGAAGAAACACTCAAAGATGATGACCTTGATGACCAAGTCTGAGAGGGCCAAGCCTTTTACATAAAATAACCTCATGCTATGTCATTTATTACAATTCCCCTCAAAATGGTGTGAACATCCAAAAGAGGTGACAACTGGCCCTAATGAAACCACAGAAATTCCGAGCACTGAGTAAGAACAAGTGATTTGTTTTGATCCTTGGTGGATCACTTGAATAATCCCCTAAGTGCAACTTAGTGGATAAAATATGGCTCCAACTATGGGACGTGTGCTTGATCTGGTCTTCAGGAAAGGAGAAGATACGAGAACACCAGAGTCTCTAGATTATACACCCTATAAAAACATCTCAACTTGACAAGAAATTCTTAGTAGCAAAAGTTTTATGAAAAGAACCAATAATCCAAAAGTTGCTTTATTGAAAGGAACCAAAACTAATTAATCAAAGAGATTTTTATTCATAAGTATACACAAGAAATGCAGAAAGTAAATGCTCACTTCAAGGAGCTTATTTTCCTACTCTAAGCAAGCTAAGATAAATATCTTAAGTAAAATCAAATATCCAAGGTAACCACCTAAGTATTTTATCAATTTAAAACATTTTTACCTTGTATTTGGTTACCATCTGAAGCAAGGAAACATTATTCAATAAATTCAAACCTGCATGAAACTTCAACATGGGAAGGTTCAATGGGAGATTATAACCATGGAGAAGGTCTTTGAACTACTTCTCAAAATGGAAAGTCCTCTTGCAAGCTTCTTCTATCCAAGATTGGATAGGACTGATGTTAACATTTGTATGATGAGGCATGTCATCATGCTCATCAAAAGGGATTATCTACTGATAACTCTGTGTGTAAACCCAAAACTACTCCAAATCACAAGGAACATCTTTATGCGAAGACGATGGATGAAAAAAATATTCAATTAGTTGCACCAAATCAAACTCTTCACTGCATTTGTTCTCCAAGTACTCATTAAGATACTCAAGTACAATTATGACTGATCATATGAAAACTCGGATTTCTCTTCTTACATCTTTCATAAGTCTCGGAGTAGACATTCTCCTCGCTGGACATATCATAGATGGGATTTTCTATAATATTTTCAAAATTCACATAGGTTAGATTTTCAATACTATTCCAATAGTAATCCTCTGCATATATGTTAGATATGAGAGATTCCTTATCACTGGTATCAAGTCCCTGGCTACACTCTTCATTAAAACAATCTTCTTCAAAATATGGGTTTCAAAGATATCACATGGTACCCAACTTTCCCAACCTTCAATGCCACATGAAGAGCATGGGGGAATGTCATCACACATTTTATAGTCATTATGATTTTTTTCATAAGTATCAATCTCTGTAATAGTTTCATCCTCGTGCCAATCTGAGAAAATGTTATCATTATTACTAAGATGGTCCCCAAGACATTCCAAATCCTCAACATTTCATGCCATGGAAACATGAGGAAGGTCTGTGACCATATTTTCAATCAAGAGCTCCTTAGGGGTTTCTGTAAAATTTTCTTTATAATGTAGATGGGAAATACAACTGTCATCATTTTTACTAAAGTATTCAAGTAGTAGCTCTAAATATTCAATGATTTTTACTATGGTGAAATGAGGTGGCTCTTCTTTATGATATTCTATGTTTGGAAAATAAAAGTGAAAGTTTGCTTCAATTAATTTTTCCAAAGCCTTCATACTACCCCTACCATCATGCCACTGTTTCAAAAATATCCATAGGAAGCTAGAAAGGGAGGTGATACACTTGTTTGGAAGTCCCTCATGAAACCACCAACATGCATCTCCCTGAAGGGAACCAACGAACACTTGCATCATGGTGTCTTCATACAAAGCATTGAATTCAGCTAGAAATTCAAGAAAAGACTTGACATGAGAGATTGTTGAATCACGATTTCCATGAAATACATGCCTCCATTTATATAAAATCGTCTCACCATCATGAAATTTAGGAAAACCTGATATGTTTAAGAAATCAACAGGTTAATAATGTTTGGTGATATGAGTGCCCAATTTCTCTATTAACTCATTGATTTCGGATATTAGTAGCATGTACTTGATGTACCATGAAATATACCTTATACTGAATAGGAGGAGATGTCAAATGACCTTTGACTACTGTACTATGTTGAAAAGGATCATCTACACACAATCAGTCTCAACAATTTTATGAGATACCATGCTTTTATCCCTTCAATAGATTTGCCATGTGGAAATAAAAATGCATCATAAATCTTTCACAAAAATTTCTCTTTTTTTTCTTTTATTTGTAAAATGGAAAACTTAGTGGAGTCGCTAGAAAAATAATCAAAGATCTACTCTAATCACTCATCAAACAAATCAAAACAAAAAAATAAAGAAAACAAAAGTCGTAACCCGGGAATAGAAGCTAGATTTATCCCCGGCAACGGTGCCAAAAAGTGTTGCCTCCTTTCACACACCTAGGGCTTAGTGCAATAGAAATATTCAAGCCGCTAGGTGTGTCCTTGGAGGAAAGTTTCAAGTCAAGTACTTTCACTTGATCTTGACTCCTCCGTTTAGGTCATACTGCTCATGAAGCCAAGGGGGGTGGTCCCTAAGAAATAGTTCAACTAAGTCTCTTTACTTTTTAGTTTTTAATGACGAAATTAAGTTGTTTTAGGAGTTTTCTGGTAAATAATTTTGTCGCAAGGCTGATGCAAAATTATTTAAACATTCAACAACATATAACATGAGTATATAAATATTAATATTGACTAAACTGATAATCATATGAAAATAATATTGTTATGTACTCAGATCAGTGCCAAATGGAGTCAAAAATGTTGTTGAAAAGGAAATGTTTTGCAATGTGTCTTGGTCATTTTTAATTATTAAAGATGAGTTGATTTAAGGTAAGGGGGATTATCTATATAAATATGAATTACTGAGAATTTTTTCAGAGAGATGAAAAAATTGGTTCCTCAGTCGAAAATGTGGGTTGAATCAAAGTCTCTGGGAAGGTGATCAACACTACACCAACAAGAGTGTAGACTAACTGTATCTCGAGGTCACTATTCAATAGTTCATGCTTCCTTTGAGAAATTTTCCAGATAATGTCAAAAGGAGTTGTGCTGTATTTTCACAATGTTTAGATTTTTCTTTTATTTTATTATTGTGAATTAATTATTTAGATGTGAAGAATTGATCAGTGCACATTCCCGCTTTTGGTTGTGCCAAAGATCAGAGTGAACCTGTGATGGGAAAGAGCATACACCGGAATGGAAAAATGTTTGTTCCAATTGTATACTGAAGAAAAAAATATTGTGGTAGAAAAATAAAAACCAAATCCTAAAAGAATCCACAAGCTGTGTGTCACTTTCTGATTATCCACCAATAATCGACAAGAAGCATTTGGTTGGTGGAGAGAACACACTTCATGACAATGAGTGAGGGAGCAAAATTATTTAAACAATTTAAAATATGGAAATGAAAATAAAAAAACTAACTAAAACAACCTTCAAATAAATCAGATTGTGTGCGTGTGATTGTTAGAAAAAATCAAGCGACGAAAGAGACACTACCAATCCCCCCAAGGGGAATGAAGCGTGGGAGTTGTGTAGCCCACTTGATTTATTTATTACTTATGATTACAATATAAGAAAACTGAAATTAAAATATTTCTTAGACACTATAAATAGGTCTAAATATTTATACAACTTTATGGAGTGAAGGGGAATGAAGAAGAAGGGAAAACTGAGGATTTTTTATATTCTGGGTGACCCAAAACTAGGATTTTGAAAAGAGATTCCTCCTCTTTTTATTTATACCTTCTAAAAAATAGTGATTTAAATTATTATAATATGATGGAATGAATGAATAAAATATAAAAACTAAAACTAATTTCAGTGCTTGTAAAACATTGGAAAATTTTACTAGTTTTTAAAGCACCGAAATGACAACTTTAGATCCAGCAAAAGATGATTCTTTTTAAGCACTTATAAATATAAATTATATTATATGTTAAATAATAATATTGAAATGATTAGACTTTTAAATTATAGCTATCAAATTTGCATATTCAAACTATGTAACCAGAAAGAGGAGAGAGAATTATTTTGAGAAGATGGAAAGCAACTTTAAACCTGGCTTGATCTTCTTATGAAAAATATTGGAGACACTATATAAATAAGATAAAACTTGAGAGATTTTGAAAGAGGAATAATACACAACTGATTTCAACTCCTCATTTGAAAATTTAACCTGCAAAACAAACCTATGAGAAACCCATGCATAAAAAGATAGATGTAGTGTACTAAAAAATAGGAAATGAGAAAGAGTTGAAATACAACTGAATATGAACAAATACTCTTCTATATCTTGAGATAAAAATACTATTAAGGAAGTTACACCCAAAAATTCCTACTCTATGTGTCTTAGTATGACCTTCTAAGCTAGATCTAATAGCAATTTAAATAGAAAGAAGAAACTCAGAAATTTAACAATGTCACCTCAAATATTCGTAAGCAATCATCTTATAACACAAACTGGACCTCCAAAGTATGCAATTTTATTCATCAATATAAAAACAATACAAAATGACAAAGGTTCTTTGTATCCATCCAAATGAGGAAGAAAGCCTTTCTTAAATAGGAAAAATGAGAAAAAACCCCAATGGGGGTGAATTTTCCAAGTGTTGTAGCTTTTTGAGATGATTGGAAACAAACTAGAGTGAACTAGAGGTTGTATATGACAAATCTCATAAGGTAGGTCATCCCCGCTTCTTTTAGTGACACATATACAACAAGAGGTGAGCTCTATCATGGATAAATGTGCCCCTCTAAGGAGAAATTCACCCCCCTCATGGATTTGACTGGAATCAATCTGATTTGATCTTGATTTGGTCTCCAATTACCCCCAACATCATCCTTAGTTAACCCAAAACATGTCTGGGACAAGTTCCCACTGATTTAGGGATGTGTTTTTTCTCCATATTTTTCCTTTTTCTAATTTTTTATTCACTTTTTTTCTTTTTTAAAGAGAATTTCACTTAAGTGATAAATAATCACTCATAACTTAGGAAAAGTGGGTTTAGGGGTTAAGTGGGGGATATGGGTCCAAAAACGAGCATCCACATGATCAAATTGGTTCCCTAGGCCCAATTTTATGACCTTTATAAATTTTACAATTAAAATACACCTCATCGATGATTTTAATAAAAATATAAATATTAAAAAATCCTTGGAGGGACTTATCAGATGTTCAAAAAAATATGGACATATGACTAGCATGGTATAATAGATATCCCCTAGGATTTAATAACCTTTGGGAGAAAAAAAGTTACCAAACTCACCATTCCGACTTTGGATCAGGATTTTGAGTGAAAAAAATTGAAAACTATATGTCGCTTAAAATAGCCTCATATAATTAACAATGGAAAAAACACTCAAGGATGATGAACTTGATGACCAAGTCTAAGAAGTCCAATCCTTTTAGATAAAAGAACCTCATGTTATGCCATTTATTACAATTCCCTCGAAAGGGTGTGAGCATCCAAAAGAGGCCACAATTGGCCTTGATGAAACCAAGAAACTTACGAGCACTGAGTAAGAACAAGTGATTTGTTCTGATCCTTGGTGGCTCACTTGAAAAATCCCCTATGTGTGACTTAGTGGATAACATCTGTCTCCAACTGTGGGATGTGTGTTCAATTTGGTCTTCAGGAAAGGAGAGGATACGAGAACACCAGAATCTCTGGATTATATACCTTGTAAAAACATATCAACTTGACAAGAAAAAATTAGTAGCACAAGTTTTATGAAAAGAACCAATGATACAAAAGTTTCTATATTGAAAGGAACAAAAACTAATTAATGAAAGAGAGTTTTATTCCTAAGTATATAAAAGAAATGCATAAAGTAAATGCTCACTTTAAGGAGCTTATTTTCCTACTACAAGTAAGATAAAATAAATATCTTAAGTAAAATCAAATATGAAATGTAGCCACCTAAGCATTTTATCAATTTTAAAGGTTTTTTCCTTGTCTTTGGTTACCATCTAAAGCAAGGAATCATTATTCAAGAAATGCAAACTTTCTATAAAACTTCAAGATGGGAAGGTCGGATGGGAGATTATAATCATGGAGAAGGTCTTTAAACTGCTTCTCAAATTGGCAAGTCCTCTTGCAGGCTTCTTCTGTCCAAGATTGGATAGGGATGATGTAAACATTTCTATGATGAGGAAGATCATCATACTCATCAAAATGGTTTATCTGCTGAAAACTCTATGTGTAAACCCAAAAATGCTCCAAATCACAAGGAACATTTGTATGTGAAGATGATGGATGAAAAAAATTCAGTTAGTTGCACCAAATATGACTCTTCACTGTATTTATTCTCTAAGTCCTCATTAAAGATATTCAGGTACTGTTCTTACTGATCATATGAAAACTCTGATTTCTCTTCTTTATAACTTTCATAAGTCTTAGAGTAGAAATTCTCCTCGCTGGACATATCATAGATAGGTTTTAAAAAATATTTTCGAAATTCACATAGGTTGGATTTTCAATAATAGTACAATAGTAATCCTCCCCATATATGTTAGATATGAGAGTTTCCTCATCACTAGTATCAAGTTCCTAGATACACTCATCATTAAAACAATCTTCTTCAAAAATATGAGTTTCAAAGATATCACATGGGACCCAACTTCCCCAACCTTTAATGCCATGTGAAGAGCATGGGGGAATGTCATCACACATATTATAGTCATTGTGAATTTCTTCATAGGTGTCAATCTCTATAATAGTTTCATCCTGGTGCCAATCTGAGAAAATGCTATCATTATTACTGAGATGGTCCCAAGGACATTCCAAATCCTCAACATTGCATACCATGGAAACATGAGGAAGGTTTGTGACCATATTTTCAATCAAGAGCTCCTTATGGATTTCTGTAAAATTTTCTTTATAATGCAGATGGGAAATGCAACTGTTGTCATTTTTATTGAAGTAATCAAGTAGTAGATCTAAATATTCAATGCCTTTTACTATGGTGAAATGAGGAGGCTCTTCTTTATGATATTCAATGTTTGGCAAATAAAAGGTAAAGATTGCTTCAAGAAATTTTTCCAAACCCTTCATATCACCCCTACCATCATGCCATTGTTTCAAAAATATCTATAGGAAGCTAGAAAGGGAGGTGATACACTTGTTTGGAAGGCCCTCATAAAACCAACAACATGCATCTCCCCGAAGGGAACCAATGAACACCTGCATCACGATGTATTCATACAGAGCATTAAATTCAGCTAGAAATTCAAGAAAATACTTGACATGCCAGGTTGTTGAATCACCATTTCCATGAAATACATGCCGACATTTATATAAAATCTTCTCACCATCACCAAATTTAGGAAAATCTGATATGTTTGAGAAATCAATAGGATAATACTATTTGGTGATATGAGTTCCCAATTTCTCTATTAACTCATCCATTTCAGATATTAGTAGCATGTACTTGATGTACCATGAAATAGACCTTATATTGAACAAGAGGAGATGCCAAATGAGTTTCGAATACTTTACTATGGTGAAAAGGCTCATCTACACACAATCAGTCTCAACAATTTTATGAGATACCATGTTTTTATCGCTTCAATGGAGTCACAATGTGGAAAGAAAAATGCATCATAAACCTTTCACAAAAATTTCTCTTTTTTGCTTTTCTTTGTAAAAAGGAAAAGTTAGTGGAGTCGCCAGAAAAATAATAAAATATCTACTCTAATCACTCATCAAACAAATAAAAAACAAAAAAGAAAGAAAACAAAAGTTGTAACCTAGGGTTAGAAAGATTTATCGCTGACAACGACACCAAAAAGAGTTGTTGCCTTTCACAAACCTAGGGGTTAAGCGTAACATAAATCTTCAAGCCGGTAGGTGTGTCCTTGGGGGAAAGTCTCGATTCAAGTACTGTCACTTGATCTTGACTCCTTCGTTTAGTCCAAACTCCTAATGAAGCCAAGGGGGATGGTCTTTAAGAAAGAGTTCAACTAAGGCTCTTTATTTTTTAGTTGTTAATGACGAAATTAAGTTGTTTTAGGAGTTTTTTTGTAAATAATTATGTCCCAAGACTAATGCAAAATTGTTTAAACAATCAACGACATATAACATGAGTATATAAAGATTAATATTGACAAAACTAATAATCAGATGAAAATAAGATTGTTTTGCACTCAGATCAGTGCCAATGGAGTAAAAAATGCTGCTGAAAAGGAAATGTTTTGCAATGTGTCTTAGTCAGTTTTAATTATTAAATATGAATTGATTTAGGGGAAGGGGGATTCTCGATATACTTATGAAGTACTGAGAATATGTCTAGAGATATGACAAAATTGGTTCCTCACTCGAAAATGTGGGCTGAATCAGAGTCTCTGAGAAGGTGTTCAATACTACACCAACCGTGGGTGTAGCCTAACTGTATCTCGAGGTCACTATTCAGTAGTTCCCGCTTCCTTTGATAAATTTACCGAATAATGTCAAAAGGTGTTGTGCCATATTTTCACAATGATTAGAAGGTTGTTGATTTTATTACTGTGAATTAATTATTTAGATGTGAAGAATTGATCAGTGCACATTCCTTCTTTTGGTTATCCCAAAGCTCGGGGAGAACCTATGATGGGAAAGAGCATACACCAGAATGGAAAAATGTTTGTTCCAATTTTATACTGAAGCAAAAAATATTGTGGAAAAAAAATAAAAACCAAATCCTAAAATAATCCACATGTTGTGTGTCACTTTCTGATCATCCAACAATAATCGACAAGAAGCATTGGGTTGGTGGAGAGAGCATAATTCATGGCAATGAGCAAGGGAAAAAAATAATTTTAAAAATTTTAAAAGAAGGAAATGAAAAGAAAAAACTAACTAAAACATCCTTCAAAGAAAGCGGATTGTGTGCACGTGATTGTTAGAAAAAATCAAGCGACAAAAGAGACACTACCAATCCCCCCAGAGGGAATGAAGTGTGAGCGATGTGTATCCCACTTGATTTATTTATTAGTTATGATTACAATATCAGAAAAAATGAAATTAAAATATGTATTAGACCCTATAAATAGGTCTACATATTTATACAACTTTATGGAGTGAAGGGGAATGAACAAGGGAAATTTGAGGGTTTTTTTATGTCCCGGGAGACCCAAAACTAGGATTCTAAACAGAGCTTCCTCCTCTTTTTCTTTGGGACTTGTAAAAAAAATGAGTTAAATTATTAGAATATGTTGGAATGAATGAATATAATGTAAAAACTAAAACTAATTTAAGTACTTTTGCAAAATATAGGAAAAATTTACTAGTTTTTAAAGCACCAAAATGACAACTTTAGATCTAGAAAAAGATGATTCTTTTTAAGCACTTGTAAATATAAATTATATGATATGCTAAATAAGAAGATTGAATTTATCATAGTTTTAGATCAGATCTATCAAAATTACTGAGATTCTTTGCATCCATCCAAATGAGGAAGAAAGCCCCACTTAAATAGGAAAAATGAGAGAAAACCCGAAGGGGAGATAATTTTCCAAGTGTTGGATATTTTTGAGATGATTGGGGTGAAATAGAGTGAAATAGAGGTGATATATGATACCTATCATAAGGTAGGTCACCCCCACCTCTTTCTGTGACACATATACAACAAGAGGTGAGCTCTATCATGGATAAATGTGCCCCTCTAAGGAGAAATTAACCCCCTCATGGATTTGATTGGAATCAAGCTGATTTGATCTTGATTTGGTCTCCAATTACCCCCAAATTCATCGTTAGTTAACCCAAAACACGTCTGGCACAAGTTCCCACTAATTTCGGGATGTGTTTTTTCTCCATATTTTCCCTTTTTCTAAATTTTCATTCCTTTTTTTCCTTTTTCAGAGAGAATTTCACTTAAGTGATAAATAATCACTTAAAATTAGGAAAAGTGGGTTTATGGGTTAATTGGGGGATGTGGGTCCAACAACGAGCATCCCCGTGACCAGATTGGCTCCCTAGGTCCAATTTTATGACCTTTTGAAAATTTACAATTAAAATACACCTTATCGATGATTTTATTAAAAATATAAAAATTAAAAATTCCTAGGAGGGGCTTATCGGATGTTCACGTAACTCTGGACATATGAATAACATGGTACAATACATAGACCCTAGGCTTAAATAACCTTTCTGAGAAAAAAGTTACCAAACTCACCATCCCGACTTTGGAGGATTTTGAGTGAAAAACTTGAAAATTATATGTCATTTAAAACAATGTCATATAATTAACAAGGCTAAAAAATATCAAGGATGATGACCTTGATGACCAATTCTAAGAAGGCCAATCCTTTTACATAAAATAACCTCATGCTATGTCATTTATTACAATTCCCTCGAAAGGTTGTGAACATCCAAAAGAGGCCACAACTGACCCTGATGAAACCACAAAACTTCCGAGCACTGAGTAAGAATAAGTGATTTGTTCTGATCCTCGATGGCTCACTTGAAAAACTCCCTAAGTGAAATTTAGTGGATAACACACTTCACCTAGCGAAATGATATGTAGGTCGTTGATCATTCTCGGTCTCAATCTTGACTATTCATACTTGTTCCTCCTATGGTCTACATCTGTTTTTTTATCAATTCACCTCTTAATCCTCTCGTCTGCATGATATTGTTTCTTTGTGGGTTACCATCCCCTCAATCCTTATAGTGATCGATGGCGAATAACTTTTAGTTCCATCTCTCCTTCCTTTACACGTAGAATATTCTACATTTTGAAACAAATGGTATAGGTGGGACAAGCAAAATGGAATCCAATCTTCTTTCCCTAGGAATATAAGTGTGATTGCAATTTAGTAGAATCACTAACCTTAGCCAAAAACAGCTAAGTCTTTCCAAAAATGCGGATCTCTCTTGACTTTGTGGAACTCTATCTTTCGTGCAAGTTCACCAGCGAGATCCTTTCCCCATCGTTGACGTGTCTTCTGCTTTGATCTAGATCGTCTAAATTCTGTCAAATGAGTCAACTGCAAACTCTGCACTTTGCGTTGATTGATCAAAGAATTCATCAATCAAGCTTGACACATCTTCCCCGAACTTGATCTCCTTCGTCAGATATTCACATCATCCCTTGAACATAATATAACCTCCATTAAATTCATTAGTTCGAATTTATGGCCTCCTTTTGGTATATCTCTAGGCTTCACCTACAACTTCGTATAAGTAGGGCTTCTAGATTTCCAATGATTGAGGAATCAAGGTTTTACATTGTAAGTTAGAACAATTTCTCATACACCTGGACACAGAGGTCAATCCAATACTCTCAACAACCTCCAATTCTAAAAAATCCCTAAATTCGGTCTACAAAACACACACACAGATTAATCAAGCATTTTCATGGGTATTCAAACTATCAATTGATTCATTGATACAGAGACACAAAGATATTCAAACTATCAACATTTTATACATGGATTCATATGTTCATATAGAGACAAGCATAGTTTGCTTTCTCAATTCACACACAAGAAACCTGATACAAGCATGATTACTTCTTTTGGACTAATTCATGTTGTTTTGGCCACCTTTTCCAGATTTACATTGTTTTTAGCTATTTCTTAGACTGAATCACATTATCTATATCTCTCCTCATGCCTCGTAGTTTCATACATTTATATAATAGGATTCATGAACCAATTCTAGTTTAGATCCTCAATACATTCAATACACTCCTAATTCATAGCAATTGAACCTAATTTTAGTAACATACTGAACCCTATCTCAATGAATCACTCATGAGAGCCTTGGTCCTCATCGAATGATACCACTAGACATGGGTTTAGTTACATGACTCACCTAATCACTCACCACTTACCTAGTGACTCATTGTCCATCTAGAAGCACACTTAAGACATAGTATTATTTACAATATTTCATCAAAGAAATTTAATTCAGAAGATGAAAACCCCTAAGGTCTTTATCAAACATTGGACTCGAGTGGAAAGTAGTATGCTCCTGCATCATCCCCTAATTCCAAATAGATGACTATCATTAGCTAGTCCTCCAACATAATAATATCCTTCTTATTTATGGGATTTAGTCAAAATACAAATGCCCAAGGAAGGCGACGTGGATAGCACCTTCTCTGCGCCATTATAGGTCGATGAGCCAATTCTCAAACCAAGGAAAAAAACCTTGAAAAGGGGAGGGATTCAAAAGAGAAAGGTCGTAGGTGTTTCAAATGTTTTTTTCTTTGAATGAATGCCCTGATTCTTATTAATGTTCATTCATCATGGGATTTGAATCTCCCTTTGAGACTTGAACTTTGGTGGTTCGGAATGATTAATGATTTGTTTCAGATAGAAGCTACCATAAAAAATATTAAATGGCAAAACATCTCATAAAACAACAAGGGAAAAACCATAGGGGCTGGTGGGACTCTCTACATAATTGTTGAGGGGAAAGGTGTGAGACGATGACCGATGCGGTGTACAAGGTAATGAAACTACTGATGGCCAATGCGGGTTCCTGTCCATATATAGATGTAGAATGATAGTGATATGGACATCTACATGTCATGGACTAAATGTTAAATGATGGATTATAAGTGTAAGCTTGGGGGTAATGATAAATGAGGTGTCAAATGGATGAGATGAATCAGTTGTGAATGTGTTGTAAAGCTGAATTTGAAGATATTTTTGAGATTGTCATGCCAGCTTATTTGGGGTGGTTGCGGTTTTGCATGAATGATCAATGCTTGTCAAATCACTTGGATCAATTATATTGTCACAAGGTGGCAGAAAGACTATCTTGCATAGACCAACCAGATATTTCTAGATAGTTTACTCATTATTCTTTTTGTTATTTATGTGCAAGGAAGAATTTACTCATTCCTTTTGCAAAAAGATTAAATAGAATGTAAAAGAATGTTGTTATTTTTTCGAATTAAAAAAATATATTTAATATGTTTTCAGAAGAAAAAAAACTATTTTCACCATGTTAACTTTATGTTACTATTATTGCATCCCTATTTATATAATTTTCTTATTTATTCAAAACATTGCATACTATGAACCTACCTTATTATTGATATTAAATACTCACTTGAGCACAACCACTTGGATCTCCTTTACAAACCATTACACCATTAATATGGAAATTCCATGTGTTTGATTATTAACATTGAATTACTTTTAGAGTGATATTTTAAATAATTGTTTTACATTTAAAAAAAATTTAATTATCTACTTCACTCATTTTTTTAGATGTATTTACTATTAAGTCTTCACCAAACATATAGGATCATTGCACCTTATTAGTTTAATGATTTTTCTAAGCTCGAGGGGATTGGAATTCAAGTGCCTTTGTTCCCAACTTTTAATTAATCGTAGTAATTGCATGCCTCTATTAACATTGGCATAATTTTAGAGTGAGATTTTAAATTATTATCATACATTATTAAAAATAAAATTTAAATGTTTATTTCACAAATTTGTTAATTTTAACAATCCTCAAAATTTGTAATCAGTACTCCAAGACAACACTTTAATTATACAAATACCAGTCCCTTAACTGAGGTTCTACTTCATCAACTCTTTTCCTCACAACCACATAACCTCTACTTATCAACTCTGTAGTATTAGTTCCGCCACATCATCTCACTTCTACGTCATCTTTTCCATGTTGATATCAATGGAAACTCTTCAACAACTTGTGCACCTCTCATTTATCCCCACGGCATTGATCATATAATAGGACACGCTCAATCTTACTTATCTTGTATTATAAAAATATAAAAATATCAAGATAACTGAGCATACGAAGGGTTGGATACCTCTTATTTTATAGTAGAAATTTCGAGAATGGTGAGAAAAAGAAGGAACAACTGACCCTTCCTATAAATAACAAGAGTATAGAGAAGAAGAAGGATCATCTACCCTTGCTATGATCACAATTCAGTTATTACTATGATACAAGATGGAGCGGTTGTTCCTTCCTACATTATAGAAATACCAAAAACACTGAGGACAAGAAGGGTCGACCAAACCTTCCACTTATGAGAGAAATATCAAAATTATTGAACCTATGAAGGGTCAATTGGTCCTTCTATTATTGTTTGTATAATGAGAATGGTGAACACAAGAAAGAACAATTGTCCATTTCTGCATTATAAAAATATCAATAATATTGAAGAGAAGAAGAGTTGAACAACCTTCCTTTAGGATTGGAATATAAAATATATTGAACCTAGGAAGGGTGTTGACCCTTCCTATATGTAGATATATCAAGGATTTTGAAAACAAAAAGAGTCGTCCAACCCATCTTGTATGATATAAATATAATGCATATTGAAGTTATGAAGGGTCCACCCACCCTCACTGTATTGTAGATATATCAAGAATAGTGAACACAAGATGGAACTATTGTCCCTTTCTATCTTATCAAAATATCAAGAATAATTAAAACATGAAGAGTCAGCTAGCATGTTTTTCTCTATGATAGAAATAAAAGGAATAATGAACCTAGGAAGTGTCAACCGAACCTTCCTGTATATTAGATATATGGAGGATAGTGAACACAAAAAGGGTCTTCCTCCCCTTCATTTATGATAGAAATATAAACCCAACTTACAAAGGTCGGGTCAACCGACCCTTGTTATATCGTTGATATATCGAGAACAATGAAATATGAAGGAAAGGATGTCCCTTATTGTATTATAGAAATATAAATAATAATAAACTTAGGAAGGATTGTCTGACCCTTCCTATATTTGAGATGTATCAAGGTAACTTAACACAAGAAGGTTGACCCTTCTGTATTATTGAAATATTAAGAATAGCAAACACTAAAAAGATTATCAAACCCATATTTTATGATTGAAATATAAAATTATTGAGCATAGAAAAGATTGGTTGACACTTCCTATATTATATATATATCATGAATAGTGACAACAATAAGAGTTTTTTTTTTTCATATAAAAAATATCTTATATATTGGATATATAATAAAAGTATCACCAAGATAATTACAAATTTACAACTAGTCAAAACACTTGTCCCTATCAATACTCATATCTACTGACCAGATTGTTCATAAAAAGGTCTACTTCTACCCATTATAACCGGATATCCTATCATCCCGTCATCACCCACCAGGTATCTACCATGGCAATTTATGTAATAACCATTACATAATTCACCCCAGGTATGTAAACCCGATATGAACCATAAGATAAATCAATCTTATGCATTCATACAGTTGTGACAAAAAACTAAAAAGAACTGAAAAAGGAAAATGCAGATGGATCACGTCCATCCCCACGAGCCACCAAAAAATGTCCAACCGGCCCTGCTAAAGCCTGCTTTGATAATAGATCAGCCTCATAATTGTTCTCCCGATATATATGCTGTATGCTGATCTCCAAGAATTTCCGCTTCAACTGCATAATACGGTCCATCCAATATGTAAGGAGCACCGCATCCAATTGCATATTGCCAGCAAACCATTCAACAATAACCCGGGAGTCACCAGCAATTTGAAGTGTATCGATACCCAAAGATCTAGTAAAGTGTAGTATACTCCATAATGCTAGTAATTCAGATCAAGTGTTGGTACCAACTCCACAGTTCCACTTTATGTAAAATCTGCCCAGTAGTGGCGATATGAGTATAGCCCCTACTCCACACTTGGTACCTCCATCCTGTGAGGCCCCATCAAAGTATCCAATAGACCTGTCATGTAGAAAAGTTGGATGTTGAATGATACGTGGCTTTTTCACCCGGAGACGCTTGGGCCCCTCAAACCATAATAGCTATAGCTTATTAACAATCTGAAGCGGAGTAGATTTAATATTCCAGAAAATAAGAGTGTTCCTTGCCAGCCAGATTAATCGACATACGTGAAAAGGAATAAGCCTCAGCTCACTGTTATCAGTAATCCAATTACTGAAAGCCAGAGTAATATGTGATCCATGCCAGATAAGGTCAGTTTTATATAATAGACCAATAATATGCCAAACTTGCAGAGTAAATGGACAGTTTATCATCAAATGAGTGATGCTTTCCCCAGCATCATGACATAATGAGCATAAACCCGGACCCTCGAAGCATTTTCTCTGTAACATATTCCAAGTAAGAATACGTTCCGCCAGCATAAGCCAAGTGAATAACACCGTCTTCAGTGGGAGTTTCCAATGCCATACCTCCTTAAACCATATAGGAATAAGGGCCGAGAATGTGGAAGGGACAGATGTAGTATATGCTAGGGCCGCAGTAATCTGTCCAGTTTTCACATTCTTGCTCCAATACAGAGTATCTTTACAATGATTCAGGCATAAACCAGATTTTTTAAGTCGATAGGTATATTCACTCCATTCAGTAGCCAAAGTTCCAGAAAGATCTAAAAACTGATCATCCACCCAGCCCGTGAAACCGTCATCAGTAATATTAAAGGCTGCCTGAGCCAAAAAATAAATCCTTTTTTCAAGTAATTTTTCCAAAAGAGGTTCAGATAGTCTGAAATATCCATTCAATCCCAAGATAGGGTCTCTTCCCACCCTAATGCTCCATCCATCACCAGGACGCCATACTAACCAAGGTTTCAGTATGGACAAAGCCTTCAGTAGTTCCCTCCAAATGTTCGAAATGTTTCTATGGTCATATACAAATAATCTAATCCATTCAGAAATCGGCCAACCTTGAATGTATTTGGCAGAGATCACCCTATTCCACAGGCAAGGAACAAATAAACACCGCCACAAGTTTTTTGCTATAAGAGCTCTGCCAAATGCACCAATGTCCTTTAAGCCCCATCCCCCACATTCCTTAGGCTGTGTGAGTAATTCCCATCTCGCCAAGCAGATAGAAGGCTTATCTCTGCACCCAGACCATATAAAACGCGACAATCTGCTCTGAATCTGATTAAGGATTGCCCTCGGAATCCAGGAGAGGGAGAACCAATAAACAGGAATACTCTCCAGGACAGATTTAGTCAAAATGAGTCTACCGCCAATAGATAAAAAGCAATGTCCCCATTTAGCAATGCGTGTCTCAATCTTCTTAATCAGCCATATCCAGTCCCGGATCCTATAGGCATTTGGATTCAGATAATATCCCAGGTATCTGAATCCATCATCAAGAGGTAAAATATCAATAGAAAATAGTTGATGAAGTATCTCCAACCCTCCGGGGTCCCACAATGAATGGTAAAACTGAGATTTGTTCAAACTGATGCTCATACCCGTAGCATCACAGAAAATATCCAGGGCCCTTTTTATAGCCTTCCATTCTCGAAGGGAGCTCCCGCCAAATATAAGGATGTCGTCCACAAATAACAAGTGTGTCATATAAATACCAGTAGCCACCTCAATACCCACAATATCACCCAGCTCAGTAAGATCCTTTATCATCCTGCTGAAACCTTCAGCAATAAGTAGAAATAATAACGGTGACAACGAGCATCCCTGTTGCAAGCCCCTGGATGCCAAGAAAAATGGAGTTGGATTACCATTTACCAGAATAGAAAAATTTGCGGAGCTCACGCATCCCATAATCCAATTTGTTGTGTGCAAGGGGATACCAATCTGCAACAGGACCAATCGAATAAAACCCCAGTCCACCCGATCATATGCTTTAATAAGATGCAATTTCAGTACCAAAGCTTTTTTATTTTTTAACTTGATGCTGTGAATAGTTTCTTGTGCAATGGCAATGGCATCTGTAATCTGGCGATTTTCAAGGAAACCAAACTGTTCATCAGAAATACCCAAGGACAGCCCCTTCTTCAGACGAGTTGCAATGATTTTGGTAATAATCTTGTATATCAGATTACAAAGAGATATCGGCCGGTATCCCGCACAATTAGAAGGCTTATCCGATTTAGGGATTAAAGCCACAAAGGTAGAGTTCAATGAACCACAAACATAGCCCAGATTCCTAGATTCCTCCACCATAGCAAGAAGATCGGGTCCCATCAAATCAAAAAAATGAAGGAAAATTCGACAGTCCACCCATCCGGCCCAGGATTCTTAGATGGTTCAAAATATTTCAGAGTGGCATATATTTCTTTTATGGAAACTGGTTCATAGAGCCTCATACCCTCCTGTTCCACAAACATCTGCGGATACCTCCTAATAAGTTCCATTTGTGCAACAATAGATAGATTATCATGTTTCTTATAAACAGAATCAAAGTATGTAAAAGCCTCCATTTCAATATCTCCCTGTTTGTATATAACAGAGCCATCATCCACTTGTAAATCCCAGATATGGTTAAGTATCCTTCTAGCATTAGCATACTGGTGATAAAATTTGGTATTACAGTCACCACTCTCAATCCACTTAAGTCTGCTTTTCTGGTAAGCCGTCTCCTCTCTCCGTCTCAAAATGGTGTTCTGTGCAGCAGTAAGGCCTATCAGCTGAGCACTGACCCCCTCATCACTAATAGCCGCCGGAAAGTCAATCAAAATTTTTGCAATATCTGATTCAATAATAACTAACTCCTCTGAGTCACGAGACTTTTGATTCTTTTCCCAGCATTTTACCGCATCCTTTAGTAGTCGAAGTTTTAGAACCAACATCCGCATAGGAGATAGATCACCATCCACCACCATATTCTGCCACGTTGATCTCACAAATAGATCAAATGAATCCATAGCCAGCCAAGTCGCATTAAATTTAAAAGGATATTAAAAATGGTTACCCTCCATTTCCCACTGGAAAACAATCAGGAAATGATCAGATATCTTTGTCTGTACAACCCACGTTCTGTAGGAATGTACCTTCTCCAGAAAATCTGCATCCACAATGAATCGATCTAATCTCTTGCCAATACCAGCCGAGCCCCTCTAACCATTCTGCCAAGTAGGTCGCATGACAGATGGCTCCACATCCAACAGACCCGCACCTCGGAAAAGATTGAAAAAATAGTCTGCATTAGGATCCAGCCGAGCACTACCCCATGTTTCACAAGCAGATAAAGTAAAATTTAGATCACCTCCAATGATTAAGCCAGATTCCTTCAATAAACCACCATCACGGATATGATTCCAAAAAGGAATCCTGTTTTGATAAGGCCCATAACAATTCAGGATGTGTATCTCTCGAGCACCATTTAAGTGCCTGCCCTTCAAAATAATACCTGCAACATATGTGTATACGTCAAAAACAGTTCTCTTAGGATTCCACGCAGACAGTAATCCCCCCGACAGCCCAGTAGCATCCACAGCACTCATATGACAACTCCCCACCACCTTTGAAAAAACATCAATAGCCCGTTCAGAAGACACCATCGTCTCCTGAATCAATAAAATATCAGGTCGAATATTCTCACACACACGCCGGAGGGCTAGTAATTTTTGGGCACCCCCAACCCCATGAATATTCATAGAGAGAATAATCATGAGTAACCCCGTGCAAGGGCCTTCTGCTCTCTAAGGGCCCGTGGGAGATGTGAAGAGGGAGTAGTCAAATGAGGAGAATCAGATATTAACCCCTTCAGCTTTCTAGCATGTTTGGTCTTCAGTGGTGAGAATTCGGGGTCCAAACCCCCGCGAATACTGCCTTTGGGATCATTGCGGGGCTCACCCTTCCCCCTGGAGGATGTTACAACCTCAGTAGAAAGTTTACCACTAATGACCCTGCCACCCATATATACGGGGATTTTGGTCTTCTTGAGAATATCCCTGTAGGAAGGAATCACATCATCAATAGAAACAGACTCGATTGGCTGGGCAAAGGTCCCCACATGATCCTGAGATGACGAGTCCAATCCCTCACAACAGTCCTCCCTCCCCACCGGTGTATAGGAATCCCCCGAAGTAGATGAAGGAAAAGTTTCAACCAAAATCCTAGGGATAAACAGCTCGGCCAAGGAAGATGAAGGGACAGATTCCCGAGTACAATCCCCCTCCACCACCCCAGTGGTATCAGATAAAGAGACAAGTCCATCCTTGAATAAACCAGACTGCAAAATATACTTATCATTGAGCACCGAAACCTTCAATCTAAGAAACTCCTCCATAGTTAAAGATGCTACAAGAGTTGGAGAGTGTAATCTTAACTTACCAATCAATGTAATATCAGGACTGGAGAGAGTGGACAGGTCCATAGCCAATGCTACCTCATTCTCCTCGGTCAGTGTAGTCACCGCTTCCATAGATGGTGTATCAGATAATAGCCCAGGGCATTCGTCCTGCTCAATAGGACGCCCAGAGCACTGTGCTTTAAGGTGTCCCACCTTATTGCAAGTCGAGCACCGAAACGGGAGACACCAGTAATCCAACTCAATATCATATACAAACACCCTCCATTCAATGGATAAATCCGCCACAAGACCCTGGGAGACATCAATTTCCACCAGTATCTTACCAGTTCTACGATCCAGACCCCCAAGAAGGGAAGGCTCCACATGTAAAAAACGTCCCAGATGGTTGCCAATGGCCGTAAATGCATCCAAATTCCACAAGAAGAGGGGATAGTTCACAATATGGACCCAAAGGTGGCGAATAACCAGGACCTCCTTTTCAGGGTTGAAAAGGTGACACCACCACTTAAGCATCAGACTGCCCTTACCACATAGCCAAGTTCTGGACAATATAGAATCTGAATCCTCCAGGCTCTTAAACAGAAAGCAGTACCACCCCCTAGGTAAGATATATACCTCGGGCATGTATGGAAGCACCGGTAACCAGTGTTCTTGTACAAAAGACTCAACATCACGTCTAGAACAAGACCAATAACTGAACTTTCCAACCAAAGCCGCCAATGACATCGTGGTCACAGCGTCTAACCCAATATCATCCCCCAACATCATCCTCGGACCTCTTTTCTTCGGCTTCCAGGGCTTCACAACATTCCTCACACCAGCGTTCGTCTTATTTAAGATTTGTGGATGTGTACCAGCCTGACTGCTATCCCGTAGGGTGTATAGTTCAGTTGTTTGACAATCATCTATAATAGCCAGGATATCTCGCTCGGAAGTCTGTTCCAAAGGCACTAGTATATCGGGCGGTGTATCATCACATGGATAATAACTACATCTGCTCGATACAACACATATAAAGCATATTGAAACTATGAACAACAGAGACCCTTCATGTATTACCCTTCATGTATTGTTGATACATCGAGAATAATGAACAAAATAAAGGAACAAATGTCCCTACCATTATTTTATAAATATCAAGAATAATGAAAAAAAATTTAAGGAACCTGCTCCTTCAATAATGATAGAAATATAAAGAATATCTAACCGAGGAAGGGTCTTTCCATCATTCCTTTATATATAGATAGATAATAATTAACACAAGAAGGGACAAAAGACCCTTGCTGTATTATAGATTATAGAAGTAGCACATCCGCATCAATACCACGTGGACGAAAAACACGATAGGCTTAATCGTCAAAAGACATTAAAACGAATCAAATTAAGGTTTTGTTTTATCTTTAAACTATTCAAAACATCAAATTTTTGTGAAAAATGAAGGAAACAGTAAAATGAAAATCAAAGAATTGCTAATTAAATTTCTTAAAAATGAAGCGGTCATTAAAACAAATCAAATAAAGTGAACAAAAACTTGAACTTGCATCTCATTTGCGAGCACTTCACATTATACAGAAGTTTAAATATCTAATAGCAAAATCACCTGAGAAAACTCCTGAGAAAACTCCTAAATTATTAACGGTTATCGATTTCTTTATGCATCCTACGGTGTCAATTTATGTATGCATCTTGCGATGTTGTATTAAACACTTAATATAGTATGGACATTCTAAATCTTTAGTGGATGAAAGGAGAATCAAATTTTGGAAAATTTTGGGGAGCCGCTATAGCTGTTATTCATTTCATTAAAATACCTACAACATATGAACTCGATTGGAATACCTTAATGTTTTTTATAACCCTTAATTAATTACAATGTGTTGTCCAATTCTGAGCCCTTAGATAATGAACAAGATGAAGAATATTTGGGATTATTTAATCTCGTCCCTCCACAATTTAGAAAAAATCATGGAAGCTCTACCCACCCCCAAATTTGAGAATTTGAGATTATACACCTGTTGGTGTAAATATTGATAAAGGTGGATACAAGAAAAATCGAACGACCGTCCTATGGGTGGTCTTTCTTTTATTGAGAAACTCCCTTGGAGAGAACCACAACAAAGAGTATATCTTGTCTAATTGGTATTACCTTCTAAGATGACCTCAAAATAATAAATTTGTGTAGATGAGTTCTATAAATTATAAAGTACATTGACGTAACTAAGTCTGGGAAAGGAATGGTCGCTCTTACTAGAAGCAACAAGTCACAATAACGATCCATTGAAAGGGTAAGCGGTAGAGCCTGATAAAAGTGTGACTTCTCCTTATCTCGTCATTAGATTTATATTCTAGGACAAATACCAAATTAAAATTTCATGATGAAATAATGAGCACTCCTTATATGATCTATTTCTTCTTAAATGTCTATATCAAATGTACATTTGATCTTTTATGGATACCCCTAGCATACCTATTGTTTATCAATCAATTGATTTTATTAAGGAGCGGTTTCTCATTCTCTATCGATCAGTCACATCTACATAGAAACTAATTGATAGGTGTAAACATTGTATATATATTCCTATATTAACCTTACAATATTTACCGTACTACAAGTAAAATATGTCTACATTTTGTTGACCCTTGGTTAATACAAAGAAATTCAATACATTGAATTGATAAATGATCACAACCTTGCTTTATTCAAACATCAATGGTATGTTGACCCTTAGTTAATACAAAGAAATTCAGTACCTTGAATTGATAAATGATCACAACCTTGCTCTATTCAAACATCAACGGTATGTTGAGATGGATGGACCAGATAATTTGTACCCATATTTATATCTCTTATGCTTTAATGAGGAAGGGATCCATCTTGAGATGGAATATTGGAATATGCAGATGTTGTTACTGTCGAATTATGTGTTAAATTTGATGTTATCGATACATATACGTGTTCCCTCATGTAAATTGATCTTCAAGTTTTAGTTTTTAACAATATCTAATGAAACATTATTCGGGTTTAGATATGATTTCCTGTGCAAAGAAAGGAAGGACTTGTTCACCCTCATATGATCACTACATTCATTCGAGAATACAAATTGCATTGTATTTGATGTAAGGAATTCTATCACCATTGAAGAACATAATTCTCTTAACAAAGACCTCATCGGTATTGCATTAGTACATGAATATTCAAAAAAGGATGCCAAATTTTGGTCATGAAAAAAATCGTTTGTACCTTTGAAGATCCTATCTCGACAAAATTGAGAAGGATGTGATCAAATTTTCTATCAAAGAACTAAAATCAAGTAATTCTAAAGCGATGTTGTAGAAATGTAGTAAGAGATTTTATAGCTCAAAAGAAATTCAACAAGAACATATCAAATATATATTTTTATTACTGTTGATGTAACAAGATGTGTTGTATCATCTCAACATTTGCAATATTGAAAGGTATATGATTATGCCATGGAAACTATTAGAACAACATTCATAGATGTTATTCTTCTACCTTTCGATATTGTGATCGAGTATGGATATGTTCCTAGAAGTTAAGGAGAAATTAATTTGCATACATTGAATTTTTATATATTGGATGGATAACATACCATTTTGACACAAGAAACTCATCTACTCAAGGTATTGTCATCATACAACTCATATTTTACACAGGTTTTCCCCAAAATGTTGTCAACAACTTATGCAAACAACAAAATTTGTTAAACAAAAAATTTGCAAACACTCCTTTCATTGATTAGGTTTTTAAAGAAAGGATGAGATGGATGCACTACGATGGGCCATTAATCATGAGAAAGGGAAAAATTTCCAACGATAACTGGAATCTATAAAAATTTTCTTCTTAACAATCAATGCCCACAAATTGCCGATTGTCTTATGAAATTGCTCAATGAAATATTATCTTCAATTTATAGCTTCATAAGTTTTCTAAGGTGAATGTAGGGATATATTTGTTTTTACAACCAAGGATACATTTGTAAGTTTTCCAAGGCGAATGTATGGATATATTTGTTGTTACAAGCAAGGTTATAGAAAAATTTGTCTCTTGTTTTGACATCTAATAAATTATGGAGCATTTGTTTATCTGTATTCGAACTTTACAAAATTGGTTCCTTGCCATCCTCAACTAACAACACCAAACCTGGTGCTTTTGTTCAAAATTGTTGGAAATATTAATTACTCGTAGATCTATATCTGATCTCAGCCGACTCTGTTAGAGTCTGTATCAATCCAGATCTTGTCGGTCGGTCTGACAAGAGTGAAGACTCCACGATTCGGCAATCTAAACCAGTCGAATTATTTTCTGAAGATAAGTTTGTAGGTAGATAATTATTACATCCTTAATGGCAAGTTTGTAGATTCACGTAGAAGCAATTTTTCAGTTTCCTATAAATAGTAGAAGAAGATTGTAAATCAAGTTAGACAATAGACAACAGAACTCATGAGAGAACTCCAAGGTCAGAAAAAGAGAGAAAGTGAAGTTGAAGCTCAAGCTTATGTGTGTGTGATTATATCAAAGAGCTAAAGCTCTGTAAAAGGATCAGTCAGTGAGCCGACAAGTTTGGATCGACAAGTTTGTATTACCTTTGTTATTTCCAGACAAGTTCTTTATATGAAATAGTTTATGGTTGAATGTATGTTTTTTTAGCCGCACATTTCCTCCAGATTTACTTGTGTAAATGTTGTTCACAATTAAGGTTGAGTGAAAGAACAAGAATCCATAAATTTCTCACCCCGTGAAAGTTCCAGGTTTTATGGCAGAGTGGTCGACTCAAGTCTTCCTAAATGTTTTGTTATATGTTTTTCTTTTATTTGTAACTAGGGGAATCGACAACTGGGGATGAGCTGGTACTCGCATGACACAGGGTCTAGGGATCCAATCCCGCTACCACTATACCCCTAGATGCATCCACAGGTCTGAACCATGGCACACGAGAAAATTTGGGGGGGATTTGAACACAAGACCTTCCATTTAAAACCAATTTCAACAATTCCACTTTACCACTTGCTCTGCCCCCCATGGGCTGTTTTGTTATATGTTTTTATAAGTTCTCTAGAATTGTTATTGTGTCGGTTTTTACTTCATCTTACTCACATGTGAAAAAATTTGTAATTTCGTAAGTCTTTTAGACTAAGAAATATCATTTGTAAATTTCGACTAAAACCAAACCAAAGTAAGTGAACCGACAAGGTTGGCTGAGTAAAAGCTGACTAGTGGTCGAAGTGGTCAACATGACTAGTGGTCGAAGTGGTCAACATGACTAGTGGTCAAAGTGGTCAAGCTGACAAGTAGTTGGTTAAGTTCTGTCTAAGTGTAAAACTGACAAGTGGTCGAAGTAAAACCTGTCGATAGAATCGACAAGTATGAACTTGTCGAGGAAAAATAGTTGGGTCTGAAAGGTGGACCAAATTTGGTATACTTGTCTAGTCAGTTTCACCGGACAAGTAAAAAGAAAAAGAGGTAAGCGTAAGAGTTATTTTTTAATAATTGAGCAGTAAACTCAAGTTTAGTCAGCTCGGGTTTGGCTAATTGGTATTAGACCAAGGTTTAGGAAAAAAATCTTATCTTAAAAAGTGGAAAAATAAATTTCTAAGGAAAATTAAAAAATTAAAAATGGCTTCCACTTCTAGTTCATTGCAAACTCCAATTTTTACAGGAAAGAATTATGAATATTGGTCTCTAACTATGAAGGCTTTGTTCAGAGGTCAAGATGTCTGGGAGATAGTCCAACATGGTTATGCAGAACCAGCATATATGATAGCATATAACAATCTCACACAAGCTGAGAAAGATGCCTTGAGGGAACAGAGGAAGAAAGATGGAAAAGCTATGCTCTACATACATCAAGCCATGCATGAAAGCATACTCCCAAGAGTAGCAGCAATAATTAACGCAAAGAAATCATGGGATACATTGGCAACTGCCTATCAAGGCTTGGGAAAGGTAAAGACTTCCAAGTTGCAGATTCTGAGAAGAGATTTTTAATCTCTGTCCATGAAAGATTCAGAGACTGTAGACTCATTCTACACCAGAGTTGTTGGTTTGATAAACCAACTGAAATCTCATGGAGAAGACATAGAAGACCAAAGGGTTGTTGAAAAATTCTCAGAAGTCTTCCCCCAATATTTGAAAACTTCGTTGTGACGTTGGAAGAGCACACATACATGTTGACGTTGTGACTATTGATAAGCTGCAAGCTTCACTCAGCAGAACACAAACATCATTGGAAGATGAATTCACAGCACAGTCATCCATAAGCCATGGTAGAGGCAGGGGGAGAAACAACTTCAGAGGCAGAGGAATAATTTCTTCCAGAAGAGGACGAGGAATATGTCCTGGAAATGTCGGTGGTAGAGGAGAGTACTAGAATCCAAGTCAGCCAAGTGGCCAGAGGTTTGACAAATAAAAAATTCAATGTCATTATTGTAAGAAATTTGGTCATTATGCATATGAATGCAGGAAGAAACAGTATGACCAAAGAAGGAAAATCCCAAATCAGTCGACCAACACCAGCACTTCGACAAGTGCAATGTTAATGACATCGATATCTCCAATTGAATGAAATGATGTTCAAGAAATTCCACATGACATATGGTACTTAGATTCAGGTTGCAACAATCATATGACTGGTAATTTAAATTTGTTTTCTAGTCTAGATAATTCAGTTCAAACTGATGTTACACTTGGAAACAATGTCCAAGTTACTGTTTTGGGAAAAGGTACTATTGGTATTCTAACCAAATAGGGGGAGAGTAAGTATATCCCTGATGACTATCATGTCAAAGGTCTGAAACATAATTTGTTGAGCATTGGGAAACTGATACAGAAAGGCTACAGAGTCTATACAGAAGATGATCACTGTGTGACAAATACCAAATTAAAATTTCATGATGAAATAATGAGCACTCTTTATATGATCTATTTCTTCTTAAATGTCTATATCAAATGTACATTTGATCTTTTATGGATACTCCTAGCATACCTATTGTTTATCAATCAATTGATTTTATTAAGTAGCGGTTTCTTGTTCTCTATCGATCAGTCGTATCTAGATAGAAACTAATTAGCAGGTGTAAACATTGTATATATATTATTATATTAACCTTAAAATATTTACTGTACTACAAGTAAAATATGTCTACATTTTGTTGACCCTTAGTTAATACAAAGAAATCAATACCTTGAATTGATAAATGATCACAACGTTGCTTTATTCAAACATCAATGGTATGTTGACCCTTAGTTAATACAAAGAAATTCAGTGCCTTGAATTGATAAATGATCACAACCTTGTTCTATTCAAACATCAATGGTATGTTGAGATGGATGGACCAGATAATTTGTACCCAGATTTATATCTCTTATGCTTTAATGAGGAAGGGATCCATCTCGAGATGGAATATTGGAATATGCAGATGTCGTTACTGTCAAATTATGTGTTAAATTTGATGTTATCAATACATATACGTGTTCCCTCATGTAAATTGATCTTCAAGTTTTAGTTTTCAACAATATCTAATGAAACATTATTTGTGTTTAGATAAGATTTCCTGTGCAAAGAAAGGAAGGACTTGTTCACCCTCATATGATCACTGCATTCATTCGAGAATACAAATTGCATTGTATTTGACGTAAGGAATTCTATCACTATTGAAGAACATAATTCTCTTAACAAAGACCTCATTGATATTGCATTAGTACATGAATATTCAAAAAAGGATGCCAAATTTTGGTCATGAAAAAAAATCATTTGAACCTTTGAAGATCCTATCTTGACAAAATTGAGAAGGATGTGATCAAATTTTCTGTCAAAGAACTAAAATCAAGTAATTCGAAAACGATGTTGCAGAAATGCATTCAACAAGAACATATCAAATATTTTTTATTCAATGATATTTTTTTTAACTGTTGATGTAACAAGATGTGTTGTATCATCTCAATATCTGCAATATTGAAAGGTATATGATGATGCCATGGAAACTATTAGAACAACATTCATATATGTTATTCTTCTGCCTTTTGATATTGTGATCGAGTATGGATATGTTCCTAGAAGTTAAGGAGAAATTAATTTGCATACATTGAATTTTTAAATATTGGATGGATAACGTACCATTTTGACACAAGAAACTCATCTACTCAAGGCATTGTCATCATACAACTCATATTTTACAGAGGCTTTCCCCAAAATGTTGTCAACAACTTATGCAAACAACAAAATTTGTTAAACAAAAAATTTGCAAACACTCCTTTCATTGATTAGGTTTTTAAAGAAAGGATGAGTTGGATGCACTACGATGGGCCATTAAGCACGAGAAAGGGAAAAATTGCCAATGATAACTGGATTCTATAAAAAATTTCTTCTTAACAATCAATGCCCACAAATTGTTGATTGTCTTATGAAATTGCTCAATGAAATATTATCTTCAATTTATAGCTTCATAAGTTTTCTAAGGTGAATGTAGGGATATATTTGTTTTTACAACCAAGGATACATTTGTAAGTTTTCCAAGGTGAATGTATGGATATATTTGTTGTTACAAGCAAGGTTATAGAAAAAAAGTCTCTTGTTTTGACATATAATAAATTATCGAGCATTTGTTTATCTATATTCGAACTTTACAAAATTGGTTCCTTTCCATCCTCAACCAAAAACACCAAACCTGGTGCATTTGTTCAAAATTGTTGGAAATATTAATTACTCACAAATCTGTATCTAATCTTAGCCGACTATGTTAGAGTTCGTATCAATCCAGATCTTGTCGGTCGGTCTGACAAGAGTGAAGAGTCCATGATTCGGCAATCTAAACCAGTCGAATTATTTTCTGAAGCTAAGTTTGTGGGTAGATAATTATTACATCCTTAATGGCAAGTTTGTAGATTCACGTAGAAGCAATTTTTCAGGTTTCCTATAAATAGTAGAAGAAGATTGTAAATCAAGTTAGACAATAGACAACAGAACTCACGAGAGAACTCTAGGGTCAGAAAAAGAGAGAAAGTGAAGTTGAAGCTCAAGGTTCTCTGTGTGTGATTCTGTCAAAGAGTCGAATCTCTGTAAAAGGATCAGTCGGTGAGCCGACAAGTTTGTATTATATTTGTTATTTCCAGACAAGTTCTTTATATGAAATAGTTTATGGTTGAATGCATGTTTGTTTAGCCACACATTTCCTCCAGATTTACTTGTGTAAATGTTGTTTACAATTAAGGTTGAGTGAAAGAACAAGAATCCATAAATTTCTCACCCCGTGAAAGTGCCAGGTTTTATGGCAGAGTGGTCGACTCAAGTCTTCCTAAATGTTTTGTTATATGTTTTTTTTTCATTGTAACTAGGGGAATCGACAACTGGGGACGGGCTGGTACTCGCGTGACATGGGGTCCCGGGATCCAATCCCGCTACCACTATACCCCTAGGTGCATCCATAGGGCTTGAACCATGGCACACGGGAAAATTTTGGGGGGATTTGAACACGAGACCTTCCATTTACAACCAATTTCAACAATTCCACTTTACCACTTGCTCTACCCCCCACGGGTTGTTTTGTTATATGTTTTATATAAGTTCTCTAGAATTGTTATTATGTCGGTTTTTACTTCATCTTACTCACATGTGAAAAACATTTGTCACATTTCTTAAGTCTTTTAAACTAAGAAATATCATTTGTAAATTTTGACTAAAACCAAACCAAAGTAAGTGAACTGACAAGGTCGGTTGAGTAAAAGCCAACTAGTGGTCGAAGTGGTCAAGATGACAAGTAGTTGGTTAAGTTCTGTCTAAGTGTAAAACCGTTAAGTTGTCGGTTACCGACAAGTGGTCGAAGTAAAACCTGTCGGTAGAATCGACAAGTAAGAACTTGTTGAGGAAAAATAGTCAGGTTTGAAAGGCCGACCAAATTTGGTATACTTGTCTAGTTGGTTTCACTTGACAAGTAAAAAGAAAAAGAGGTCGACGTAAGAGTTATTTTTTAATAACTGAGCGGTAAACTCAAGTTTAGTCAGCTCAGTTTTGGATAACTGGTATTAGAGCAAGGTTTAGGAAAAAAATCTTGTCTTAAAAAGTGGAAAAGTAAATTTCTAAGGAAAATTAAAAAATTAAAAATGGCTTCCACTTCTAGTTCATTGCAAACTCCAATTTTTACAGGAAAGAATTATGAATATTGGTCTCTAACTATGAAGGCTTTGTTCAGAGGTCAAGATGTCTGGGAGATAGTCCAACATGGTTATGCAGAACCAGCATATATGATAGCATATAACAATCTCACACAAGGTGAGAAAGATGCCTTGAGGGAACAGAGGAAGAAAGATGGAAAAGCTATGTTCTACATACATCAAGCCATGCATGAAAGCATACTCCCAAGAGTAGAAGCAACAATTAACGTAAATAAATCATGGGATACATTGGAGACCGCCTATCAAGGCTTGGGAAAGGTAAAGGCTTCCAATTTGCAGATTCTGAGAAGAGATTTTAAATATCTGTCCATGAAAGATTCAGAGACTGTAGACTCATTCTACACCAGAGTTGTTGGTTTGATAAACCAACTGAAATCTCATGGAGAAGACATAGAAGACCAAAGGGTTGTTGAAAAAATTCTCAGAAGTCTTCCCCCAAGATTTGAAAACTTGGTTGTGACATTGGAAGAGCACACATACATGTTGACGTTTACTATTGATGAGCTACAAGCTTCACTCAGCAGAACACAAACATCATTGGAAGGTGCTTTCACAGAACAGTCATCCATAAGTCATGGTAGAGGCAAGGGGAGAAACAACTTCAGAGGCAGAGGAAGAATTTCTTCCAGAGGAGGACGAGGAATATGTCCTGCAAATGTCGGTGGTAGAGGAGAGTATCAAAATCCAAGTATGCCAAGTGGCTAGAAGTTTGATAAATAAAAAATTCAATGTCATTATTGTAATAAATTTGGTCATTATGCATATGAATGCACAAAGAAACAATATGACCAAGGAAGCAAAATCCCAACTCAGTCGACCAACACCAACACTTCGACAAGTGTAATGTTAATGACATTGATATCTCCAATTAAATGAAATGATGTTCAAGAAAGTCCACATGACATATGGTACTTAGATTCAGGCTGCAACGATCATATGACTGGTAATTTAAATTTTTTTTCTAGTCTAGATAATTCAGTTCAAACTGATGTTACACTTGGAAACAATTTCCAAGTTACTGTTTTGCGAAAAGGTACTATTGGTATTCTAACCAAATAGGGGGAGAGTAAGTATATCCCTAATGACTATCATGTAGAAGGTATGAAACATAATTTGTTGAGCATTGGGAAATTGATACAGAAAGGCTACAGAGTCTATATAGAAGATGATCACTATGTGATTAAAGACAAGCATCCAAGCGACCAACTGATAACAAAAGTGTCAATGACAAGCAATCACTTGTTTCCATTGAGGATATTTCCTGACATGAAAGGGAAGACATAGTATAGGAGCTGCATTCAAGGGCGCTGATTTGCAAGCTGCATTTCAAACAGAAGTTCAATATGAATCCTAGCTGTGGCATTTCAGATTTAGACATCTGAATTTTGGTGGGATGAAGCTATTGCACACAAAGAATATGGTGAAAAGATTGCCATTGATCGACATACTAGAAAGGGTTTGTGAAGGCTACATTTTTGGAAAGTAGCATAGATAGAATTTTCCAGTCGAAAAGTCTTATAGAGCATGCAAATCACTTGAAATTATGCACTTTGATATTTGTGGTCCAATGCAGACATCATCCATTGGTGGCTGCAATTATTTTCTAAATTTTATTGATGACTACTCAAGAAAAACATGGGTATATTTCCTGAAACATAAATATGATGCATTTATTTATTTTCAGTAGTTCAGGGCACTCATGGAGATCCAGAGTGGACACCACATCAAGATCTTAAGGACTGACAGAGGAGGTGAATATGTTTCGAATGAATTTCTAAATTTTTGCTAGACCCATGGCATACAAAAGCAATTCACTGCATGATAAAACCTCATCAGAATGGCGTTTCCAAAAGAAAGAACAGAACCATCATGGAGATGGCATGCAACATGTTGGCAGCCAAGCATTTTCCAAATGAGTATTGCAGTGAAGCAGTAGCAACTGCTGTTTATATTATGAACCGGTGTTTGACAAAGAGTGTGAAGAACAAAGTTCCTCAAGAAGCATGGACAAGTATGAATCATAGTGTTTCTCATTTAAAATTTGTTGGTTGTGTTGCATATTCTCATGTTCCAGATGAGTTGAGAAAGAAGCTAGACAAGAAGGGACAAAATGTATTTTTGTCGACTATTCTGAAGACACAAAAGCATACACGTTGTATGATCCTGTCACAAGGAAAGTGATAATTAGTCGAGTTGTTCAATTTGTCAAGAATGAATCATGGTATGGAACTGTCAACATAAATGTCAAGATTGTGTCGAACGTCGATAATGATGACATGGCGGAGGAAGTGGTTCAAACACCACATGTAAGTCAACTGGTCGCAACACCGTCGACTTCCATGACACCACGACATGGTTCAACACAAGGACCATCGACACACATTACATCTCAAGCTACACCGACAAGCACACCAAGAGGACAACCGACTCCATCAAGCATTTCGTCAAGGTCGACATCGATAAAACCGGTGAAGACAAGAAGTATGCATGGGATATATGAATCTGGTACACCTAATTCATTCTATCTCTTTGCATTATTTTATCCTATATATGATCCACTAACATTTCAAGAAGCTGTTGAATAAGAAGTATGGGCACAAGCCATGGATGAAGAAATAGAATGCATTGAGAAGAACCAAACATGGGAATTGGTTGATGTACCAAAAGAAAAAGATGTAATCAGCATCAAATAGATTTACAAGACCAAAAAATATGCCAATGGGAATGTGTACAAGCACAAAGCAAGAATGGTAGCAAGAGGGTTCACACAACAACCTGACATAGACTTCAATGAAACGTTTGCACCTATTGCACGCATGGATACAGTCAGACCAGTCTTGGCCATTGCTGCACAAAAAAAATGGTTTGTTTATCATATGGATGTCAAGTCAGGATTTTTTAATGGTATCTAGAAGAGGAAGTATATGTGGAACAACCACAAGGGTATGAAGTTCTAGTTCAAGAGCATAAAGTGTACAGGATGAAAAAGGCACTCTATGGTTTGAAGCAAGCTCCTAGAGCTTGGTATAGTCAGATTGATTTCTATCTCACTGAAAATGGATTTCACAGAAGTGAAAGTGAACTGACATTGTAAACCTAAGTGAATGAGCAAGGTAAGATGTTAATTGTCTTCCTATATGTAGATGATTTAATATTTACTGGTGACTTTGGCATAGATAAATTTAAAGCAGTCATGGAAAGTGAATTTGAAATGACTGATCTGGGGCTTATGAAGTTTTTTCTGGGCATTGAGTTCAAAAGTATGAAAGTGGTATTTTTATATCACATTCAAAGTATGCAAGTGAAGTTTTAAAAATATTTAACATGTCTAATTGCAAGACAACCCCAACACTAGTAATAACGGGTTTAAAATTGAGCAAGGATGATGAAGGATCAATTGTAGATCCTACCCTGTTCAAAAGGCTAGTAGGTAGCCTTATGTATTTAATATCAACAAGACCAGACATTATGTATGGAGTAATTCTGATCTCAAGATTCATGGAGTCACCAAAAGACTCACATTGGCAAGCAGGTAAAAGAATTCTAAGGTATGTAAGTGGCACAAAATACCTTGGCATTATGTATTCAACTTCAGAAAATTTTAAACTCACTAGCTACATTGACAATGATAATGGAGGCAACATAGATGACAGGAAGACCACATCTAGGTACACATTTCATTTTGGTACAGGTGTTGTTTCATGGGCTTCAAAGAAACAACCCATAGTAACTCTGTCTTCAGCAGAAGCAGAGTATGTTGCAGCTACAAGTGCTACATGTCAAGCTGTCTAGATGAGGAGAGTGTTAAAAGACTTGTCACAGAACCATCAAGAACCGAAAATAATCTTCTGCAACAACAATTCATCCATTTCATTATCAAAGAATCACGTGTTCCACAAGAGAACCAAGCACATCGACATAAGGTTTCATTTCATAAGAGAGTTAGTGAACAACAAAGAAATTTGTTTGGAATTTTGCAGGTCTGAAGATCAACTTGCATACATATTTACAAAACCATTGGCAAAGGACACATTCTAGTATCTTCGTAGTTATCTTGGAATGACAAGTTCTGCATAGTGAACTTTGTCATGCATAGAGCATGTTTAAGCTCTGAAACATTTTGTAAATTTTGTTTAAAAAAAATTCACCATCTGCTCATAATTAAGGGGGAGTGTTGGAAATATTAATTACTCGCAGATCTGTATCTGATCTCAGCCGACTCTGTCAGAGTCCATATCAGTCTAGATATTGTCCGTCATTCTGACAAGAGTAAAGAGTCCACAATTCAGCAATCTAAACTAGTCGAATTAATTTATGAAGCTAAGTTTGTAGGTAGATATTTATTACAACCATTAATGGCAAGTCTGTATATTCACGTAGAAGCAATTTTCAGGTTTCCTATAAATAGTAGAAGAATATTGTAAATCAAGTTAGACAATAGACAACAGAACTCACAGAAGAACTCCAGGGTGAGAGAAAGAGAGAAAGTGGAGTTGAATCTCAAGCTTTTGTGTGTGTGATTCTGTCAAAGAGTTGAAGCTCTAAAAAGGATCAGTCGATGAATCGACAAGTTTGGATTGATAAGTTTGTATTACTTTTATTATTTCTTGTTAGGAATAACTCCCGAATTCGTTTATTCCATTGCAATATCATTTATTTATACATTACATATGCTGGTTGAGTTTCATCTTCCGACCAGCCTTTTCAGCTTCCTACATAACTATTCATTTTCCTTTATTTATTTACAAAATATAATCCCGACGGATTATATTCCAACAGTCCCCCCCTTAATCCGAAGGGGTGTTAGCAAGTCCGAGCATGTTTCTGAATCTTTCAAACTTTTCTTGTCCAAGCGCTTTGGTGAAAATGTCTGCAACTTGATCATTTGTGGAACAATGTCGAAGATGGACTGTCTTGGCCTCTACATGATGTCGAATCAAAAGATACTTTGTGTTGATGTGTTTGGTTTGATCATGGAATCTGGGATTCTTAGCCAGCTTGATTGCAGAGGTATTGTCGATCAATAATGGAGTGGAGTTCTCTTGTTTTTCTTGCAAATCTTCAAGTATCTTCCTGAGCCATACTATTTCTTTCGTTGCTTCAGCTACAGCCACATATTCTTCTTCTGTTGTTGAATCTGCCGAAACTGACTGTTTTCGT